>JALHAQ010000072.1:0-439235 GCA_023838395.1 Holcopasites calliopsidis
GCCTGGGCAAAAAGATTTGTTCGCATGGAGGGTAAAGCTGGGTCGAGACACTTCCTGGAATTAAATAATTCATGAAAATGTACGGTAGAAGATTTTAATAAAACTAATCCAGCGATCGAGGACGTTTGATCGATCGTTAAAGGGAGTGATTTAAGAGCGATCAAACGGGTGCACAATTTCCCCCTATATCCTTGACCCATGGTCCATGGAAATTGCAGGAAAATTATAGAGTCCATGATCATGGTTCGTGCGAGATTCTAAACATTCCGCGCCCAAATTCTTCCCTCTGTGCCATATATGCGTTAGGAATGGAATCCAGAGGCTTACGACCATCGAATACAGAGAATCATTGGGCTGTAGCTAAAGCTGTGCGTTCAATCGATGGCCACCGCGCCCTTTGCCCTTTGCAATCGTACAGACCTCTGGTTGTAATTGACAAAGAGAGCATATTAGATTGCGCTCCTCGTTCAGAGAGATAGTTCTAGTGATAGATCGGACTGTGTCCGAAAAATGCAAGGTAGGTTAGGACTTAATCAAAGGCTTCCCAAGTTTCTATTTTTACGTCGGCCGCGAGGGGGAACGCTTCGCAATCGTAAAAGCGCAGTTCATCGCGCTCATTATCAATACCAAACGCGCTCGCGATCCTCCTACACAGGATTTACCGGGGAATTGTATTTCGCGCTCCGTCACGGTGGGAGAGGAAACGCGAAATAACGGTAGGTGGTTACAATGCGACGCTCCGCGAGCGAGGAGACTTTTTAATTGGCAAGCCTTAATGAAATCTAACGCTGCTCATGCAGCGAATCCAGCTACGCGCATAACCCCGTGAATCGTTAATTATCTTCCGCAACCGCGGTTCCGCGCGCATTCCCGATCGGATCCTCCCCGGAGCCAGTTCAAAACAGCCCAAACCTTGCCGGTCCCGGCTAATACACTTTCGTTCTTGGTTCGCGCGGTGTTTTCTTTTCAGAAGAGGTAGACTCTCGGTGAACCAGGCTCCAGCCAGCGAAAAACCGAGGAACTCCCGAAAGTGCGGCAGAAAATAGGGTTCCCCGGGAAGGGGAACGTTGCGTGTGCTTCCTGATTAATCGTGGAATTAACGGGGCTCGCGCCGATGAGACGGTGACCGCGTGAGAAGCGGGGAGAATTCGTGTCGAGAAAGTTGCGAGCGTCGAGAAATCGGGATTTAGAGGGTAAGCGGGCGTCGGGGGCACTCGAGTGAGAAACAATCGCGAGACCGTGGCGTGGCGCGATGCTGGCGTGCGTTTATCCGGCGGAGAACTTTAAATCGAAGGCCGTGACGGTGAAGCTCCGCCATGGGCGATCGAGGAAGAGACCTAAACTGCTGTCCGTGAAGGAGAAACCGGCGGACAGCAAGCAGGCGGAATGCAACGACACCCCTAAGCCCGAGAACGAGGTAAGCCCCCTTCATATTCCACCCACATGCTGTCTTGAAAAAGTATTCAAGACGTTTCTCCGCAACTGGACATTTCCCGACGTCGTTTTCTCGAAGAAATGCCGAAAGCGTGAACGATTCCGTTTGCTTTTTATCACCGTGAAACATCGTAGTGGTGCGCGGTTTTGTCTTTCGGCCGTTCTAAAGAAGTTTGGAAAGCTTCGCGCAGCCTCCTCCAACCGGGATGCTTATCCGAGTCGCCACTGTCCCGCGCAATTTGTTGCCGTTTAAGGTACCTCGTTTCTGGCTGAGAAATAAATCAGAATTTATCCGGATAGAGTTTCGCGTGGATGATCATTGCTCAGCGCAGACAGTAATATAATGGTTCAGCAGAGGAACTGCATCGCGTACGCTTGATCCGGTAAATAATACATACATAGTTACTTCTTGGGGTCTACTGCGAATCAATCGAAGCGCTATTGCGAAGAAACGGGCATCAGTGAAAGCATAATTTTGTACATGACCATCTGAAAATGTGACATCTAACGTTATCCTGTTGAATTACAAACCGACAAGTCCGATGGCATAGTTGCCAAATTGCATCGTAGGAGAAGTTCTGTCATGCTGTTGCCGCATCAATTACAATTTTATCCATCAGGAGACCTCGACTGAATGCGGCTTCAGCCGATATTTCGATTCGTACCGAATATACAATGTAGAAGAGGACGGCGCGAGCGAGAGAGGGTTGCTGGATAGCTTTGTAAGACGCCGGCAGAGGCGACTGGATCAGCCTGCGGGGATTATTTCGTTGAAATTCTCTCGGTATTTACGCGTTCTCCCTTAGGAAAGTGTCCGTCCCTCCCGTTGCCATCAACCGGAGTTTCCTTAATTACCACTGCGAAACGTCTGACTCGCTTCCAGAATTTCTGCCCTCTTATCAGCAGCGATCAACCAATTTCATCAGCGACCTGCATTTATCTTTCGATAATTATCCTGCATTCTTTTTCCCCCGGAAATTCATAACAGAAGGGATTGAAATACTTCCCGGCGTTGCTCGTTGTTCAAAGGTTCAGGTACTCGTTCACCGATTATTTCGAACAAATGCTTTTGAAACCGTTTCTTCACGTCCAGAGCGTCGATTCCGCCCCGGTAATCGTCGGATCATTCACGGGCTAGCGTTTTCTCCCGATATTTTTTTTGCTGCGGTTCTTTTTCGAAAGCCTCTGTTCCGTTCCTCGCTGCCACGCCGGTTCGTTTGCCTTCCAATCGAAACCGGTGCGGTTTGCGGTGGAAATTCGGCGCTTTAAACACCAGTCCCTTGAACCGATCTGTAACTGCGCCTAAAATTTCGCCGTGAAAAATAGTCTCGAATGTGCAGCGCGGTCTTCTTTTGACCGACAACCACAGTAACGGAACAAATACTTTCCCAGAAGCATGCGGAAGATATACACAAGTTTTCGTTCTTACATCTAAGAACAAATGCGGGGGCACGAGTCAGAGTGCAGAGAACGTTTCTCAGAGACGCCAAATTTATTTCCCAGAGAAACCGTCCGGCTTTGGTCTGAAATGGGAGACCATTTACTTGAACAATCGAGTCTGCCACCGGCGAACTTCGCAATGAGGAAATTCTGAGCCACCCGTTAGCCAGTGATTGCAGGACTCACGTTTAACCCCAGCCACGGGCCGAAATGAGAAAGGTCAACATGCCGCTCGTCTCGGCGGACTTAGCTCTTCCAATGCCCGGCCGATTTCGTTTCTGGCCATGTTTTTGCTGAAAACCACCGATGGATGGACCCACGTCGCGCAATGGTCGGAAATCGTCCAAACGCGAACTAAATTCAAATTTTCGACATTGCCAAAAGTTAAGGCAATTTAGGTTGTTAATTCTTAAACGTACGCACTAAACATCGACGTAAAAAATTAATTACCACAGCTTACACAGAATTTGTTCAGGGAGCTTTGAAGTAAGAGAAAAATACCTATCTTAGAAAGATTGCAGACTCAAAGGGCATTCTTTCAGCTACAAATACATGTAAAATTTATTGAAAGAAATATTTTTCAACTGTTTGAAAAATAACTTTTCGTCAGTATCCCACTTTGCCCTGTTTTTTTTTTTCAATTAATGATGATTATAAAACGGAGTTCACGCGAGGTCACCGTGAATCATGCATTCGAGAATATTCGTTGGAGTAATACTAGAGATGGGCACGTAAAAATCTCTTGCCATCACTTGCCAATTTAAAAGTAATAAAGCAATAAAATTATAGCCAATACTTTAACTGAGCAGAACTCCTTTAAAGTCATATGGACTGAAAAACTTGAATAAGTGTTTATAGTGTTCACAGCTTAAAACCGAGCGTATAATTGACAAATGCAAAATATTTAACACTCGTGATTTGTAAAAAAAAATACACACTTCCAACATAATTATTTAAGAAAGGGCAATTTAAATTTTATAATACGAATGTATACATTCACTATTTGTGAGGGGTTGAATGTTTAGTTTATTTTGGACGTATGCGTTTTACTGCGAAACGTAATTGCTTTTTAAGCATTCACAGCTTTCTGAGAGCAATAAAGTATTCTTAGGATCAAGAACTAGGGCGAACCACGTAACGTCGACACACGAGACAACCGAGTACCTGTCAATTTGCGCGCCAGCTCGGATATTCCAGTTATAAACAACTACTACTACTTTGAACAATGCCGTATCAGAAAGAAAAAGTAAGCTATTAAGCGTTATACAGTAGGTCACAAAAGTAAGTAAACAGCTAGCATCGTTAGAAAAAAGTATGTGCACAAAGGTAAATATTCATCTTTATGCAGTAAAATTAATATATCTATGCATACTATATAAAGGTGCTTGTGTAACTAAATACAAAAAAAAACTCAAATTATTTAATATCCTATTTAAAGAAAAAATAAAAACGCAACGCATATTATGAATGCGTGTCACAGAAATAAGTTATCACATTTGTCCACAAGGATTAATATCCACAATGGTGACCATTTTGGAACGACATTTTTGCCCAATCTATTTGGCAAGGAAAGTGTATATTTTGTGCATTCTTCAATGGTAAATATTAGGTTAATCGGACAGTTCCGTCCATCTGGTGTCGAGAAGCTGAAACTAGAGCTATCGTCAATTGTAATGACTAAAGTGGAGTTTATTGTTTTCTTTTGACATCTTCCAATGAAATTCAGTACATAAAATTTGTGCCAGAAAAGCGCCGTTTGCGGGAAGTGTTAATGTTTTGCTACAATAGGAAGAAAAGCGCAGCCGAAGATCATCGAATGCTTGTGGAAGTTTGTGGCGATTGTGCTGCTTCCGATACGACTTGTAGGGAGTGGTTTCGACGGTTCAAACAAATGGCGACATTACCGTGCAGGACAAAGAGCACTCTGGATGTCCACGAGTATTCGAAGACGAAGAGTTGCCGGCACTGATGGACGAAGAACCTAGTCAAACGCAAAAACGACTTGCAGAAGCATTAAATTCTGCTCAATCTGACATTTCCGATCGTCTAGAAGCCTTGGGGAAGGTCTGCAAAGAAAGAAAATGGGTCCCATATGAACTGAATCCAAGAGACATTGAAAAGCGAAAAACCATCTGCGAAATTCTGCTTGGTAGGCAACAAAGAAAGGGTTTTCTGCACCGTATCATCACAGGGGATGGAAAAATGGATATATTTTGGCAACCCCAAACGTCGGAAAACCATTTGCGACCCAGGCCAACCATCGAAAGTGACGCCAAAGCGGAATATCCATGGAAAGGAATGCTTTACTCTGTATTTGGTGGGATCAAAAAAGTGTAATATACCACGAACTGTTAACACTAGGTTTACGGACCTTTTTGCGTAACCTATTCATCGGCATTTTTTAAAAAGCAGGTATATCATATACAAGTGTTTGAGATTATAAAGTCGTGGGAAGAAATGAACGAGAATGTGTGTACATACTATTACACCAATTCAAAGTTAATATAAGCTGCTTAAAAATAGTGTTTACGACTTCTACAACTTTAACCATGAAGTCTAAAACGCGTCAAATTGACGCGTTCCGTAAACCTAGTGTTGAAATCTGGTCACACAGTCACAGGGGATCTCTACCGAGAACAAATTATCCGTTTGAGCCGAGCACTGCACGAAAAACGACCAGAATATGAAACGAGGCGGCATAAGGTGATTTTGCTTCATAACAACGCCCGTCCTCATGTCACCAAAGTTGTCAAAGAAACGTTAAAAGCACTTCGCTGGGAAGCGTTACCCCATGCGCCTTATTCGCCAGACTGTGCCCCTTCCGATTACCACCTGCTCCGGTCGATGGTGCACGGCACTTGCTGAGAGACGCTTCAATGCATATGTAGATGTCGAAAAACGGGTCTCTAACTGGATAGCCTCCAAAGATGACTCATTTTTTCGCCGCGGTACTCGTTTACCGTCCGAAAAATTGGAAAAACTCATCTCCAAAGATGGACAATATTTTGATTAATGTACCTTTTGAATATCGTTTCGTAAATAAACATTCACGTTTTGCAAAAAAAAAACGGACGGAACTTTCCGATTTTGCCTAATAATTCCCACTTTTCCACTATTAAGCTTTGTAGCTCCGCTAAGTTACGTGGTGTACTTTCTGCTATACGAAGTTTTAGAATAGACCACATGTTTTCTATAGGTGAAAGATCAGGGCTTTGCGGAGGCCATTCTGATACGTTTATTGACCTTTCTTTTAAATATTCGGTAACAACTTTAGCCTTGCGTATCGGTGCATTGTCCTGTTGAAGGATGAAATCGTCACCTATTAATCGTTCCCCTTCTGGAATTACGATTTCTCTAAGTAAATTTAGATATACTTGCGACTTTACTTTCCCTTTTGAACTAATAATGTTCCCTATTCCAAAATAAGATACGCATCTCCAGACCATAATACCCTGCTCCATTGAGTTTAACGTTGGTTTCGTACACTTATAGGATGAAGATTCTTCTTGTCTCCTCCGGACATATGTATACATTCGTCCATGGCTATATTTTAATCTAATCATAGATTCGTCCGTCCAAAGTATATTTTGCCAATATGTTATAGGTTTTAGAACGTGTTTGGTGTAAAATTCTATTCGTTGTTTCTTTATATTATTTTTACTTAAGTAGGGTGACTTTCGTGCAACGCGTCCGTGTTTTCCTGAAGACCGTAATCGACGGCGAATGATTTCGGTGCATGGTGGAATTTTACCTTCGCTTAATAACTTCGGACGTATCTTTGGTGCAGATAGAAAGGGGTCTGCGTTAGAAATATTAATTATTCTTTTATCTACACGAATGTCAGTGGCTTTTGGACGTCCAGATTTTGGAGCAACTGAAACTCGCCCAGCATTCTTCTAAATACTACTTTAATAATTGCCAAAGCTGGGGTTTTATTAAAATGCTTAGCAATTTCTCGATATGCATGTCCTTCATTTTTCATTTTAATAATAATTCTCCTCTCCTAATTGGTTAACCGTCTTTTTTCAGCCATCTGTTTGAGTTAATCTTAAGAAACATAACGCAAATGTCAAATATAAACCGGAAAATTAAAAAGTATACTACAATCATTAAACAAAATAACCAAAATACATCGATATGGCAGCTAAACAGTGTGAATTTATAACAGAACACAGATAATAGAAAAATGCAATTTAATTAACAGAATGCATAATGAAAGAATAGGATGTTTACTTACTTTTGTGGTGATTTCAAGTGCTACGTCTCAATCAATTCCATAGAATAATTATAAGACGCAAAGGAAATTGTTGTTTAGTACAAGGAAAACAATTGACACTAATGCCTTGAATTGGTTACTGTTGTGGTCAAGATATCTAACTTCACATCCTACAAATATCTAATTAAATGTCAAAAATGCTTCTATTTACTTACTTTTGTGACCTACTGTATATAGAAGCCTCAGAACTGGTTCGATCCTTTTACAATAAGTTGTTTCTTTTCATAAAGCAGTACGCAACGAAGAGAACACCCTGTCAAAATTCCCTTCGCAAGCCTCAAAGAACGAGGTGAAGTGATAACAATTAATAACACTTGCAACTTTAACAAAGGAGGATTAGCTATAGCAATAACAGCCATAAACCGCACTTTTATGGAAAGCGATTTAGCGACTGGTGGGATCACTCAATATGTCTAATAACGTTAGCTTACTTTCCTTTACACTGAGGGAAAATAGTTCTCTTCGTTACGAGCATCGAAACAGTTCACTGCGAATTATCACCGAGTTCTCTTTGAACAACTAAGCGACCGCTTAATTGACTTTTTTTTATAAATAAGTTATTAGGTCGAGTCATAAGTAACTTCCGATGCAGCTAAGCAGAATCTATTGTTCGCATATATAGGCGAGCATTCAGTTAGTCTTTTGTCAACTGTTTTGTGTGATACACGTTACGTTAAGCTGTTTTTTTTTAACCTCTGAAATGGAGAGCCAAAAAGTACATATTCGTCATGCGATGCTTTGGGAATTTAAACAAGGCAATAGTGCTAAGGCGACAGCTGAAAAATATGCAGCGTATATGGTGAAGGGCTAATAACTAATCGGGCAGCTAGAAATTAATTTATAAAACTCCGTTCTGGAGATACGACCTTAAAAGGCGAACCGAGGGCGGGACGTCCTTCCGACTTTGACGACAACCTTTTGAAGGCACTATTGGAGCGAAATCCACATTGATCGACAAGAGGTATAGCAGAAAGGTTGAATACATCGCAATCAACTGTTATCCGCCACCTGGAGAAATTAGGGAAAGTCAGCAAGTTAGAAGTATGGGTACCTTATAATCTCAGTGAACGGAATAAAGAAGATCGCGTGTCAATCGCCACAAGTCTGCTCTCACGGGTAAAAACTGGGCCTTTTTTTAAACAGGATTGTAACAGGCGATGAAAAACGGGTTACCTATGACAATATAGTCCGCAAAAGACAGCGGCTTGATAAGGATCAACCACCCATACCAGGTCAGAAAGCAAACATCCATGGCAAAAAGATTTTATTGCGCGTATGGTGGGATTGTCAAGGAATAATTCACCACGAGTTGTTGAAGTCCAATTTAACGATTACCGCGGATAGATACGTTCAGCAGTTGCAAAGAGTGCAAGAGAAACTCCATGAAAAGCGTGCTGCACTCGTAAATCGCAAAAACGTCATTCTTTTACACGACAATGCGCAACCACATAGAGCAAGGGTGACTCAAGAAAAAATTCTTGAGCTTGAACGGTCTGTTTTATCACACTCATCTTACTCCCCGGATCTTGCCCCCACAGACTACCACCTCTTCTGTTCCTTACAAAACTTTTGGAATGGAAAAACCTTCGATTCTGAAGAGCAAGTCAGTCAGGCTGTCGAAAATTTCTTCCAGTCCGAACCAACCACATTTTACAAGGAAGGAATTGATAAACTGCCGGAATGATGGGAGAAGGTTATACATAATAGTGGTGAATACATAATAAATTAATATAGTTTTGCTATTTAATGAGAGCAAAATAAATGTCTGATAAAAAAAACGGAAGTCACTTATGATTCCACCTAATAATATACTGTCAGGTATTTTAAATTTCTATTTGCTCCATAATACCTGTACACTTACGGAAACAGACATTACTTGATGTTGTCCGAGGGGTAATTTCATAGTCCGCATAAAACATCAGGGGAATCTTTTTAATGACAACTAAAATGTAAAAATGGACATTCTACATAAAAAGTGTTGCCAGAGTCGTATTCCACGATCTGAAAACTCTTAGAAAACGTTCAGTTTAGAAAAAGACATATAAATAACAGTGCTATGAATTTAGTTCGCGTTTCGACGATTTTCGACCACTGTGCGTCGGGTCGGACTGAAACAAGTCTTCTCCATTCTCCTAACCGTATAGCGTCCATGAATAACACCAACGTTAGTTACAGCACGGAGGATGTGGATAAACAGTCTCCTTCTCAAAGTTCATTGTTACATGCAACGCTCAGATATGATGAAATGTGTGCTGCAATTGAAAAGATGAGCGTAGGGAAAAAGTCCACGGTTTAAACAGCAAGATATAAGAACGGAAATTTTCATAACGGAAGATTCTTCAAAGAGCTTGTTGAAGCTCAGGGTAACCTTTTGAAGTATAAAGTCGTTTCCTAGGTGAAAGGAGATTCGGTTTTTATCGAATTGGAGTAAAATATAGACCCTTTCAAAGACGGCCAGTTTGAAAAACTGCGGAGTCGCGTTAATAAAGATAACAAGCGTTGCATAATCGGGGAACTTCTGGTTGGATGGTCATCCATCTATCCGCTTGCTTTGCCCGGTTTTCATTTTGCACACGGCCGCATCGATTTTCCGCGAGAGCGGATATTGGTTCAACGAGGAAAACTCGTTTCCGAAAACGGCATGGATTAAAAAATCAGCTGCGGTGCTTTCTCGTTCATCTGCAAATTAAACATTCTGCGACTGGACTGTGCCGAAGAGATCAATCCGAATTGTTCATACTTGTAAAATACTGTTACCCGAAGTTCAAGGGGGGTTCGTCGCCCTGCAAATGTTCTTCTGTCCGTCAATAAGAAGAGAAAGGAAATCGAAATTTTTGCATGCATCAAGTACGACAGTTTAAAGATAATTCCTTTTCCACCTGCGTGAGATAATAACAGGACAGCAGCCGCATCGCGTGTCCTCTCCGAATCAGACTCTTCGGTGATTCGCGCGCACAAGGCGCAGCATCCTCGAGGGGTATCATCCTCTCTGAACCTGGTCCCGGCTGCGTTTATTTACAGGGCCTGCGGTCCCGTTGAAGCACGAGGAAATTTGTGAATACAACAGGGAACCCTTTGCCTTGCAATCGGACCGGGCGCGGCTGATAGTTATTTTAGCCCCTCCTGCGCCTCTGTTTCGATCCTTTTCGAATACACCGTTGCAGTGGTTACCGCGAATTAAATCTGGCGAGTAGAAGACAGAAGGTGGACGGTTCAATCTGTCTGATTGAAAAAGTTTGGATCGACAACCGGTAGAATATTATGTATGCGATATGGTCCAAGAACAGAGGGTAACTTTCGCGATGGTTATCAAAGTGGTGCGGAGTAATCGAATTCGGATTAAGCAAGGGTGTGGGTATCGAGCATCGAGAAAATTGAATCGTCGGTTAACGAGCAGAAGTCTTCATCGATTCTCCGCTGATCGTTTGCATTGAAGATTACCCTCTAACCACCGACCGGAGTGGGATTCGCCGTTTTCACGGCGGGCTAAACGAATATAAGAGGGGTGGATGTTAAAGTGGAACGAACGTCGAGCGGGGGTGTCTTGGCTCAACGACGGAGTCGACCAATTCCAACGTTAATAGGCTAGCTTCCCGCGTTAATGATGCCTCGATCGCAGTGTACATCGCTGGGGTAACAAAAGGCCACGAAACATCGCACTTGCCCTCCCCCGATCTTGCGGTCTGATTTCTGCGAGATCGAGCCTCCGTTAAAATTGCACAACGGGGCCGAGTTTCCCTTCGCGTCACGTCGCACAGCGGGCTATTTGTAGGGATGGGATGAAGTGCATTACAAGTAGGTTCGAATCTAACTGGATAGTTTCGAATGTTTCATTAAGTACTTCGAAAAAGAAAGGCGATACTTCCAAGTACACTCGAACCCTCGCCGAGTAGCTTCGAACCTTTTCTAAGTAAGTTTCTACTTTAATCAGAAGTTCTCTATTCTTTGCAATTGTATGCGGTTTAGTGAAAATTGTATAGAAATTGTCTAGATTACATTTATTTACCCATATTTTTTTTTTTAATGACGCCAGTTTGGAGGCAACGAAATCGTCGGGCCAAATTCATATTGCTACAACATTTCGAAGGCGTTGTTCGGATAAAGAGTGCTGCATCGACCTGAATAGATGATAATCCGAGAGTACAGCTTTTCGCCACTCATCGTGCTCATTGTTGTTTCCGCGACGTTATTGTTCCTTATCCATCACGAAGTTGGCGTTTTCGATAGATCAAGGCCAACCGAACAGTTGCACAAAAGGGCAGGGAATTCTATCAATTAAAAGTAACTCCACAAGAACGCCTAAGAAAAAAGAGACTAGAACTTTTGCATACACGTAACAGAAAATAAAAGATCTGAGAACGTCGTAAAGGTGTTACAAAAATTAGAGATGGGATAAAGTACATTACAAGTAGGTACGAATCTGACTTGATAGTTTCGAATGTTTCATGAAGTACTTTGAAAAAGGAAAGCGATACTTTCAAGTAGACTCGAACCCAGCCGAAAAAAGGTTCGAAATCTTTGCAAGTATTTCGTGAAGCGCAAACGGTACTTCCAAGTACACTCGAACCCCCGCCGAGTAGCTTCGAACCTTTTATGAGTACTTCAATCAGAAGTTCTCTATTCTCTGCAATTGTATGCGGTTTAGTGAAAATTGTATACAAATTGTCTAGATTACATTTATTTACCCATATTTCTTTTAACAAAATCAATTTGTCTGCTACATTCTGAACAATTAATTTATTTACTTACACTTGCAGATTTGCAAGTATTTAGAAGTAAGAATTGGTTGACAATTTTCGGCTTGAACCTATTTCGCTTTTTATCAATAATGTATTCTGCCTTCAAAAATATTCTTTCTGAAGGGACAGATGTTCCCATGATACAAAGATAATCGCGAGCAAGTTTCGTTAAAATGGAATGCTGAATTCAATTTCTGTTCTTTTTTCTCGTAAATGTCCACCGATCCAAAGGTGTAGAATCATGCTGTGGCGGTCGTTACAAATAATTTCTTTCCACCCTGTACTTTCTCCCATCTCTAAATGTTATTGCATGCACACAGTAGTGACGATAGACAATCTGCTATTTGTATCTGATTCGCACACAGAGTTCGAGTACCACTTGTGAAAGGTTCGTATCATTCTGAGATCGAACTACTTACAAGTACGTTTTCGAACCTACAGGTACTCATTCTAAACTTCGAAAGCAACTCGTATAAAATGATTACATCGCAGGTATACTCATTGAAGCTTTATTGTTTCTGAGTAGTAATCGAAACCCATGAAATGAAACTTGGTTATTGAAATTGACTCGGATTTGTAAGTACATATTGGACTTGATCCCATTCCTAGATATTTGGCTTGAAAATTCAGGCAAAAATCGATTCGTAACATTTTTTACAAGCCACAAAATTTTTGTTACAGCTGATAGTTAAATGTATGAGGAGCAATGAACAATCTTTTTTTCATTTGTGCACTCATCGAACCGATACACTGAAAGTTAGCAGTTTTTGTACCTCTCATTTCTTTAGCAGTCCTGTTTTTATTTAAGTTTTAGTTTTTATTTAATTCAAGTTTAAATGTTTTAAGAACATTTTCCACATTCCTGCGTTATGGTAGCTTTTCAGGAAGGCTTACACTACACTGGCCAACAGTTGTTATTCAATCACCATGGTTGTTTACATAGTCATCAATATTCGAAGATAATATTTCAGCACTTTTATTTGAAATTACGCGATTTCATTAACGATTCTGTTAGACTTGCCGGAGAGGCACGGCGCTCCTTCTGATGTCATTGCATTCGTTGCTACGAGATTTATTATACAGGGTGAATCACCTAAAACTGGAATATTTTCAAAACTCTGAAGTACGTCGAAAAATATAAAATATCTCAGATTATAATAATTAGCGTTCGTATCGTCTTCTTTCGGAGCTTCAACGTTATATACACTCCATCATACTTTCATTGGGGTTAACACGTCCTAATTCGAGTGGCCAGTCCGATCACCTGCATATTATTTATCGCCTTCCATTGTGCTTAGCGATAATCAAAACTTTTCGAACGGCCTACGTACTTAGCATCATATACTACGCAGTTCGGCACCCTCCTTTTTAAGGGCATGTTTCACCATCTGAACATCCATTTCGTCGATGTGGAATATCGAGTAGCGGTAAGATCAAACATTAAAATGCATTTCGTTTCATCAATTTTGGACAATTTGCGACAAAGTTATGGGAGTTGAAAGATTGAGCGAATCGTAAAATAGTTTTACGCCCGGCTTTTCGGGCCGAATACCCCACTGTGCGTCGGTTCGTCCGATTTATCGGAAAACGTACTATCCGCATGACCAGAGCTGGTCTCCTACCGTAAAGGGTGGGGAATTAAAATCCGAGCAAAGTGGCGCGCGTGCAACCTGATTCAGCGGAACTGAGAGATGCTTAATTGCGACTCGGTCAACGCGAAACGGTTTCAAGGAATAACCGCGATAAAAGTTTGCACGGGTCGCGAATGGAATTTCACTGCTGGAGAACCTGCAGCTTCGAGCCTTTTATTTCGGAGCGTTGTAGGCGCTCTTTGTTTAACAAACGGAGTTCCATGGGAGTTCAAGAACTCGGCCCGGATTATGCCATTCCTTTTTAAATGACCAAATAACTTAAATAGCCAAATGTTCAAATGGAATATCTTAAGCTTTGCGCAAGTTCTGTCACAATATTAATTGGAGCCCCAAAATGGAACGGGTCTTTCCTTTTGCCTGTGAATGCTTATCACGGAACCCGCGGATGGATCGAAACTTCGCGGCACGATACACCCGAGGACGCGAACTCGGTCAGCCCCTTTCGTTGACGTCCGAAGGTTACCAGGAGTCCTTGCCTCTGTGGAATTCGAAGGGCCAGGTCGGCCTTGGGATTCTGCCTGGTATCGGCGGCCGGTCCTCTCCAGATGGTGCACGAGGTCAAGCAAAAAGAACGCTCACCACCGGTCCCCGGACCTACCACTCTACGTCTCGCTTTTTCTTTTCTCTCGGCGTTGCGCCTCTCCCCCGGGCACACTTCCCCTTTCCGTTTTTCCATTTGTTTCTGTGGCTCGCGGAATCGCGTAATCCTCCAACCCCCGCCCCTCACCTTCTCCGCCCCCCTCGTTGCACCCAGGGACGATTCATTGCGAAATGACAGGCCGACATTTCGAACGGCCTACCCTGTCTCCCGGTAATTCATCCGCGGTTCTATAATTTTATCGTGCAACTTCGATTCTCGTCGACGCGTTACCAAGTAGGTCCCCCCTTGGCGGAAGAGTGTCCCCGTTTCGGGGGATCAATGGTTTCATGTGATTGAGGCACTTGATAGTGTCGTCCAAACAACTCTGATTCTTTACAAAACTGGTTCGTTTAGTATATGTAGTGTACAATTTTACAATAGTTGTTGATTAATTACTGACTAGTTACTGACTTAGTGATTTGATGCTGACTGACTTCTTATTGACTGCTCTATCCTAAGATGCAGTATTTATACAGGGAAACTAGAGAGGGTGGAAAGTCCAAAAAAGGACTGCCAGGCTGTTGTGGAATTTAGAAAATAGACTTTCCACGGGAAGGTCCGGAAAACAAAAAAAAAAAAGAAAAGGAAACTAATAGCGGGGTCAAAAATGGGTACTGGATACATGTCCGAAAAAGGAAATGGGTGATTCAGGAGTTAGGAATGTGCAACAATAGAAAAAGGGCATAAGCCTATGTGCCCTTTTTCCTTAAATCGTTTAAATCGATTCATCTATACATACATATGTATGTAATATACTATAGAGATATTCCATCTTTGTTGTTTACAGCAACTAGATACTGTTTTGTTGTTTATGTGACGCTCACTGTCACTCGTATTGTAGTCGCTCACTGTCTTGTAATATTATTCTATGCAAAAAATATGGAACGCGAAGTTGAATCTGCAAGGAAACAAGCAAATTTAGGAAAGAAGAAACTAATTTTTAAATCCACTTGGTGCAAGGAATCCGAGAAACTAAAACGTCTCAAGAGACAAAATTGTATAACTTTGTCCTTGCTTGGAAAATTAAACCTTCCGTTATTAATTCTATATCTTCTATCCAAATAGTATGTAAAAGTTTATAACAGATTAGGTGACCAAAATTTGATTTAATAAATAAGAGGAAAAAACATCCTCAATTCATAACTGCTATTATCATAGCGTATTAAGTACATGTTTCTACATCCTTAAAAAAAATTCGATTTGGTTGCACAACTTTTTATCAAATCGCAGCACACTGAAAACTTTGAAGCTCATTTTCTCGAGATGGCATTTAGTCGTACGTGCCCTTTTTCCATCAAACGTCTCAATTGGAAAAATTTCGATATTACATGGGAGGAACATTTACGAGCAATTTCAATATTCGAAATATCCGCAAAGATCGCTGCGGTCCCAGCGAGTATTATTAGCGTACCCCTCGCGCATGGGATTCGCGATGGCTCTTTTCTTTTTCTGACGAATTCTTAATTCTGTTTCAGTTACCAGTGGGCGGGGGTGGTGCTGTGCTGGTGCTCAGCGAGCTTGAAAGCATGGCAGCCAGGCAACAACGGGAAATTGCCCAGCAAAGGCGCCTCCTGGAACAGAGAGAGGCCCGTCTAGCCGTGCTTCGAGGCGCACAGGTGAGAGAGAGAGAGAGAGAGAGAGAGAGAGAGAGAGAGAGAGAGAGAGAGAGAGTCCCGCTTCTTCCAGCCTAAATGCGGAAATCGTGCTGGAAATTGCTCGACAAAGCTACCGGTAATGTTCCTCGGTCTTGGACGGTGCTCGATGCGTTCGACTTCCGCTCCCCAATGAACCCAACCTGGACCGGTCGCTATGGAACTTGATTTCGCACAGAATCGCCGTCTTATTTACCGATAGAAGCTCGGAAGTTAACGCAAGAAAGGTTGAGTCAATCCTTTTCTCGATTTTAATCCGGGCATCGTGATTTTTGCACAAAGACCGGGCGGATTCTTAGAGCGTCAACCTGACGCGTTGCCCGCTATCCTATACGCTCGGCTCTCGAGGGCTCGTATAACGAGCGTCTTCCTCTGCGATATTAACGAGATTAAGAGCGTCGACTGCTCGCGCTCTCTCTCTCTCTCTCTTCAGCGTCTGACGTCTATCCGACGACAGCCTAATATCTCTTGCTCCTCGCGACTCGCTGATCGCGTTACTTTGAAGTGCAAGAGTATCCTGACACCTCGTTAGGTCTCGAGAAACATCTACCCTTCGGAGGGTCCTTTACGCTTTCCAAGCTTGCCCCTTAAAATCCTTGGACCCGAGGGAAACCTCCTGGCCCTGAGCACGTTGCAGTCGCTTCGATAAGATCCGGAGGCGCGGTCTGTTATTCCCGATGACGGTTTGCAATATTCTACCTGCCCCCTCCGTTGGACATATCGCATTCGGTGCGCGGGGCCCCTCCGGCAGTCAGCCATTCAGCCATGGTGTATCTATCCAGTGACGACCGGTGTTTACTGTTTCAGGAGCCAGCACAGCAGGACAAACTCGCCAGATTGAGGCACAGGCTGGACCAACAGCAGAGCAAACTGAATCGGCTGCGATTGCTCAGATCGCAGACCGATCAGTCGCGCGCCAACAACGCCACACTGAGTGAGTCGATCAACAGGAATCTCTATCTCCTTACTATAACCACCTTCCGTCGACCCTTTGACGCGTCACCGATATTTCCTTCGGGAACGCATAACACCGAACAGATACACTTCGTTGATCAAACCGTTTCAGCTTTCTTCGCGTCACTGATACGCGAACGGGCACAAAGATTTGCCGATACTCTCGTTTGGCTTTTTACTCCCAGCGGACCGCTTTGAATTCGAATGCGACGATTCCGACGACGAACTTTTCATACGAGTTGAAATTAATGCAGAGTATACATTCTGCGTAAAAAGTATCCGGGATTTATCGTTTGAAAGATGCGCATAAAAGATACCGCCGCAATCTTTTTTCTGTTGTTATCACTGTAGTGACTTACTACACAGAATTTGAGCGCCATCTGTAACGCAGTGCGTTGACATCAGACGTTTTTGTAATCATATTTTTGAGTGCACCGCTATTGTCGCAATGGAAAAAGTTGATCAAAAGAAGGCCGAAAAGTTGATTTGCCTCGTTCTGGTCGATCCTCGACTGCTACGAACGACGAAAACATCAAGAGAATCAAGAATCTGGTGCTCGAAAATCATTGCATTGGTCTTAGAGAATTGGCTCGAGATGTGAACGTATCTTTTAAATCTATTCATAACATTATGACTGATAATTTTGGGCATGAAACGCGTTGCCGCACGACTGGTTCCGCAAGAGCCGAATTTTGCCGAAAAAGAGCATCGAAAGCAGGTCGCCGAAGATATGATTTCCCAAGCTTTTACCGACCCCGCCTTCATGAAACGCATAATAACTGGCGACGAGACATGGGTTTACGAGTACGACATGCAAACAGGACAACAGTCTTCGGAATGGCGACTCGAAAACGAGCCGAAACCCCAAAAAAGTCCGTCAAAGTCGAAAATCAAAGTTATGTTAACAGTTTTCGTCGATTACCGTGGTGTGCGGTGCACTCCGAATTTCTTCCAGAGAGAGAAACGGTGAACGAGGAATATTCTTTAAGCGTCATGAGGCGTTTGCGCGAGAATATCCGCCGATAACGGTCAAATTTGTGGAAGGACAATTCATGGATTGCACCACGATAATGCACCATCGCGCAAAGCCATTGTTGTGCAAGAGCTTTTGGCGAAGAACTCAACAAACTTCATCGACCGTACTCACCTGATACGGCCCCGTCTGACTATTTCCCGTTTCTGTAGTTAAAATTACCACTTCGGGGAAGGCGTTTCGTGTCGATTCAGGCCATAAAAGAAAATTCGTTGGAGCTTAAGGTCATACCTCAATCAGCCTATGACAAATGTATGGAGGATTGGGTCAACTGCTGGCATAAATGTATTGCACTCGACGGGGCCCACTTTGAAGGCGGCAAAACAAATTTTGATGAATGAATTACTTTTTTTTGTGTTTTATTTAACAATTCCGGATACTTTTTACACAGAACGTACGCTACCGCTCAACAGTATACGGACAATTGCGAAATATGTATTAACATTGCATAAAAGCTATTTAACCCCTTAATCTACAACTACGGGCTATACCCGTAGTACGATGGATCGGGCCAAATATAAATATTAGCGGCGGCGCACTTTTAAAATTATAAATATTTCTAGAATATTTGATAAGTAATTACAACCTGATGCAATAATTGTGGTAGATGCAAGTACTACAAAAAGTATTTCTGCAAAAATCAGTAATAGAAAATTAATAATCTGCAATGGTGTGATACAATTCGAAACATTTTGGTAGATGTAAGGGAACTTTGCACTTCTTACACTCCCACGTTGTTTCTCTACGTTTTTTATTTATTTATTTATTTTTTTTGACAAACTCTACAAGGTTCTGACGGTCTTAATTTTGATGCTGTTGGGTCAATATGTTTTGGAAAATGATCCCAATGATTCGCGAATGGCTCGAAAGCTGCGCGAGCTTGTTTACGTTTTCAGCCAAAAATTCTTGAACGTAAATCGTAGGTTAAGGGGTTAAGTGCCTAAAATAGTGACTAAAACCGATTTTTTAATGAAATTTCTAATTTCTTATGACATATCTAACGTTTTAAATTAAAATTTACGTATATGGAACTTACCAATACTACAGTAAAATTAAATACGAGATTCATCGGCGTATCCACCGCGGTTAGATATTACCGCTTGCACTAATTTTGGCAATCTTTCTACCAGTTTCCTCATTGTTTCTGTAGAAATCTCTTTCCACGTTTCTTGCAAACAATCCCATAAGTCCTTTTGCGATGTTGGGCACTTCTCACGCGCTTTTCTGTCCAATTCATCCCATAACTTTTCAATGGGGTTGAGATCCGGGGATCGTGGTGGCCATTGCATAATTTTTAGTGCAATTTCTCTCTCTAATGTCTCTAAACAGTTTTTACACAATTTAGCCGTGCGTTTAGGATCATTGTCCTGTATAAATATAAAATTTGATCCTATTAACCTACCACCGGAGAGCACAGCGGGTTCAATTAAAATGTTTAAATACTGTTCCTTGCGTAATATGCCGTCTATTTTGACTATGTCACCCACCCATATTTTTACCAAAACAACCCCACACAATAACCGAACTACCCCCACGTTTCGCCGTCGGCACTACACAATCGTCTAAGAGTTTTTCGTTAGGTTTTCTGCGAACACACTGACATCCGTTGCTGCCAAAAACTTCGAACTTGGACTCATCCGTCCGCAACACGGTTTCCCATTCTGAGATGGTTCAATCTTTGTGTTCTTTTGCCCAGTTAAATCGTTTTTTCTTATTTATTGGTCTTAAAAGTGGTTTTTTAACAGCCACACATCCACGAAGACTAACATTCACACAGATAAATCGGTCTTCGGATTTTGTGGTTTTTGCTGGTCGTCCTGTCCTTTCTTATTTGATGAGCAATCTTTACTTATCGCACACTTTTTAATAGTGTCATGTACCGTTGACTTCGCAATTTTCTGACGCAGTGCAGTTTCTCTAACTGAATATCGTTCTTCCGCAAGTGTAAGGATACTGGCACGTTTCTGTACCGATAATTCTCGTTTCGAATTCATATCTTCATAGAAAAGAAGCCAGAGACGAACTAAAGCGAGGCTGGCGAGTGCATAGCGTTACCTCCATTCTTATTTCTATCAAGAGAACATTAATGTATCATCAACAAATTACACACACTTAATGCGTATGGAAGAACTCTCTGAACTCGTTCTGCGCCATACAGATGAAACAAAGTGGAACTTGAGATTCCTTTAAGCGTCGAAATCGTTACATTAGATTTTGTGTTCCTGTGCAGGAATTTTATTTCTGCATACTTATTATATAATTTGTACATGAACATTAATTCTATTATGCTACGAGACCTAAAAAAAGATAACAATAACAATTACAATTGGTATAACCGTTCTAAATACCTTTCGAACAAAGTTAAACTATGTTTCATAGAACAAAAGCATATATGAACACGTAGACTGACCGCTGATTCGTCGACGTGTTCGATTTCGTGGTTCGTTCGAAAGTGTTCGGTCTGGTTGTGTTCCCCCGAGGAGTTGTGTCTCAGGCACAAAGGGTGTTATCTGCAAGTCCCTCTATCGGGGGTGCGAAAACCTGGTCAGCGTAGCGGAATTTTCCTCCGCGTTCGCAATGGTCGGTTTGGTACCGTTAGAAAATTGTTGGCCCCTTCGGAACTCCGAGTTTATGGTACGTCTGAGACTATTGAGGACGGACGTGCGCGAAAACTCGAAATAACATAATTGATCCTACGACGGATGATTCCTTGAAAATAGCCGTTGTCTTTCAGTCGTGCCATAAACCTTTGCTGCCACGGTCCTTCGCATGCGGGTCTATTGAAAAACGTTCCATTAAGCTTTAGCGCGCGCGGCAGGGTTTTTTTTTCCACGACACAAATTATTGAACGAGATCGTTAGATCGGCGGTATACTAGGTAGATCGCATTCGTGAGAAACGACAAGGAAAATAGATGAAATAAAGAACTCTCCAGTTCGTTTTTGGTGGCGTTCGAATCCGAGCATGGACACGGCGACGGGGGATAAACGATGCTCGTTATCGTTCGATCCGAATCTACGAACGCAGCAGTGATTTTCAGCCGGATCGAACGTCTCGTAAAAGGGTATCGGACGAGCCGAGGAGTATCGGATTCAATAAAGATTTCGCGGACAAAATGGCAGAGAGCCGTTCCGGGCTGATGGCCTTTCTCGACCGCCCTAGCTCTCTCTCTCTCTCTCTCTCTCTCTCTCTCCCTTTTAGACCCCGGTGATACATACGCCACGTATTTACGGCCACGATCTACTGCACGGCCTCCTTTTCAGTGGATCCTTGAAAGGAGCCTGCAGCGTTCGTGGCTGAACCTTTGGTCGGAGATTGCGCTCGCTTTCAGGTGTAAAAATGATCGAGATATAAGGACGCGAAGGGTTTCCCCTAGATTTCTCTCGAATAAAAGTCCAGCCAACATTTGCATGCGCCCCAGAGCCTTAAAAATAAAAAAATCGCGCCACCATCGTGTTAACTCGGAGTGTCCCGGAAGATTTGCCATTCTCGAAACGCGACGGGAGGCTCCCCGGTAATTCATTATTCACGCAAAGTCGTTCTCGTTACGCGTCCATTGTTAGAGCCCCAAGGCCCACTCGAATAAGGAGTCCGAATTTGCTCGGTTATACCGACACATCTCCAGCTCTCGGGACTTTCCAAACACCATCCGGCTCGGTTCGAGTGGAGTTTGACTTTCGACCGGGTCGAGCATCTTATTCGCTGAAACCTCCGACACCTATTTCCGCCGGACCTCTGTTAGGGGTGGCTCTTACGCGATTGCAAGCCTGTCCACGATTGAACCACTGCATCATCGTACTCATTGTCCCTGTACCTTAGATCCGCGAGTTTCTCCGCTGCACCGGGGCTTCCTCCTTTCGCACGCTCCTCCAGTGAATTTCCTGCGAATAGAACGAACGTGGAACTAAGTTTCAGTTGATCGATATTACTCCTTTTCCCGACGGGGCGTTGGGGGGGGGGGGGGATGGTTGGCATTGGAGGAGAACGATGAAAATTCATCGGTGGAACGTCTCGGATGCCAGTCGAGGCATAAATTATATTATACTTGTTGGCAGTTTCGTCGTCTGGTAGAAACTCCGTAGTATTCCGACCCAATATACAGTTTGTACATTTTCATATTCTCGCATGGAATTCATAGACCGTGTATAAATTCGACGCTTTACACCGAGATGCACTGAACGCATGTCGAATTAAAACCGACCTACTTGTAGAGATAAAATTCCTATCGTAAAGTATGCGCCTCGCGCGTTGTCGAAAGTAAATTAAAGCACACACGTGTTCGCCGGAACCGTTTCGCGAAAGCTCGCTGAAGATTCGGCCGAAACGAAATAGACACGCCGCTGTGTGATCCTCGTAATCCCCGACGTTCCAAACGTGATGCGGTTTATTTAAAAAGAAAAAATCTTTTGAATTAAACGGTCGACTTTATGGCGACCGACGTAGAGCAGACGTCCTTTAATTAAAGGGAGCTTGTTTTCACCGTCGCCTGGGCCAGCCTCGTATGTAGAATAAATTAGGAAGTACGAATAGATTAGTCTGTCCGAGAAGCATGAAATAACTTTTCCTCTTCTGGAACATGCTACTGTGTAAATTTGTAATAAGAAGCCCTGAGCATCTTTCCCCCGAATACCAAGTAAAATAAGGACAATTGAGGCGTTTGATGGAAAACCGGTACATTCGTCTAAATGCCATCTGGAGTAAATGAGCTTCAAAGTCTTCATTGTGGTGCTGTTTAATAAAAACTTGTGTAAATCAAACCGAATTTTTTTTAAGGATGTAGAAACATGTACTTAGTACATTATGATAATAGCAGTTATGATTTGTGCATGATATGCGTTTTTGTTTATACATTTTAGGAATTGGTTTATGTGCCCCTTTTCCGGAAATGAGGTAAAATCGTAAAATAAAGCTTTTTCCTTTTATTTATTAAATAAAATTTCGCGCACTTAATCTGTTATAAACGTTTACACATTATTTAGATAGAAAGGATAGAATTAATAACGAAAAGAACGAAAAGTTTAATTTTCCAAGCAAGGTCAAAGTTGCACAGTTTTGTCCCTTGAGGTATTTTACTTTCCTAGATTCCTCGCACCAAGCTGATTTGAAAATTACTTTTTTCTTTCCTAAATTTGCTTGTTTCCTTGCAGATTCAACCTCGCTTTCCATATTTCTTTGCGCAGAATAATATTACAAGACACGGCCGCGCGATAGAGCGATTGCTGAGCCACAGTGAGCGTCGCGTAAACAACAGAACAAAACAGTATCTGGTTGCTGTAAACAGCAAAGATTGAACATCTCTGTGGTATATTATATACATACGTATAGATGAATCGATTTAAACGATTTAAGGAAAAAGGGCACACAAGCCTTTGTTAGGGGTGGCGAGACACATGTGTGTCCCCCTTTTCCTTAAATTACGCGCCTCAATTGGGAGATCCAATTGCATCAATGGAGGATAATATTGGATCTTGTTAAATCAAGTATATTACAGCTTCCTCCTTTCCCCGACAAGATATCGCTACACAGAAATATTCCCTCGACCCGCCCAACATTCACCGGAGCCACCCAGGAATTTCATTTCCTGGTTGCCGGGGTCGATGACACCCGCAGACGTTCGAATTTTCCGGGGTTACACCGTCGCGTCGGGATCTTTTCGGTAAGGGTGAAAGCGCGCAAAGGGAGAGATGTCCTGGGATCGATTCGACGGCCCGCGATATGACAGAAGTTGCGTGATGTCGAACGCTTTACCTCCCCTCGAGATGAGCCTTGTAAGGTTCTTTGAGCCGCGCTATCTGCCGCGACAAAGAGCGCGCTTCCTCCCGCGGCGGGACACGACTCCTTTTCCAGCTTCTCGGAAGCTCGGGGACCTTTGACGAACTTGCGAGATCGAGTGTGTCGGTGCTCTTGCGGGTAGAAACTGTTCTGTCTGCGGAGAATCGAAGTTTCTTACATTTTTTTTTTTTACCAGGCTTGCGATATTAATTCAAGTTGAAGTTGCTAGGCTAATGCAAAATTAATTCAAGACTCCATTATTTCCGCGTACGCTCACGAAGAGGATAATGTCCCACTGGAAGATTATTAATAAGCTACGGCCAGCAAGAATAACTAGCTCGAGATACAGGGGAGTACGGTTAAGTCGAGATCCAATCTGACAACAATCGAGAGCCTCGGGAATGAAAAAAAGAAGAAATCGGAGATTGTTCCACGATCCGTATCATCGAGTTTTCTCCAACTCGACGTACTAAATCTTGATAACGGCGTCACGACGACGTTAATGACTTAATCTGAAATGCAAAGATTATCGCCGGCTATTCAACGTAACTGGAGAACTGCAAACGGGGCGGCGATGCGGGCGAGATTAGTTGCGAACGCGGATTAATTGCGCTCTTCGCGAGACACACTGCGCAGAGAGATATTTCTGAAATTTACTGCGTAGAAAATGTTCTGCCCAACTGCATAAATTGCCCTCGCTTTTCACTTTTATCTCAATACACTGGTCCCCGGGGGAGTACACGTTGGCCAAGCTAATCCAATCGAGAGCGAAGCAAGTTCGTCGCTCGAGAAGCTGTTCAGGATGGAAATAAAACGTTCGTAGCATCGACACGAGATCATGGAATTATTAATCGACCCGGTGGAGGCCTTGATCCGCTTGGAAAGCAACGCGGCTATAAACTCTTGCTTGAGCATCCAGAATATCTTTGCCGCGTATCTACGTATGGCGAATCGAAGATCGTAACTGAAAGAAGAGGATTCGTTTCGTATAAAGTATGTGTAGATATAAAATATAAAAAAAAAGAAGAAGCATCGGGAAGATATACCAGGCATTTTAAAACGATTCCATAGCGCCAGAAGTGAAGCGACTCGTGAAAACGTATACCGTTTACTCTCTAATTCCAGGCAAAATGCGACTGAAAAAAGGAGGGAGGATAGGGCAAAGAATGGAGGAAGGTTCACGCTCGAACGTTCGCTTAATTAACAAAGCGAGCACTGCTGCTTTTTAATTGCGCGGCTAACGAGCGAATCCTGTATTTTTAACTCCATCCAGTCGGGATTGAAAACGGGAAGAGAATCGCTCGATTCTCGACGCAAAGTGCGCATTCCTCGTCGATTCGGCGATTACACGTTCATCCGTCTCGCAGCTATGGATATCCCGATACGGTATCCTCGAAACCCCATGCGCGTACCGCGGATCTCGTGAAACGTTTAACTTATGGAAGAGAAAGGTTCGCGAGATGGCTGCTGGCTAACGATATTTCCGAGTCGGCTAAAATTCGCGAACTGGGTTAACGCAACCGTGACCCCTTTCCGAGCGCGAAATCTCGTTGAAACGGTGCACAAATATGATCGGGCGGACGGGCAGCCTGTTCACTTTCCCGTGGAGAACAAATAATCCGAGGGACACGAGCGTGATCTCTCTGCCTGGATGTCTGCACGGAGTCCTGTCCCCTGTGTGTCCGCTCTAGGAGTCTATCTCGAGAACCTAGACTCCGAATCTCGTTTTTAGTATCTATTAGAAATGCGTATGATACGCACATTTTTACTCGATACTTGTTCCTGTTATTGCAAGCCATGAATTCGGAATTCGTTGCCAATTGATTCCATGCTGTTAGGTTGGTGCATGTGAATTGTCGGTTTTTTTTTTTAATGTCAACGTTTGTTTCCATGTTTTCGTTATACTTTTGTTTTTGGCATAACCTCGTTTATAGTCGTACCGTCCATTGCCAGAGTCACGTTTCAATAAAGGAAACTTTCTCGATAGTGTTCCCTTTT
Organism: Holcopasites calliopsidis; assembly: GCA_023838395.1. Lineage (NCBI taxonomy): Eukaryota > Metazoa > Arthropoda > Insecta > Hymenoptera > Apidae > Holcopasites > Holcopasites calliopsidis. Next base: position 25,590 of record JALHAQ010000072.1, read on the forward strand.
GTTATTTGTTTCGAATTTTGTACCGATACGAATTCAACCGATATTCGTGTAATTTTTTTGTATGAGTATAAACTTGGTAATAATGCTGCGAAAGCTGCACGCAACATGAACCAAGCGTTTGGAGAGAATACTGTTAACGATCGAAAAGTGCAGCGTTGGTCTGAAAAATGTCGGTCTGGTGGTTTTTCGCTACAAAATGATCCGCGTGGAAGACCGAAAACGTCTGTGAAAAATGATGATCCGAAGGCATTGGTGGAAGCGAATCCACCTGTATCCACGAGGGAACTTGCTACCAGGATGAAAGTTGACCATACAACAATATTGTGACATATTTCTGAAATTGACAAGGTGAAGAAAATGGATAAGCGGCTACCGCACGAACTAACCGAGCGAAATAAGCTGGATCGGTTGAACGTACGCTCATCGTTACTAACCCGATTTCATCGAGAGCCATTTTTCGATCGGATTATTACCTGTGATGAAAAATGGGTTCTTTGCGACAACAGGAAAAGGTGTGCTCGGTGGCTCGATAGGGATGAGGTTTGTGCTCACACTCCGAGGCCGTCGCTTTATCCACGGAAGATTTTAGTCACAGTTTGGTGGAATGTGACTGGGGTAATTCATTACTCGTTCCTTCGAACTGGCGAGACAATTACGGCCGAAAAGTACTGTCAGTACATTGATGAGATGCATGAAAAATTGAAAATTATACGCCCATCACTTGTTAATCGGCATGGCCCACTACTTCTCCATGACAATATTCGGCCGCATACATCGCACGAAACAACTGTGAAATTAAATGAATTGAAATATGAAGTTTTGCAGTACCCAGAGCCTATTCACCGGATCTCTCGCCAACCGACTTTCATTTTTTTAAACATTTAGAGCTGTTTTTACGGGCTAAACAGTTTGAAAAATTACATATCAGAGTTTATGGATTCTAAAGATCAGAGTTTTTTAAAGACAGGCATCTATGCTTTAAAGTCTCGTTGGGAAAAGTGTATTGAAGCGAATGGAGCATATTTTGATTGAATAAGCAGCTTTTGAAAAAAGATATGCAGTTTTATATATTCACTTAAAAATCCGACATTTCATATGCACCAACTTAATAGTTAACCTTTTGCACTCGACCGAATTTCCTTATAGTCTCTCGATGAATAGTTGTCGATATTTAAACTGTCGTAACTCCGTACAGAAAAAAATCGTACAACAGTCCACCTGGGCACATTTTAAAGCACGAAGACTCTGCTTTCTCGGCCCTGAGATCATTTTTTTTTCAAACATGCTTTTACATCATGTAATGGGCGAAAAAGTGAAGAACTTCGTTAGCGCACTTCCCATTCAAAGTTCGATCAAACGGTAGGAAAAAAATCGTATGTCGAATGCGAGGTGGTCGTTCTAAAGGGAAGACTTTGGTCTGCAGATTCATGGTGATTTGAATTATAAAGAAAAATTTCTCAATGTTCGTAGACACGTTTGAATCTGTACAACTTTCAGACAGGAAAAGTGTCTTTACTTTTCTGCCAGTTACATGGTGTAAAAACATATTTCAGTAAGACAAAACTCAGGACTGGGAAGATAGAGGCCTCATGCTTTAAAGTGTACGCAGGTGGGTTGTTGAAGGATTTTTTTCGTGAAATTATAATTGTTTGTAGAATGTCCCCTCAGAGGAGACAGCCGAGTGCAAAAGGTTAAGATACTTTCGATAAGAAATTTGGAAAATTCTTTCGCCCGTTAGAGATTTCCGCCTTACAGCTCTCTCTCTCTCTCTCTCTCTCTCTCTCTCTCTCTCTCTCTCGTTGTATAATTCGTTGTATAGGTGAACTGTGGCACGCAAGAAACAAGGAAAAAGTTAGTTCTTGATGTTTTTAGCTATGGCGCAGCAAACCGAAAAATTTGGAAAAAATTCGGCATAGTAGTATCAATAATATGTACTTACTCAAAAAATATGAATCTAGTACCGCGACTCCTTCATCCCTAAACCGGAATTTTTCATCATTTCTTTGGGTTTTTTATTTTTTTTTATTTCTCACAACTGGGATTTTTAATAAAAAAATCTGAAAAAATTCTATAATGTGTGGCTTATTAACTGAAGGACCTCTGATTTTTTGTTCAAAATTTTTCATACACGCAGATGAGAGAAACTGATCAAAAACATGATTTTTTATCTTTGCCAATTACTACCCCCCTAGTCGAGATACCGAACTGAAACTTGGCACACATTGCACTTTTTTGATAAGCTATCGGACGACCCGTGGCAAATGGAATTTGGTTTAGGGGTGTTTTTCACCCCCTTATCCGGCTGTACCCTTTTCCGGGATAATTCGTGTTTTAACCCCTTGACTTAAAAGCCCGAGAATACTCGTCTATCTTGACCATATTTTGTTTAGAAATTTAAACTCCGGAGAAATTCGTTGCTTCTGGGTAGTTAGTATGTTGTGAAAAAGTGTATCATTTTAATTTTAGTTGTTTATCAAAAACACTAGAAAAACAGTTTTGAAAGAGATTCAACTAAAATATTCGGTCCTAAGACACTTTATTCTATGTGGAGTTATTCTTTAAAAGCAACGAGTATACTCGGGGCTTTAATATAACCTTTTTTCAACATTCTCTAATTACCCTTTGAGCGAATAGTTTGTCAAATGACTGTTTGCAATAACCTATAATCATAAGAAACTTTCAAATCCAGCAATAAAAGGAATTGGAAGCTTTGGACAGACTTTTAGAAAATAATTGTTAAGGGTTAACTTTGTTTTGTTCCGGAAACTCGGTCATGAAATCATCAGATTCGTAGGAAAAGCATCAAGTTTTTGCTTCTCGCCCTGCTGTATCGGCATTCGTGCGATGCCCCGTAGACTCCCGATCCGGAAATCTAGTTTCCACGGGAAATGGGCGTTGAAAATGCAGCGGGGCAAAGGGAGACCGTGTCTGATGCTGCAAAGGCTAAACTTGGCTCTCCCTTCAAGTGCGCATAAGTTCATCACCGCTCGGCCTCCGTGCAAAAATTATTCTCCTGAAAAAAATCTACGCGAATTTAATTTCGATGATCCATTGCCGTAAAACCGTTCCCCCGTCTTCCAAAGCGGAAGGTCTAAAAGTTTCGTCATTCGGCGCGGCGAAGTAAAGTAGCGATTTTCCGCGACAAGTGTCTGCAAGCGTCGACTTTCGAACGCTTTCAAAGCTCGCCGGCGGACCAGTCGGAGGATGCCGCGGTAGAAACTTTTCCAACGAGCAAGAGAACGCTTCAGCGACAGCAGTTCCGCCCGGAGATTTGGTATTCACGATGGAGTACGAGCCGAAGGCCCTCTCGCGCCAAGCTTCGCTCCCCCCTGGTCGCGGAGTGCAGTCCGATTTTTCGAAGGCTTCGCTTTTATTCCGGTTTTACGAGCGACGTAAAAAAAAAAGGGGGGGAAACGCGCGGCTCCGCGTGTCGAGACGCTTTTGACTCCGTTGAAACTCTGGAACGGGACGAGCCTCTCCGACGCCCATCTTCGGCTTCGTCTACGACCGAGCCCCGGATCAGTTACGATCTGTCTGCTCGTCGAATATTCAACAGAATTTTGTTTAATAAACAGGGACTCGAATTAAAGCTTGGAGAATCATTCCATACACGAGTTAAATAGTTTCCTAACGTTGTATTACCACTCGAAGCTCGAAACAAATGGTTTCCTCTTCGGGGCAAAGAGGATTGCTTTTCTCGGATACTTTCTCAACTGGGAGAAAGGAGAGAAGGTTGTTTGTTGTTTCCGCTTGAACCGCTCCTTGTTTCGGATAGCTTGCACTCTGCTGAGCGTTCGCGACGGAGAGAGAAGACAATGCTGTTCTTCATAGATTAAAAAGAGCGAAGCAGGGAGTCGCGAGCAGAACGAGTTAAAGGAAGAGCGGAGAAATAATTGGAAGAAAGTTTCATTCGCGCGAACTATCGCTGTGCCGGGTCAAACGATCATTCCGTTTCGCCTTTGCAGGAATATCGAATCCGTTTCCGGTTCAGATTTCAAACGCCGCGCGGCGCGAAGAAGGGGGCGAATATCAGCCTGGAAGAATGTTCGCTCGTTCCGTGAGACGATCCTCTTTGACGAAAGACATCTCCCGTTCCGTCCTGAAAAGATTCTCCCCAACAATAAGCATCACAATATAAAATATAGTGACAATACATATCTGTACGTCGCTCAAACGTTTTTCTCCTTTCCATTTTCATAGCCTCGGACCTGGACTGCATCAGGGCGCTGTTCAACGAGAAGGAGAAGGAGCTCTCCCTGGCGGTGGCGAAGGTCGAGGAGCTGACGCGACAGCTGGAGGAACTGCGAGGTCGACAGAACGCTGCCGGTACCGGAAGCGGCGGCGGGGGACCCGGAGGCGTCGGCGCTGGGGGTGTTGGCGGCGGTGCCGGTGGACATTTGTCGACACCGGCCAGCGCCGAACTGGAGAAGCTCAGGCGAGAGCTTATGGTGAGCGGGCTCTTTTTTTTTACCCTTCTTCCCCCGAATATCGCGGAACGGAGAACGTCAGCCGACAACTGATCTCGCCGATCCCTTTCCAGTACCGCAACAAGATGAACGAGCAACAGAATCAGGTGGTCTCGCAGCAGCGGCTGGCCTTGGCGCAACGACAAGCGGAGATGGCATCGATCGACGCGAGGATAGCCCAGCTGCAGGGTCGTCTTCAGCGCAAGAGAGCCTTGAACCAACGGCTGAGCCCGGCGAATCGCGCGAACCTGAACACCGGCTTCGCCGAGTCGAAGCTGGACTTCAACGCCGGGGGCAAGTCCAGGCCCGCCGGGAACATAGCCGCCATCGAGCCATACTCCCACATACCGAACGACAACGACTTCAACCTGAACAAGAACGATCCCAAATACCAGACGCTGCCTTACAACACCAAGTTCACGGTGAACTTCAAGGCCGCGGAGGACGACGTGAATAAGAACAAGATTCAGCACTCCGCCAGCGCTTCCCAGCTGGGGCAAAGGGCAGCCTTCCAACAGTTCGGTCATCAGATCGCTCACAGCCAGTCGCAGTCGCATATTCAAGGTTTGCGTTTACGGTCGAATTTTAGTCACTAAGGTGTTATCGCAGCAAGTTCCAACTAATCGGGATTCGATTTACTTTTCAGGCCAGTCGCAACTACTGGGCGCGAACCAGCAACAGCACAACCAGAATAACAATAATAACAATAACAATAATAATAATAATAACAATAATAATAGCAACAGTACGAACAACAACCTGATAACCACGTCCCACGGCTTCAGTCCGGAGAGCCTGCCGCAGAATCTCCGGCTCCACCACCAGCAACAGTCGCAAACGCAACACGGGAGTATTCAGCAAAAGCAGCACAGCGTCGGGTCGTCGGCGTCGAGCCCTGGCACCGCCGTGTCCATCACGCAGACACAGAATCACAGGAACCTGCAGACGCATCAGAAACCGGTATCGAGCGTGGCGCCGAGCTTCTCCGTGAAGTCACAGATCTATCAAACATCCTCCACGAAGATTCATCCTGTGATGCCGCAGACCTTGAGCCTGATAGGCCGTGGTCACAGTAACGCTCAAAACTTCGCCGGCCTAACCGCTCAGAATAGTAATCAACAGCAGAACGGTCAGTCCGTTCCCAGCAATCAGACGAGCAACCAGGATCAGTCGTACGCTTCGAGGCACGGCTACCCCGCTGTCCACTCCACTCAATCGACCACTCACGTGTCGTCGCCCTCCGCGTATCAGTCTCAGAATTCGCCTAACCCTCTGTCCACCGTTTACACCTCGTCCAGCGGGATCGGCTTTGGTAACTCGGCTCAGAGGTACAACCAGAATCAACCGTTAACCAGTCCCACGGCGAACAGCGAGCAGCCCGACAAGGCCAAGTTCGAGCCAGGGAAGAATCAGGAGAAGTTTGAGCACCCGTTGTCCGGCAAACACGAGCAGCAGAGGTACGAGGCCAATCAGGTGTACAAGTACGATCCGCATCAGGTGAAGTACGACCAGCATCCTAAATACGACCACCACGGGAAGTACGATCAGAGCGGCAGTCAGCCCGGAAAGTTGTACGAGCAATCGGGCAAGCACGAGCAAACGGGGAATCAGGGGAACAAGTACGACGGTGTCGGCAAGATCGAGCAGCCCGCGAAGAACGAGCAAACTCACGGAACCAAATACGATCCTAATCAGAATACTCAGCAGTACGGCAAGTACGATCAGCACGAGGCGAGACCGTCGGTGAAGTACGAGCACAACGCGGCGTTCAAGCACGATACCGGTGGGCAACAGTTTAAGCAGGAACCGGTGAAGTTCGACGGTAGTCAGAGCAAGTTCGATCAGGGTTCCGCCGCGACGAAGCACGAGCACAACGGGAAATTCGAGGCTCCCTCGAAGCCCGCCGAGAAACCGTTCGAGTACGACCGGCTGAAGAACGAGAACGAGAGGAAGAGCTTGGCGGAGGATAAAACGAAACCGGCGCTACCTCCGAAGCCTAGCAAGCCTAATCCCCCGCCGCGGTTGACCCATCACGAAAAGATTGATAATTCTGTCGACGGAATCAACGATTCCAAGAGCAATCTGGGAATCAGTCCGAGGTTTGTATAATACCGGCCCGATTGTAGTCACGGGCTGAAAATTTCACTTCGAACGGTTAGGAGTTTATTGAGCAAAGTGGACCGAGCGAACCGGTGAAAAAACCATTACCGGGTTAATTATAAATGTTAATTAGTCCACGATCGATTTGGCCAGTGAATCGAAGCTTGTCACGAATAATAGACACCGAAATAGAACGACTACCGTGCAGCCGAGACACAACCAGCTTAGTGTTCCGCGAGCAGTTCGATCGATCGAGGCGGGATCTAAGTTCCCATTTCCAATTCAGACGCGCGCCTTTCGTTTTGCCGGACTAAGAACGTATTTTCGAAATTCTTTAGTGTTTCGACGGAAATAGAACCCGTTTCAATTTTGTTCCCTTTATTCCGGTGTTATAATCAACGTTTGCGCAAAATTGTCCGCAGAACAGAGAAGGAGGAAGAGGCGCCGCCGATCCCCACATCCGAGCCACCGGAATCGCCCACGGACATCCAATTCGGCAACCACCAGATCATCAAGGCCAGGCCTCTGACCCTGAAGAAGGCGCCGATCTCCGAGCAGCCGAAGCTCCGCTACGCGAAGTCGAATGTCCACGTGTCGATAAACCGGAGAATTGAGATGCCGCCGGCGTTTCTGTTCCCGGAAACGGAGATACCAGCGGACCTGATGCAAACGGAACAGCAGCCGCAGATCATCGACACGACGGACAACTGCAAGAAGAGCTCGCCGATCGTTCTCGAGGATGCGATCAACAACGAGAAACTGGAGGAGTCGGATATCATCGACGCGTTGAACGTCATCAATATCGAGGACAAGACGAAGTCGAAGGACTCCGAGAGGAGAAACGACCTGGAGGTTGACGGTAAGAACGAGGTGACGAGGAGAAAGAAGGGTAACTTGAAATCCAGCACGGGCAAGGCGAACCTCTCGAGGAGGGTCTCCTTCGACCCTTTGGCGCTTCTTTTGGACGCCAGCCTGGAGGGTGAACTGGAATTGGTGAAGAAGACCGCTAAAGAGGTGGCGAATCCCAGTTCCGCGAACGACGAGGGCATCACCGCGCTCCACAACGCCATCTGCGCCGGTCATCTGGAGATCGTCAAGTTCTTGGTGGAGTTCGGCTGCGACGTGAACGCGCAGGACAGCGACGGATGGTTAGAACGCTTTACTTATTATTAACGATGCTCGAATTCGTTTCTAGCTTCGCTCTATTCCAGGACACCGTTGCATTGCGCGGCGAGCTGCAATAACTTGTCGATGGTGAGGTTCCTGGTGGAACACGGGGCCTGTATATTCGCCACCACCCTCTCGGATCACGAGACCGCGGCGGAGAAGTGCGAGGAGGACGAGGAAGGTTTCGACGGCTGCTCGGAGTACTTGTACAGTCAGTATTACCGTTAATGAATCGTTAGAGGTTTACGAGGTGCAGTTTACGGTAGGATTCGTGTTACATCTGTAGGTGTCCAAGAGAAGCTCGGCATAATGAACAACGGCCAGGTGTACGCGGTGTTCGATTACGAGGCCCAGCACAGCGACGAGCTCACCCTGAAGAACGGTGATTCCTTGGTCGTCCTACGGAAGGGCGACGACAACGAAAGGGAGTGGTGGTGGAGTAAATCGGGCCACAAGGAAGGTTACGTACCTCGGAATTTGCTTGGCGTAAGTTGCTGAAAAGTTTATCAAAACTGGGCGGGCCTTGGAGGCATCCTCGAAATAAGCATCTTACAAGTTCTCTTCATTGTCTTCCTTTTCAGCTGTATCCAAGGGTGCAACCGACAAAGGTGGACTGAGGCAGACGAACTCGTAAATGTCCGATAATTCATTACCACAGTATTCGATTCGCAGCTTTATCTCGTTAAGTATCATAGTCGCCTCGTCGAATTACAGATCGTTATGTTAATTTAAGCGTGTCCCATCTCGTCATTCGAACGGAGCGAGCAGAGCGTTCTATATAGGTTTTTATGTTTCGTTTTTTTTTCTTTTTTTTTTTTTTGTAAGACAAAATTGACGAGGAACAGAATAGCTGACAAGCCCCGATCGCGGGTGAATCGCATAACGTATAGAGTTAACAATTAAGAAGCACGATAACTGAAAGAACGGTACGCAAGGTCAAATGTTATATAGGCAAAGTTGAATTATTCTTCCCCGCGTCTTTTCCTTTCCCTTCCCCCCTTTTCCATTTCACAAACGTATTAGAGAAGGATAATTGATAAACGGATGCCTAGCCAGTTCCTTCAGCGATACAGTACAAAAGAAACGGTCTCGTGGCTCCGCTTTTATGCCCAGCGGGTTCACGTGGTTCGAGGTGGGAATGTTTTCATTTTATATTATCCATTAGCGAAGCGTCGCGGCGCAGTGAAGATCGATTAAAAAGTTTCTCAGAATTTATTCTACCCGTAGACTCGGTTATGAATGCTCGACTGTGAATTGATGCGCTTTCATTTACCCTCTGCTCGAAATAAATGCAAACTGTTTGTCATAATTGGGTGGGCGATTTTGATTATTTTACTAAAACGACAAGTTGCAGTTTTAACTTGGGACGCATCATTTCTATTTTTAGGTCGTTTGTCCGAGACGCGTCGAGAATAGAAGTGAACGAAACTTTTTAAATGTAATCATTCTAAGCGAACTTCGTAGACGCACTTAAATGCGTCCGATTTGCTTCACCTAAACGCTTCAGTTTAGATGAAGACAGATCGTATCATTGCGCTCATCATTGTTTGCGTTTTATTCGTCTAACAAAATTTTCCAAATGCGTACAAGCCAACTTCGGATTTGGAACATTTTCTTAAGAATGATGTATAATGTAATCTTGCCAATACACAATTTTTAAAGTAACCCATTGTAAGGGAGGAAGTGATTGCGAGTGATACGAATTTGGATATTTGTACACATTGTACGAGGAACGGTATCCAGTACGATCCGAGAATTTCTAAAATAATCAACATGACGCATGTCTAAACACTTGTATAATTGATTAATTATTGCCTAGGAAAGATTCAGGCAACTGGATCTGCAGCATCCTGGGCGCATCGTTATCGTGTTTAGAAAAAGAAATGTATAGATAAATGCAGGACAGAACTTTACATGGCCCCGCGGAATGTTTCTGTCGTGCACGCGACACACGTAAATGAAGTATGTGCCTTTCAAAAGTAATAATGGATATATTATGTAAGAATGCATGATATATTATGACGAATAAATTGTTTTTAATAGAAACTTGTTTTGCATGTACATTTATCGTCGTAAAATGATTACAGAGAGAAAGGAATAATAAAAATAGGGTAAGTATCGTATCTACGTATTTTTTCACAAAATACACATGGGATATATTAAAAGAACGTTGGTAAAAACTGTATAAATACCATATAAAAGAATATGCCTGTCGTAAATAAATTATAAATAAGAGGACTCTGACTAAAGCCGCGCGTCTGAAAATACACTACTTTGTACTGGTAATACACTGTATAATTACTATGCTTTTCAAGCACTTCGACGTAACATTGATTTAAAGTAGCAAAGTTTACAAAATTGTCAAGAATCTCAAAACGATTAACGTTAATCTAACATAAAAATATCATTTAAACATTCTCAATACTTTCAACATCAACAGATTAATACCACTCCATATGAATCTCATTACATGACTGTTCGTATAAAAACCTACCGTACAAAAAATATAGTTAATCTAACAGTGTGGAAACTGTTAAGACCCTTGCTCGAGTCGTTGCATCACAAATGGCGTTAAAATTTACACGTATATTAAAAATACATATATATGTATAAAAATATAAGCATGGCCTCTTCAATAGAAACGATATAAAAACAAAAAAATAGAAAAGTGTCTATGATTCGCGTTTCTTAGCTTCATTTATCAACTGTAGACAAACTCTCAGGTCTTCGTAATCAACGACCATTGCATCGAACCTGTAAAAAGTTTAATCCAATATCGTAATATTCCTGCTGCTAAAAGATACAGAAACTCAATAATTTTCATATCGTTAAATACCTGTCGGCAAACATATCCAGTATGGTACCCGAGAAGTTTCCCTTTTTCAAAGCTTGAGAACAAAAATGTGTCAAAGTTTTAAAACATTTGTGCGTCAAATTGCACAGACTCTCATCTTCCCATTCGTGTAACTGTTTCGTAATATTCCACGCCGCATATACGTAATGCATTACCGATATCCAATGCTGTGACTCTACAAGCTTTTTCCCCTGATCTATAATAGCTTTCTGTACAAAACAAATGCATTAACCACTCGTTAAAATAGCGAATCTTAGGGTGAAAAGTATAACTAAATAATACAGTTAACAAATCGCACCTGAAAAGTATCCAAATGAGCTGAATTGTGCAAGTTCGACGACTTCATACTAGCTAAAACATTTTGCATCAAATTGTTCAGCGTATCGATCAATGGTTGCACATCGGCCACCGGCATCCTTTTTAATAAAACATTTTTAATGTCCTCGTCTCCGCGTAGAAGCCCGTCTTCTTGCATAGATACCAAATCCATAATCATTTGCACCAATTGCTCATGACTAAGAGCTCTCAAGCCATTCATTAAATTGCCATTGAAATACTTTTGCGAGCTGTTAACATTTAGCGAGTTCTGTGGCTTAGTCTTTTTTTCTGGTGTGGTAAACTGCGCCTCGTTGGAGTCGCCAAGAGCGAGCCTTTTCCTAGGCGTACTTCGCAGCACCATAGTCGTTTTCGACGGGCTCTTCACCGGGGTACAGTCTTTTGAGCTTAAACTGTAATATATTAGACTGCATTTATGCTCGTTGGTTACTCGTAAAAAGAAAAGATACGTGAACGTGGATACGCTACCTAAAGAGGCTATTTCTCTTGCATGTATCGTCGGGAGACCAAACTATGGTCCGTCGACGACGCCCACGCTTCTGAATGACCAATTCGTCAGGGCTTGGCGCGGGACTCCAAGAATCAGAGCCGTGTCGGCTGTTTAAAAAATTGTCCATTGCGTTCACTTCAATGGAAATGGCCTCTCCTGAAAGATGCGAATCGAAACTATAAAGGGGAAAACAAATAGTGTACAATGATACTTGGAAGTATCAGAAACGCACCGGGTGATGCCGAATTATTAACAGGAATAACCGCCAGCGCTTGGCGAGCAGATCTTCTACGTGGACCGTCTGTTCTCCGGAGAAAATCTCTGGTTGTCGGAGTATTCATTTCTCACGGTATAACGAAGGATACTTCGTTCGAAGATCAGCTTGTTTTTTCACTTGTGTCAAGAAATGATAGCTGGTGCTTCGGAACACGAAGTGTCAGTTCTACTTTCGAGCACGGACGCGGTATCTAACTTCCCCACATGGTTCGTTAATCAGGAAATGAAATTATCGTTCGGCGAGCCATACAAAAATGAGTGCACTAATACAGAAAAATCACAAAGGAGACACGAAAAAAGTGGTCACGATACTGCGTCAAACAGCTGTAATAAACAGAACAAGAAAATGGAGGGAATGCGATTCATTGGTTCTTTCTAGAGATGAAGAAATGCGATGTACGCATACGCATGCGTCATTAAACATTTGTCGAAATCGTGTATGTGGCGCCATCTCGTGTTTGGGGTCGACCGAAACATCGAAAATCAACATTTTCGGGACGTCGTTTGCCAAGTGTCGAAATCATGTACGTGGGGCCATCTAATCTTGTTTCCATTAATCTTGAAGCACCACAATAATATAATTGACACATTCGAGTCCAGGTTATGTTAAAGGGCCGACAGTTAGGCAACACACGTGGACGTTCAAAGGTGTCCGCCGATTTGTACAACCTAATAACATCGTTAAAGATTTAGAACATTGTTAATACTTTAGGTAAACGGTGTTTAAAAATAAAAGTAATATTATTACATAGCTTTTGATCATACGTTTTTATTAAAAGAAAGATCAGGTAAGTTTGAAATGAAAAATATTTCAGTTGAACAGTATTTCCGAATTTTGCGTATAACGATGAAAATTGTATGCATTATATTTTTGTTCTTCGTACAGCATGGATGAATTAATGAACGATCAACGATTTGCCCATATTGCGAAAGATCCTAAATTTAAGAGGATCCCAAGGGCGGAAAGAAAAGTGAAAATAGATAAAAGATTTCAGGGTATGTTTAATGATAAAAGATTTGCTGTTCAATACACTGTCGATAAAAGAGGCAGACCTATAAATCAAACATCATCCGAGAATCTTAGGAAGTACTATGATCTACCTAGCAGCGAAGAAGAAGAGGAAGCGGATGATGAGAAAGAAAAGGAGGAACAACTTCAAACCCAAAAGAAATCTAAAGAGCGTAAACAGAAGGCCCTTAAAAAGATTAAAATGATAGAACCGGTGGGCAACGATCAGAAAGAGAATATAAATAAAGATGAAGATGATAACACGGAAGATAATGTTTTTTCAAGCAATGGGGAATTGCTTAGGATTAAGCCAAAAGAAAAAGGGAATGCAGATAGAGAAGATCAGAATAGATCTGCTTCAGAATCTGAGTCTGAACCTGAATCGGAATCTGATATAGATGATGGGACAAAAGCGCAGAATTTGAAGACAGATCTGAAAGAATGTAGAAAACAATTAAACAATGTTAGGAAAAGTGAATCTAATGAACTAAGTGACAAAATTAAAGATAAACTAAAGGATTTAAGTGTAAATTATGCTAGAGGCGAAGGATTATTAATGACGGACAGTTCTTCCAATGATGAAAGTTCTGAAGCTTCTGGTAATATATGTTATTTATATAATTTTAGTAAACTATCTCGTTGCATATTAAATATAATAATTGTATATATTACGATTAGACGAAGAAGAGATCGAACACAATTGGGGCGAATTGGACAAAGAGGCTGAGACAACGAATGAAATTACACATAGATTGGCTGTTTGTAACATGGATTGGGACAGAATCCGTGCTGTAGATTTAATGGTTCTATTTAATTCGTTCTTGCCCAGTGGAGGATTTATACGTTCCGTTACGGTAAGAATAACTAATGCTAAAGGAAAGTGAATAGCTTTAGGAATCCTTCATAGTGAAATACTTTCAGATTTATCCATCAGAATTTGGTTTGCAACGTATGAAGGAGGAAGAAATGCAGGGTCCGAAAGAATTGACGGAGATCAACAAAGGAGACGTTGAAGCCGAAGATGAAGTAGGTCTTCTTGTCACATTTAATAGTAAAAATAAAATTGTAATCTCTGATTGTACATCATATATTTACAGAATGAAGAAGGGTCCGCATATCATATGGAGAAACTGAGACAGTATCAGTTAAATAGATTAAAATATTTTTATGCCGTAGTTGATTTCGACTCGGCCAAAACGGCGAATAAGATTTACACAGAATGCGATGGCACAGAGTACGAATCTACGGCGACAAAATTGGACCTGAGATTTGTACCCGATGATATGGAATTCGATCAGGTATATTATTCTATCTTGTAAGTGTATGAATTATATTCATCATATGTGACCCCCAATACCTACTTCAAGGAACCCAAAGAAGTATGCAATGAATTACCAGAGCTTACTAAATACCAACCAAGGCAGTTCACGACTACCGCTTTGCAACAAGTTAAGGTGGAGTTAACGTGGGACGAGACGAACCCGGAAAGAATGGAAATTGCCCAGAAATTAAATTCTGGAAAGCTAGATGAAATTAATGAAAACGATCTGCAAGCGTATTTGGCTACTGAATCGAGCGATGAAGAGTCAGGTATCGAGTCTTTCTATATTCCCTATCTCTTTAAAATTGTAACATTCCATTAATCTTTTCGTGCTATTAGCAGAAAAAGAAGAGCAAGCAACATCTGACAAGGACGAAAGCGACCCCGAAAAACATACAAATGTCGACGCCGTTGAAAAATATAAAGCTCTGCTGAAAGAAATTGAGGAGAAAGAAGAGGCGAGCAAGAAGAAAGATGTTGAGTTAGAATTCACCTGGGGCTTGGGGGCGAAAGAGAAAGCTGAGAAACTTATACAAGAAAGATTAAAGAAAGACGAAAATCTCACCCCGTTCGAACAGTACCTAGAAAAACGTAAGGCGAAGAAGAAGGCTAAACGAGAGGAACGAAAGAATCGCAAGAGCGCTGAGAAGGATGGATTGAATTCTGACGATTCAGCAATAGAAGATTCGTCTGATCATAGATATATTAAATCATCTCGCAAAAACAAGGACTCCATGGAAAATGATAGTCTGACTTCATCGAACGATGAAGACGAAGAACGACGAAAAGCTGAATTAGAACTTTTGTTAATGGATGAAAATGAAGATGGCAAGCAACACTTTAACATGAAAAAGATCGAGGAAGTGGCTACAATGACAAAATCTAAGCAAAAACGGCTCCTTAGAAAGAAGAACGGGCAAGACCAAATAGTAGAAGATAACTTTGAAGTAAACGTACAGGATCCAAGATTTAACGCGCTTTTTACATCGCATCATTTCAATATCGACCCGGCAGATCCGCATTATAGGAAGACTAAAGGGACCGAAGCTTTGATCAAGGAGAAACTAAAGAGAAGGACAGAGAGTGATCCTAGTGAGGTAGGTAGAACATGCTTATATGTATTCAAATTTAGAGAGAAAAGAAATTTATTTCCACTTTGCCTTTCTTAATCTAGGAAATACCAGCTAAGAAACCAGAAACGAAGGCTAACACGGAGATGCAAGCATTAATTAAATCAGTAAAGAAAAATACTAAGAATCTGTCAAGGCCAATAAAATAATTGCTATCAGTCTTATTATTATTTTATTAGGGAACAACAACGCCTTCAAATATTTTAAGTATCCTTTACAAAATATTTGGAAATACAGAGATCGTATTTTGCAAACTCAAAGCATGCACGTACCCAGAGATTTATATAAATATCATGTATATTACATCTGCATAATTTAGTGCTTTCACGAATTACATTTCGCGTGTACATTTTACGTTACGTTGAAAAATATTAGAGTCTAAGGGCCAGTGACTTCGGTGCGAGTGTAAGTCGCTACTGCTTGAGAGCGAAAGATTAAAATTTCAATGTATAAA
The DNA here is from genome assembly GCA_023838395.1 of Holcopasites calliopsidis. Taxonomy (NCBI): domain Eukaryota; kingdom Metazoa; phylum Arthropoda; class Insecta; order Hymenoptera; family Apidae; genus Holcopasites; species Holcopasites calliopsidis. Next base: position 41,193 of record JALHAQ010000072.1, read on the forward strand.
GTTATACACATAATTATGTACAAGATGAAAATATTGTACCGTTGAAGAAGAACAAAAATAACAAATTAAGCAAAAAATTATTCATATTGTTCGAAAACAACAATTTTATTAAAGTCTTTATAAGAAAAGAATACAACAGACATTCTTCTGTAAAATTTGTAGCACTTATGCTAAATTATTTTTTTACAATTATCTGTTTATGATAGCATTGGTGAATATCAAAATGTCTAAGATGCAGTCAAAAACACGTCAAATTGTGCAAACTTTAGTACGGTAAAATACGAGGTATAACATATTTGCCTACTGCGCTCTGTGCAAAGTGGTCTAAAATCCTTTATTGAGCATTGCACAGTTTTTCCGCAGACCAATGACAAATTGTTACTATAGTGCCTCATTTCTCGAAAAAAAAAAAAAAAATGGTTCAAGTTTTCTTTTACTTACATTACTACGCTTCTTAAAAAATTATTCGTCGTGTACAAAGGTGCAAAAAGATTCCTAAAGATTTCATACAGAAGACTAATGTTACATTAGTACTGAACAATTTGTAACTTTAATACTTCTATTTTTTTTTCACAGCATTGTTTCTCTTAAATATTACCTACGTCCTAAAAAAAAAAAGAGTCATCACCTGTAAATCGTTTCCAAATGGAACAGATGAAGATATTATTCAAGCATTAACAGTAGTAATAGCAAAAGCAGTAATAGCAACAAAATTCATGCACAACCAGTTGTTTTGTTCTTATTCTTTTCATGCATAACGCAGTTTATAAACCCATAGAGTAGTAAATACTTGCTACTGCAATAAACCCAACGTTCTTGTCTTTAATAATTAATGAAACTTGCCCCTATAAATGTAATTGTACCATATTTTGTATTTTACATCTAATATAGCTAAATGTCTCAAAAATATTAGTCCCTATAACGAAGTAAACACATTATTATGCAATCAGTATTATGTTACATTATTTGTTCTGTTCGTACATTTTTACACATAAATAAGAGCTTAATTTCTAACATTACTCGCAATTAAGTAATAACAAAATTTTAATTTATGTTTCGCACTCCATTCAACTTTTTGATTAATAATGCAAGTCAAGGCTTTTCTTCTATGAATAACTTTAAGGGATGCGTTACAATTTTCGTAGTGCAAAACAGATTCTTATTCACAAGTTCAATAATCCTCTACACAGTATATGTATAACTCGTGATGCATTTAAAGTTTCCTTTTCATAACTTTAAAAGTTTTCTACCGAGACTAGAGAAACTTTATCGCTATATTCATTAAAATATTTATAAATACAACAATACCAAACTAAATATTAGCGTCATTTTATTATACTCTCATCGCATAAAAAAATACATTAGCGATATAAATAAGAAACCGCTGGATTCATGAGAAAGTTAGATTCTTTTGATATAAAAATGTTTTCTTGTCCCGATACTTCCTAGCTGCTGATTACTTGCATAATCTTCAGATACGTACACATTATATATTTATATTAAATGCAATAAAATGCGAAGAAATGCAATATTCATATCCTTGAATCGTACGGTCTTCTTTCATATAGATTTATAAGGTCAGGAGTTCTGTACTTTAATATGATTGTATATTACAGAAACTTAATACTTTTAGTACACAGATATAATACCTGCGGCTATTATTTGATACCAACGTCGGCCTTATTAGATTTGTCGTGCAATTGCGTTTTGCCTAGAAACCCCATTCAGTTCATTAGAAATTGCAACATCTAATTGTGTCATGTGTGACTAATTACTTCTCGAATTGATCAGTCTAGAAATTGCTTACGATTTGGACTATACCTTTTATTTTACATTATCCAGTTAGGCAGCATTGAGGACATGTGTTTTTATATTACTTCTACGTATATGTAATTACAACTTTTGTCCGTATTGTAAAGTGATGTAATATTCACATCTTAAGAACTAATTGTAGGTTTCGATTTAACTATGAAAATTATGCATAAAATTCGCATGTATGCGTATATACAGTTAACAGAGATTTGTCCTTAGGGACAAGGCACGGCTGACGTATCGTCTTCTTTTATTGAACAGTGTTATTATTGGTTGAAGTTTATCAACAAAGTACGCATCTTGCTCGTTTCGACAGACTGTGGTAGATAGAAAGACTATGGACATATCTTTATTTCTGCCATGATTCCTAACGACTTGCATCGAGATTCTACCTTTTCGTATAAGTTATGAACTTATATCGTTTTTCTAGTATGTGATTTAAAAAATTATGGTTACATGATTGACTTCGCATTGAAAAATATTTTCTCTTTTTCTTTCTATTGTGTATCACAAATAAACGGATATCTTTTCAGCAGTCACGGTTCTCTGCTATTACATTTCGCAATTCCATTTCGCGATTCTATATCGGATATCTTATTACAATACACCGCATTCGGGATACTATGAAAATCCCCTAAAATGCTGTCAAGTCCTCCAGACGGATAATCCAGTATATAGACATTGTTACGTCCTTTTTATCATTCAACTGGTATCATCTAGATACTCTGATTGGATCAACCAACATTAAATTGTTCTTTCTGCATAAGTAGAACAGAATATCGAAGAACAAAATTTTCCTTAGTATTGAAGTTTTTTTATGAAAAGCAGAAACTATACTCAAAGCATTATTTCTTTCAAAACGATGTAGTTGATTACACTTTTAACGTCTAATAAATTGTGACTGAAGTTATCCTGAAATACCATATACTCAAATAAAATAACACTGCAATTAGTCCACTGATAACGTGATATTCTCACTGCCTTTTTATAAAGACAAGTTTCTTTTCCTGCACCGTAAACTAATGTCATGAAACGTGTCGTAATGCATAACTGTAAAAAAAATTAGATAAACAAGTGCCTTAAAATTAAAAAAGAAAAGAAGAAGAAGAGAGATCCAAAATTGTAACAGTCACCGGTGATCGCGATGGAAAGACCTCATCGATTACGTTTATATAGTCAATAAAATAGACAAATCGTGACAAATAAATCTTTATAGGAATAATATCGATGATTGCAGTTCACTATCAGTGACGTAATTGGATTATAAACAATCATTTGGAATTGGCAATCCGTACACACGTTAGTTTTGTTAATCAACATCAAGAAAGTAATGTTTAAGGCAGGAATACTTTTACCTCGCTACATTATAATTTTACTTATGTTTGAATGTAATTTCTTGCATAGTATAAAACGCTTTACCAGAAGCAAGACAGCACATACGCGAACATATTGTAATGTATGTAACTAGACGTTATAAAAAATAAATGAAGGACTAGAAATCTTAATGGATCCTGGTGGATCTTGGAACCTTCATGGGCAGAGGCTTGTGTACCCCGAAACGTTCCGTACTTGTAAAAGTTCTCCAAAAGTGCTTCTTTTTCGACCCACCTATCGCACAACCATTTAGACAAAAGTTCTGGTTCCCGTGGAACCTAAAAAGTATAATGCGGTGCCGCATTCTTGTGAAAAGTATTATTTCAATAATTATCGATCACGTGTTTGAATGCTTACCACTGTACTAGGAAAAACTCGGTAAAACAATACTGTTTCACACGGCGGTCGTGAACCAGTTATAATTGTAGGTAAATCAAGTGGTTTACCCTGTGGATACGCTATTGTTATATCAAGAATCCACTTGATTTCTGGCTTTGCCACCATCATATCTATGGTAAAATCCATATTTATGCTAACAAAATACTTAATATAACGAAAAATCTGGAATTTCTCTGCCAATCACTTACTTGGTCTAGTGTTTAATTCTTGCTGCAATGTAGTACTTCCCTCTGAAGGACCGACCGTATCAAATATAGTTTGCATCGCTCCCACACGTGGCAACGTTACATTTTCAAGTATCGGCAAATTATTCTTTTTAGCGTACTTCTGCGATGTCTCTCGTCTTTTACATAAAAAACCTCCCTCTGGGAACAGAACCATCCATTTTCTGTTCAACGGAATATACGATTTTTTCAGATGCTTCTCTAATTGCTTTAAACTTTCCTCCCGTTTTTTGCGGCCCTTCAAAAAAAGTATACAAAATAAAGTTATTATACTAAACAAAACAAACTCTAATATCGTAATGAGAGAGATAAATTTCCTTTAACTTACGGATACAATGAAAAAATCCTGATGTAAAACAGACACTATGCCAAAGTTAGTAAATTTAAAAATCCTATCCATGATCCACATTATATTAGGTAACACATTTGGCTTGGCGTTAAACGTTGTCATTAGCATAGGAACGTCACCAGTACTTTGATGATTAGCAATTACTAATGTTCTTTCGCTAATGATCTTTTCTATATCATCACCTTGCTCTATTACTGTAAATTAAAAGTAATTAGAAATAACTCTGTTACGCTTGCGACACAGATTTACGTGGAACATAATTAATGTATGTACTATCGTATCCTGCGGACCAAGTCCACATAGACACCATCGCCAATAGCCAATGGAAAAATAATCCTTCGATCCTCCAATAGACTTGCGGCTGATAAACTTTCACGGGGAACAATAATGCCATCCATACTACGTACGTTGGTATGCAATAAACGTTGTTCACTATCACAAAAGTGGTTCTAACAATACATTTTACAAAAGTCAGAACATTACTGATTACCCTGAAAATGCGTAAATAGATTAGAGCTCGCAATTGCGCGAATGTTTTTGTTAAATCCTCAGTTTGTTTACAGCACTTTTTAATGGTCATCGTGACTTTATGTACAGATTCCATGATAGCATGCACAGATAGCAGGTTAATAGGACATTTTACTTTGCTGGTTTCTTCGGTGCGAGACTTTCTTTGCTCAAATGTCGTAAATACTGTTTCATTCCCAATGTTTATTATTACATTAAACAGGCAAATTTAAATGAGGACATTTGCATATAAACAGATAATACTATCATTGCTCTTATGACTCTTTGATATTTTATTTGTTGATTACAATACTTAATTGTTCAAAATACGGCCTTGAGATGATTACATCTGAATCACAATTTGAATAGAATTGTATTTAAATTAGGATTGTCTAATAAATTACTTGCAAGTATAGTATATGAAAACTTTCCACGTTGGCGGAATTAAAACATGTTTGATGTATCATAAAATTTGTTGTCTTCCGCAATTAAAATATTATTAGCATTTCAATTGAACGAAGAACGAACTTAAATCGCTTTATTTGCATCAAGATTCATATGCATTAGCAATTCAGTCAAACCACGATTATCATTTACGAATAACATTTTAATACGATTAACCACTAAGAACGAAATTATTTGACTTTGACCGGTTCTCGTGCCACTCTATAGGTTAAGAGTTAAGGAAGAGATCTGACGGCAATTGAAAAAACCGAACTACACCGAATCTAAAATGATTCGTAATCGCGCGAGAACGTCATCGTCGATAAGTTTAAGATATTGCTAACAACATGCGGTACATATAAGTGGTAAAATACGGCTTCGCTTACCTCATAAAAGTAGAAGAGGAGGAAAAGTCGGTCATTTTTGAAAAACACCACTTGTAATGCGATTTCGAGCAAATTTCATCGACAATTTTTCGAGCATAGCATTCCCTCGTGCACAAATTATGTAATAAGGTTCATTAAATGGGATGACACATAAGAACCGCGTGCTGTTTACATGAGACTTATATATCTCTCAATAATAATAATGCCGGAGCAAAGAAATTGAATAAAGCGTGGCCGTGGTAAAGCTTAAACGTTGAATAATCGTTTCGCCGGTCACACTATGTAGTTCTAATGGATACACTCGACCGGCAAAATAAAATCGTATTAGACAAATTGTTCGGATCTATTATCGGCTATTTAGGCGACGTTTTTTACTTCGAAAGTACACGAAGTTTTGTTGCAACTTTGCACTGGTGCAAAATCGTCTCAGCACACGCACGTAACATAAATACAATGGCGGCGAAAGTTAATAGGCTGATTACAATTACTGGCAACAATTTTAACGATAGTAAACGCGCTGTTAACTGATGCTCATCGTATTTGCGATCAAAAGTAGAACGGTTCAAAAATGAAAGAGTTTCATGCTGATGTTCATAGGGTACATACATACCACACTACTATTCAAATATCATGGTTCTTTTGCGATAGCATGCATTTATGAGAGACGAAATGTATTATTTATTTAGTTCATTTAATTATTAAGATCATTGTTCTTTTAGTTTGATGTACGAAACGAAAGAAATTAAACTTGAAAATGATTGACTATTGTTAGGTTAGAAATTGTATTCGGTATAGGGTTGGGCGATACTACTCGATTATTTTAGAATCGATCGACTCTTTATTTGCATAATCGATTATTTCAAGATTCGATTCTCAACAGCTCGAAGAATCGAGAAAAGAATCGATGTCCCACCACTCGTATCACTTTTCTCTCGGCCGTTAGCAATCTAGTGTAGTATATGTATGTATATGTTATGGCAAATGTGATAAATCTGGTGATTATGTATAATCCCCATTAACCTTGGTGAATATGATGCTAGTAATTATACATAATAAACGGAGATTATGCGTAATCACCGGATTTATAACATTTACCGTAACATATATGTAGAAGTCTGTGCATTTACCGTAATTACTTTGTATCGGTAGCAATTAAAATGTTGTTATAATAATTTAGTGTTTGTTCTTTCAAAATGTCTACACGAACTTGTTCTTTGTGAGTTCCTAGACGTAAGAAGTGATGTAATATCAAAGTGGAAGGATAGTATATTTGGAAAATTTTCTCTGACATATAGATAACCTCTGCATTTTTTTTGCATTGCATTTTAGATTATGTGGGTTTAATCGGCGGTGAAAAACATTTGCAATCGTAGAACAAACTTTGGGTCTTCTATTACTTGCGTATGCAAAATTCGATAGGATTTATTGTTTGTCAATCTGATTGCTGCTTCGATACTATCCGTAGTAGTCGTGAAGAAATATCGATAGTCGCCCCTATCGATAGTTTCCGCTAGTTAGACCACTGACTATAGATAGTTATCGATAGTGATGAAAGTACATTTCTATAATTATTTATTATTTATTGCACTCTAATAACTTACAACTTTCAACATCTTTAACTATCGATAGTGCAAACAAAGTATCGTAAGTTTTCGTTAGTGTTGACTATTGATGATTATCGATAGTGGTACGTGAATATCGATAGTCTTCTACCACCGTCCACTACTATTCAAGATGGCGCGGACCATTTGTGTGAGTATTCTGCGTTGTAGCAATTAAAATGTTTTTATAATAATTTAGTGCTTGTGTTTTAAAAATATTTACATGAGCTTGTTCTTTGTGAATCCTCAAACGTGAGAAGTGAGGTAGTATTAAAGTGGAAGGACAGTATATATAGAAAACTTTCTCTGAGATACATAATCGCAGTTATGGACTCGACCAGTCCTGATAGAGTATGTTTTGTATTTTAGATTATTCGCAAGGATATACCATATTACAACAACTGTAGAAATTCCGGTTTTACTTACTACAATTCTGTATTTATTGATTGTAAAATTTTTATGAGTTGAAACTATGAAATGTGTTGTAAGTCAATTTATAAAGATAACTTTCATATATTAACTAATGCCCAGTGGATACTGTCTCTGTTCGCACTCAGTTCTCGGTTGTTTGCTTAGGGTTCTTTTTATCCTTTTAAAGCTGTATATTTGTAAATAATATGTTAATAATTGTTTGTTGCAGGTTTGCACAGGGAGTTCTTCCTTTAAGTAACGTTTCTGGCTCCCCCGTGCAGTGTTTCTGGCTTCTCGCAACAACGTTTTCAGCTTCCCCCAGTGGCATTTCTGGTTCCCCTGAGCAGTATCTATGGCTTCTCCCAGCAACATTTGTGGTCCCTTGAGCATCGTTTCCAGCTTCCCCCAACAACGTTTCTAGCACCCCCCAGCAATGCTTCCAGCCCCCCCCCCCCCCCCAAAGCATTTATGGTTCCTTCGACTACATGACAATTTATAGGCCGTTACTACCTATTTAAGAACGACGGGTGTGCCTCCACTGATCAGAAGAGGAGTTGCGAACTTTAAGCTGTGCCTCCTTGAACAGCGGTAACTGTGTGTGATGTATCGATAATATATCAATACGGTAGAGTAACAGCAGCATGATGCCCTCGTATTAAATTAAACCTGTATTAATCATATTAATTATATTCAGGACTTTTTTTAAAAAAAAGAGGTGCTGGAACTCTATTCTTGTTAAGTTTTTATTAAGTAAAATTATATTCAAATATCATTTAAATGAAATTTAAAGCAGCTTTTCCTATGGCATGTCACACATGAAAAATTAAACAAGTGTTACGATATTTTTCTTATTTTAGATGCCAAAATTAAAAAAGTTCATTGTTCGTCTAATTGCTTTTGCTTGTTCGACTAATTGCCAGAACGCCGTTCTATCGCGTTACATTGCAAATAAACCTTAAGATGTATTATACAAGATAAGATGTATATGAATTTATGACAATAGTCAATAAGTAATAGTTTTTAGTTTATAAAAATTTTTTGTAGCATATTTAAATCTACACTATTATTATTATTGTAATTTTCATTATTATCTAATTATAAGATGTATTGTAAATTTGTAAGAATATTCTATAGGTAATAGGTTTTAAGTTTAAACATCATTTTTGTAATTTGTACATTATTGCAATTTTTCAATAAATCTTCACAAACGGAATGCAACAGATTTTATTTTGTTAACACCTGTCCACTCCTAATAATTTGAGTTAGAGATAAGTGCTGGAAAGTGACGTCAAATTCCAGCAATTTGTGAAAAAGCATGCTTTTGCAACTTTGTTGCGTCAAAAAATCGAGTTAAACTTTGTAAAAACACCTTCTGACAGCATTGTCGCTAATTACGTTCCCGAAATTTTCGTTTTGCAACTTCGTTGGGTCAAAAAATCGAGTTAGATTTTCTAAAATGAATTGGTGAAGTGAAAGACCTCCTCGCATATTATGTTCTGATACATTTTACCGATTTCGAGCAAAAGGAGTTTCGTAAAGTTCTGGCAAGGATATACAAGTGGCGCCATCTCGCATTCGATGTCGTGTACTACATAACTGTGTTCCCAAATTCACAGTATCTCGTCGGTGCCAAATTGCACCGACGAGGGTACAAATTGTTAGTTTTAATCATTTCGGCCGAAACCAAACACGAGATGGCGCTACGTGTAATCTTGCTCGAAATCGCAAGTAGTATAAGTCAATTATAAGCACTGCAAGTCAATTGTCGGGTATCGGACATAACTAAAGATATGGAAACTACGTTCCCAAAACTTTCGCTTTACAACTTTCTTGGGTTAAAAAATCGAGATCGATTTTGGAAAAACACCTTTTGGCAACATTGTTGCTAACTGTGTTTGCAAAATTGTATTTCTCAAATTCCTGGAATTGTGACGTCCAAGAATTTCCCAGAACATGATTTTGCGGAATCGCTTGTTAGCAGCAAAGTTGCAAAAAAGGATTTTAGAAAATTTAACTTAACTTTTTGGCCCAACAAAGTTGCAAAGCGAAAATTTTGGGCACGCAGTTAGCAACAATGTCGCCGAAAGGCGTTTTTACAAAATTCATGTTGACTTTTTGACCCAACAAAGTTACAAAGGGAAAATTTTGGGAACACGGTTAGCAACAATGCTGCCAAAAGGTATTTTTACAAAGTTTAACTCAATTTTTTTACGCAGCAAAGTTGCAAAAGGAATGCTTTTTCATTAATGTCTGGAATGTGACGTCATTTTCCAGCAATTATCTCTAACTCAAATTATCCGGAGCGGACAAGTGTTTAAAAAATGAAACCAGTTGCATTCCTTTTGTGAAGGTTTACTGAAAAATTGGAATAATGTACAAATTACAAGAATTATAATATTTAAATTTAAAAACTATTACTCATAGATTATTCTTATAAATTAATTTATAATACATCTTATAATTAAATAATGATAATAGTATATATAAATTATTTAAACGAATATAAATATAATTAATATAAGTATAATTTAATACTACGGCGTTATGTTGTTACTCTACCATACTAATACATTATCAACACGTCACACACGGAGTTATCGCTGACGAGGAGGCACAGCTACTATTTACGCAAGTACTTATTATTTATTGCACACTAATAAGTTAGAACTTTCAATACCTATGAACATCGATAGCTTTCAATGTGGTGACTATCGATAATTATCGTTAATACCATCGACAATTATCAATAGTACCATCGATAGTTCCCCACCGCTAACGTTTCTATGAATGTAACATGTGGCGTTAACCTCAAGTTAATTAATGTGACGTTCTTTATTGAGTGACAAAATATTATAGTTTTACGAGAAATACAAAGGTAAATAGAAACATTTGTATTAAATTAAATAATTTGGCCAATGTGTCGAAAGAATAAGTTTGTTTCTTAAATTTCTATGTAATATACTTTTAAATATACATGATTTCTAATTAGATGAATGAAATACAAACAAAAAAGTATAATGCATTGCATTGCCTTTAATTTGGACAGATAAAATCAAAGGGAAATGCATTTTTTACGATACAATTTCATATATTTCCGTTGCCAATATTTTTTCCTTCGTTTACGTATTTTTAGGCTATGTTTTTAAATAATAAATTATTGTATCGAAGGTATAGTACAACGAATTTAATAAACTATAATGCGAAGTTTGGACGAAATGAGATAACTGGAAATTCTTTGTAGGCTATTGTATTAAGAAATTCCATATAATCCTATACATGATTACAAGGGAATATAGAACTGCGATACTAAAATTATACACTTGGACCCAGTATCGTTTTTACATGAAAATGACTTCTTTGCTGGTTCCTCGGGAATCAGTACGAGGAATGACACGTTTGGATCGTAGCGCATTCGAAACCGCAGTGGAGTTGCCGTTTTTCAAATTTCACGGCGTCACATTCTCGAAATTGATACCGATCCTGAAAAAGTATTTCTTTAAAATGAGAAACTTCAAGCCAGTGCAGAACGCAAATGGTGAAACCTGTATATACCTGAATCCAATGTTGATAAAAGGCTTTGACGACTTTCCCGAAAGCGAAAGAAAAGAATTGTCTGGAACGTATGAACATTTTGGAGTTGCGAATGTCAAGATGAACTATGATAATTGGCCATCATATGATTTGTTAAAAGCGATTTTACCCGAGGAGGTAGAAGTTCCAACTTCATATAGCATAGTGGGTCATATTGTACATTTGAATTTGCGTGACTCGCATTTGCCATACAAGACTGTCATTGGTCAGGTTTATCTCGATACCATCCCGTGCGCTCGGACGGTCGTGAACAAAATAAACGCTATTGATACAACTTATAGAAATTTTACCATGGAGATCCTTGCAGGAGATGATGATACTATCGCAACGGTTAAAGAAAACGGTTACACGTACGAGCTGGATTTCGCACACGTTTATTGGAATCCTCGATTAGGTACAGAGCATCAGAAAGTAGTAAACTTTATGAAACCTAACGACGTCTTGTACGACGTGTTTGCTGGAATCGGCCCGTTTGCGATTCCTGCAGCACGCAAAGGGATTAAAGTACTCGCGAATGATCTGAATCCTGAATCATACAAATGGCTGCAGAAAAATATAATTAAAAATAAAGTACAAAAAAATATTGAGTCTTTTAATCTGGATGGTAGAGATTTTTTGAGAACCGTTTTCAAAGGCGACGTGTTAAAGAGACGTGCCGCTAACGAGGGTGGGATGGAGCACATCGTAATGAATTTACCGGCACTGGCTGTCGAATTCTTGGACGTGTTCTTTGATTCGTTTAACGACGACGAAGTTAAACAAATTTCTTCTCGTCCACCGACTGTACACATGTACTGTTTTGTGAAAGCAGAAAAAGGAGAGGATGCTTGCAAATTAGGACAACTCTTGGTAGAACAAAAACTCTGTTGTACATTAAGCTCCGACACATTGGTCGACTTGCATTACGTGAGAAATGTTTCCTTGAACACAGAAATGATCCGTGTATCATTCCTGTTAAGCGAGAGCATATTGAAAGGCGAGGAGCCAGCAACGAAGAAATTAAGACTGGAGAATAATTTAAATGTGTCTGTAGGTGATAATATTGCAGAGAACAATGGGAAAGAACAAAGGATTGCAGGCAAAGAAAAAGGAGAAGAATGTGTTTAAAGTAGCGACGGTTCGTAGTGTTAAACTGAAGACGCAAGCGCAGAAAGTGGTGACCAATTTGAAAAAAGTAAGTAGGAATATTTGGAGATGGGAAAACGACATGACAATGCACGTAAGATTTGGGCAATTTTGTACATAATCCGTTTTTCCGTTTAAATAGTTAGATTTGAAGCAAAGTAAAAAACCTACGGGGAGCAAGGATAAAACGGATAAGCTGAATGAAGAACTTCGAGAAGTCTTCAAAGAGGTAACTCGGTTCAAACCGAAAACGAAAGCGAACATTCCCAAGCAGGGCGGCAAGAAGAATGTACAGAAACCGCAACGTGTACACGCTGATGTAGTGACTTCCGAGGTTGAGAAAATGCAAGTTTGATTAAAATAGTTAATTTAGGAATTAAGACTTTCGTAATGTATCCTTAAACCTGTACAGAAATCTATAATAATACTTCACTATGCTTTTGTACAGTGCTACGAGTAAATTGTAAATTCTATACAATGTAAGTTCTGAATGAAGAAATTTTTATGGAATAAATATAACTGAAAACAGATCGAGTGGGTTCCTAAATTATTCGTTATCGTCAAATACTTATCATAGTTATATCGGTACAAGTACATAAGCGGAGTACAATAACGAAATCTTGTTTGTTCAATGATAACTTTAGTCCCACTTGAATTCTAAATGAGGAAATGAGTGGACTTAGACTTTATCTAGTCGACACTATTCAGAGTTCTTCACGTACGAATTTGCTTTACTGTGCACAGGAGAGCTACTCACGATGGAGACTGTCCACACTGCAGGCTTAATCGTGATAGGGGATGAGATTTTACGTGGGCAAGTCGTTGATACGAATACGTCATATCTGGCGAAGAGATTGCATGCTTCCGGTGTTAAACTTCGAAAGATAACAGTGATTCCTGACATTGTGTGTATTACTTCAAACTTCACTTAAGTTATACTTCACCATGCTCTATTATTCTCTATCTAATTGCAATTAGAAGCATGTTCATGTTATCGCTTTATGCTTATATCAGCAAAATATTCACCACATGAGCTATACAAGATTGCTTACCAATTTTTTCCTTATATATACGTGATTACGTGCTTTTATTGAAACATAACTTCTCACTACGTGTAATGTAGCCTCATGTGTTAGGTAGATGAAATTGCTGAGACTGTGAGCGCTGCTTCTAAAGAATATTCAGTCGTTTTTACATCTGGCGGTGTTGGACCTACGCATGATGATGTTACCTACGAGGCCATAGCCAAGGGTTTGCAACTAAAGCTTGAACCGCATGAGGAATTAGCCGAGATCTGTGCGAATATCTTCCCCAACGAAAAGGAGGCTCAACGTCTCACCATTGTACCACGACCTTGTGAATTGGTTTACGTTTATTCGTCAAGTATGCGGAAAATTAGTCTTGTAAACAATTGCAATTCACTACACTAAATTGTACTAATTGCGATCGTCCTGTAAATGTACAAGAGTCTGACTAACAATGATTCCAGAGAAGTACGCCATTGTAAAAGCGAAGAATGTGTACATATTACCAGGCTCCCCAAGATACTTTGAGCTTGCTGTCGATGCGATTGTGCAGCAACTAAAGGCAGGCTCTCCGTTGCATTTTGAGGAGGTAGACGTCGACTTGAGCGAGCTGTCGATAGTACAAGTTTTGGATGACCATGCAGAGCGCTGGAAGGGAAAAGTCAGCATTGGAAGTTATCCTCAGGCACCACCCGAGTGTTTCACACGAATCACATTAGAGGGAAAGAAAGAGGATGTTTTAGAAGTAAAAGCAGAATTTTTATATTCCTTACCAATTCAGAAAGTTCGGAATATAGAAAATGGCTTCAGTCATTGCCATGCGAGGTCTGTTTTCAAGGATGACCAAGCACACGTGAAGGAGGCGTTGGATGTTGTGCAAGAATGTTATAAAAAGTGAGTATGCTAATTAATATTGCATAAAGTATAATGGGAAGGTAGATATATGCATGCATGATGTATTATTGTTACATGCATTTAAACGTTTTAAAGGTTTCAGCCAGAGGAAGTTTTTATTAGTTTCAATGGAGGAAAGGATTGTACGGTAGTCTTGCATTTGGCTGCCTGCGTTGCGAAAGTGCAGGATATTCAGTCGTCTTTATGCTTATATGTTACTGCTGAACCATTTCCAGAGGTAAAACAACTTAAAGAAGATGCTTAGTTAAATCACTTAAGTGAAATACTTAAATAATTTGACAATAGGATGACGCGATTGAAAGTAGAGATCTAAACATGTCCAAAACTATACATATAATCCACTTTTTTTTGTATTTACAAGGTGGATTCCTTCGTGGAGAGAGCCGCCCAATTTTATGGTTCAACACTGATCAAAAAGGAGCGTCCCATGCGACAGGCGTTATGTTCCCTCTTAGAAGAAGAGAAAAGCATAAAAGCGAGTCTTATGGGGATGAGGAGAGGCGACCCTGGTACAGAGAATTTAAATGCCTTTGCACCGACCGATCCAAACTGGCCCGATTTGGTTCGAGTGAATCCTATCTTAAACTGGTCGTACGAGCAAGTATGGAATTTTCTGTTGAAGCACAATGTACCGTATTGCCCGTTGTACGACAAAGGTTATACAAGCCTAGGAACAAAGTCAACTACAGTCCCGAATCCACGACTGAGAGATCCGAATGACTCTTCCGTGTATCTCCCAGCATATACTTTAACCGACGAGTCCGCGGAGAGACACGGCAGAGTGTAATTACTAAAGACGTAGGAATACGCACAAATTCACAGTATTTTGCAAAATTCGTGCAGCTCATTTTGAAAAGACAACATATATTTTATATTTAATATGAAATATTATAATCGTGCTGATATGTATTATTATATATTTTTGGAATTATGTTATTTCCAAAAAATTTGACGTTCCTGACGCTGTTTCATTGCGTAACGATGAATTTAGTTAGTGTGTAGGTATCGAAGTTAGTAAACAAAGTTTAGTTAAATTAGTTTGAAAATGATTGGTTGGTACTATTTGTCGTGTACGTTTCAAGTGAAATTATTGGGAATAAAGGGACGGTAATTTTCAATTATGAATTCGGTTTTATCATTCCCATTCGATGGTGAATAACGATAAATATTAATTAAAAATTCTCAGTGGAGCATTTATTAATTTATTACTTGTATTCCGCGTCTTCTACTATTCGCATAAGATGATATTTACAATGACCACTTGTTATTCACTGAAGATATTACGTTTTGACCAAATACTTTTTGCGACTTACACTTCCACCAGCTTTCACAATTAATTCTGCCTCATTGTGTCCGATATTTCTAAATACTAACAATTCAAACGAATAAAATATGTGACAAATCAGCTGCAAATGAAATTATTCCTTGAAGTAATTACAAAAAGCTAAACGACTGTTTACTCAAAACGAATTAGCGCTAATCCTCAATATCCCGTTCCTAGCGGTAAATTAATATAACGAACCACGAGGAAAGTATCGTGTTATTCAACGAGAATTTCAAGTTCACGGAGAGGAAGATCCGATCGTGAACAAAGTCGGAATATCGTCTGACGATTCTCGCGGGTAACTTATAAGTATGACGTTGATGCATGCACGTTCCTGCTGACCCAGAGCAACCGGGGGATGATCCCCGGCTGATCCTCGTACGAAGCCAGCCAAGCTAACGGATTAGGGTTTCGTCGATTCAAGGGGGTAGAAGCGAATGGTATAAAATAGCTGGCTAACCGACCGTATCAAGGAGAGGGGCTGGCAAACGGAGTGACCGACATGTCCAACGACACTATTCACTGGGAGGCGAGATACCTGCCAGCAGGACCACCACGTTTGCTGGGATGGAACGTCCCTGCCGAGGAATTAGTTCACATACCGGAACATTGGCTGGTCTATCCCGAGCCGAACCCCTCCCTTCATTATTTATTGGCCCTATTGTACGTTCTTTTCACGTTTCTCGCCTTACTGGGAAATGGCTTGGTGATATGGATCTTTTGCGCGTAAGTTAATTAATCCTTCTCTCAAAAATTCTTTGCTATATCATTCTTCCTTCTACTCGTTTTACGACACTTTTGCTGCTGTTATCAATTGATGTAGTTACGAAGAGGTCCTTTACGTCGGTTTCTTCGTCGGGCTTTGGATCGTTAACTTAATGTTTCTTCTTGTTCAAGTGCCAAGACACTAAGAACACCCTCGAACATGTTCGTTGTGAATCTGGCGATTTGCGACTTCTTCATGATGATCAAGACCCCCATCTTCATATACAACTCCTTTAACACCGGTTTCGCTCTGGGAAACTTAGGATGCCAGATATTCGGCGTCATTGGTTCCCTAACTGGAATTGGTGCCTCGATGACGAACGCGGCTATTGCGTACGATAGATATAGGTATGCAGTCAACTACCGCTTCCGATGAACCTTACAAAATCCTTTGTAACATCATTTAATGCCAAATCGTTTCTTCTTCCATTGCAGCACAATAGCGAGACCGCTGGATGGGAAATTATCGCGGGGACAAGTGATTCTCTTCATCGTTTTAATTTGGGTGTACACCATACCATGGGCACTGATGCCAGTGATGGGGGTTTGGGGTCGTTTCGTGCCCGAGGGCTTTTTAACTAGCTGCACCTTCGATTACCTGACCGACACGAACGAGATACGGATATTCGTCGCCACTATATTCACCTTCTCCTATTGTATCCCCATGACGCTTATAATCTATTACTACAGCCAGATCGTTAGCCATGTGGTGAACCACGAGAAAGCGCTTCGCGAACAGGCGAAGAAGATGAACGTCGATAGCTTGCGGAGTAACGCTGGCACCAGCACCCAAAGCGCCGAGATTCGTATAGCAAAGGTATTCCGCATTACAATTCTCTCTCTCTCTCTCTCTCTCTCTCTCTCTCTCTCTCTGTCGCTTTCCATTGATTTACTTAAATCCACCTGCTGTTCTTTTCTTAATTTTGCTATGATCTTTGAGCAGTTTCAACACGATGCAAATATTTGGATTAAGGGCGAGGATTAAGAGGGATGCATCGTGTAACTAGTTTGCATAAGATCACCCTCAGTTGGTCTTCTGTGCAACTCGAATTATACTTAATAATAGCTCTTATGAAACTGTTGTAACGTATCTTCCAAACCGGGATGACAATCTTCTTTACAGTTCACCGCTGTTTGCTAACAAGTTGATCTAGCCAATTTGCAGTAGCTAAAAGCGTTCCTGGATGTCCCCAAGTCAGTGTTCTGTTAACAACGCGATTCATGTGTCTGTTCCAAGGCGGCAATTACGATCTGTTTCCTATTCATTCTTTCCTGGACACCGTACGGCGTGATGGCGATGATCGGCGCTTTCGGTAACAAAGCCCTTCTAACGCCCGGTGTCACGATGATACCAGCTTGCACATGCAAAGCCGTTGCTTGTTTGGACCCGTACGTGTACGCTATAAGTCATCCTAAATACAGGTAAAAATTACGTCAAAATATCGCCTTGTCAAAGTGATCAACTCCTTTACTCACTATTTCGTTCTGCTAAGTACAGTTGTTTGCAAAACAATCAATTTACACGAACCCTTTCGAATCAGTCCAGTACAATTATTTAAATATCTTTGTCGATGAAGTTTCAAGACGTTGTAAGTCGAGCAACATTTGCATAGTCAACGGAGCAGTTCAGAATTTTTCTTGGACACCCCCCCCCCCGCGCGGCGGATTAAAAAAGTTGCCAACATCCGACTGCTTGTTGGCTGCTGTGTTGGCATCAACGTATGCTGATGACAATTGGTTGCTAATCCGACTATCCAACGTAGTTCGACTTTTCAACTGGCTATTAGGGTTGTTTAGTTATCATTGACAGGTTCTCCATATAAATAAAACCATTCAATTAGTTGTGACAAGGATTTGATTAATCGTATTTAACGCTTCAATATTTAATGCGCCGATTCAGAATTAATATACTGCGAAATGTGTTTGTCATTGTTGTTGTTTGCAACAGATTAGAACTGCAGAAACGACTACCATGGCTGGAGCTGCAGGAGAAACCGATATCCGATGCGCAAAGCACCACAACTGAAACTGTAAATGCGCCGCCGGCCTCGAGCTAGATTTCATCCAACGTATACACCGTGTTTCGAAATCGAGAGAAATTGGAAACGTGCTTGGCCCTCCCGCGACACTTCGTTTCCGCTGTCTGTATAAAAATACGCGACCCTTGTAAATTGAAAGCAACTGCAATAAAGCAATTTCCTGGCACGCATACCTCCATAATTGTCCTTCATGTATAATTCATGTGTGCAGTGCATAATATATAATATACAAATTCATTGTACACGTACACATTATATTATGTGTATATATATTTTTCGCAAATGAAAATGATAAAAAAAGAAGAATTGTATAAACCGACACAGTTTAAATAAATTGACTTAAGAGTTTATTGCGATGGAGTTGTAGAAATTATGAACAGAATTTTACTGGTTGTTGTATGGTTAATAAAAAAAATACTTGTGTAAGGAACAAAAACTGGCATTTTACAACTTTATTCACCTTTTTACAACGCTACTCGCCTTATCGGTTACGTCCCTAGGCCTTGGAGGTTCGAAAGTAAAGTAACTCGTATAATTAATCCACTAAATCTGATTAACTAACACGCGTCGGGCAAGTCGGCATCATGGCAGAAAGAATTGTTATTTTATATAACCGCATTGCGTAATTGAGAATTGACTTGTGTGCTGTGTGTATTTCTTATTCTTATCCTCTTTTGCTCAAGTAGACGTCTCTCTTGGTTTGAGGTTCTGAAAATTTTCTCATCGCTCCTTCAACCGTGTATTAATCTCGAATTTTAGTACTTTGTCGGTTATTTGATAGAAAAGTGGATAAAAAGTTAATTCGCAGTGTCCAGTTTTGTGTATTTACCTTACATCAGGTGTGCAAGCGTTATACAGGGTGTTCGACTAAAGTGGGCAAAAGGAGTGATTCTTCTGACCAAAACAAACCGAAAAGCAAGAGTGATAAAATTGCATTCGAGGCTTTGTTAGTAAATTATTGATAGTTAAAGAATCGGCCCAATGGCACCTGAATGTAGGTGACTCGGCGTGCACTGCCGGGACTGTACATGCCGAGTTGCCTATATTCAGGGGTCATTCGACCGATTCTTTAACTGTCAATAACTTACTAACAGAGCTTCGAATGCAATTTTATCATTCTTGCTTTTGGCTTTATTTTAGCGCGTAGAATCACTCCTTTCATTTGTGTTCAGACGTAATCGAACATCCTTCTCAGTCCCTCCAACTTGATTCGTTAATAAAACAACGTTAACGACAAATATCGAAAATCTTGAAATCAGCCTGAAAAAATGTCTTTTTCTTTCTGTTCGCTCAAGGATCGACGAGTAGTGCAGCCGTTCTTTAATACTATTCTTGTAATCTGGTCAACTCATTCGCTGCCGCTCTCGTGTCTACGATGCGTGGCTTTGCTTTGTACTATGTCGATGCTAATTTCTTCTAAGATATAATATACATATATATAAGTACAACGATAAATAATAAATCACGTTCTGTACACCTTTCTAGGAACTTTCTACTTCCAAGCTACATGGTTAAACTCACAGAAGACATTGATTCATTTACTCAGATATTCCAAGCGTTTAACGAGAGGTAACGAGATCCAACTTTGAGTAACAAGTATTATATATAAAAAAAAAGAAAAGTCTGTAACTCTTGTAGAAAAACGAGAAAAAGCGTTTCCCTTAAAGTTGCGGCTTAAACGATAATAATGAGTGTATAACGCGGTAACAATGTAAATATAACAATATTATTCGTACACACTACACACGAACAACAATCGATCTGGCAATTCTGCAATTGTGTTCA
Organism: Holcopasites calliopsidis; assembly: GCA_023838395.1. Classification (NCBI taxonomy): domain Eukaryota; kingdom Metazoa; phylum Arthropoda; class Insecta; order Hymenoptera; family Apidae; genus Holcopasites; species Holcopasites calliopsidis. Next base: position 61,269 of record JALHAQ010000072.1, read on the forward strand.
TATAATTATTTTTCCCAATAGACATAAAACTTCGTGATGTCAAGAGATATAAAATATCCTGTAGAGCATTCTTTGACATGGTTTTTAAAAAAAGATGAGAGAGTATTCTGCCAATCGAAAAAATTTATGAACACATTTGAAAAAATGTGTTCGAGGCATGAACGTCAGACCACCAGCATAACAACGATCCCCGAACTCGTCCACAGGGGAATAGCAACCGTTCTCTTTTCCCGTTAATTCGCAACTGTACAATTATTCGTTTCCCTACATCTACGATAACAATGAATAGAAATGCCATCATTAGAGATATGTATTTTACTGACGATTCATCTAAAAAAAAAAAATGTAGGAGAGAACGTCTCTGTCGTTTGACCAAATTACATGTACAGCGAGATTCGAAAAGGGTGTTGTGCACATTATTATTAATTCGCCTCACCCTAAAAAAGAAATGAATAAAACGATCACCGTTCGCAGCAAAATAAAAGGGCGACCGAATATTTGAGCACGCACTTCCAATCCTATTGTATATCATAAATATTCGCGTCACAGCTCATCACGTTTCTCTTCGGCGAAGATAATAGTCTTCCTAAACGCTTTCTGATGTAAAATTCTTTCCTTTTGGAAAACGTTATCATTACTAGACATCGGTATAACGCAGACGATACTCACGTCCTGGCTACTCTCTACATTATGAGCATCTTTTAACATGTCTGATCGTTTTGATTTAACATCTACATATAACATACTCGCGAAGTACACTTTTATTCGACTCTTAAAAACGATCCAACTGAACTCATGGTCGTGCACGTAAGCGCTTCTGGTTCCATAATTGCGATCATTGCGTTATACGAAGTATGCGTTCGGCACGTGGAAAAACGTGGCCGGAAATATGTAACTCTTACAAAATGAGGATAATTAAATTAGTGAAGTATTGTAATGTACACTTTCTAAAGAAAATACTTAAAGTATGAAGATGTACAAAGAAATCTTGATAGAATGTAATTTTAAAAGTTAAGAAAGGCGATTCTCGTTGAGTTACTTTAACAATCCACTTTGCCACGAATTTCCAAGCGCATATTAAATGGTGTTTTGATTCCAACGAGGCACGTAAAGCCTCGCGTGTCTAATGCTTCCTACTACAACGATTCTTTGTTATTTTCTAATTGTACATAAGACACTCAGCAGACGAACCAACGCTCGTGTCGTTTCGAGCAACGTATCGAGAGATGGAGATTTCATGATTACTTCCTTTTTCAAGTGAATCGTTTCCTAAAAAACGACGAGTCTCTCGATCATTTATTTGTAGAATGGCTCGCGTGTTTGCATTGCTAATTCCACTTAATGCATGTACTCTGATTCGCGACACGCAAAGCTGTCTTAATTCCTCGAAATTAGGCGAAAGAAGAACAGGGCCGTGATGACTAGATTTGCAGTTCGCCCTACGGAAATTCACTTTTACCAGCCGAGCGGGAAGAAGCGTATTGCCTACAGATTTTTTTTTTTATCATTCGCTATAATAATAATTCTTATTTCCATTCCTGGTGTTCTTCTCATTATTTTTCCGCCACATTTGATCAGCATTCCTTTTCTTCCTTTTAGCTTCTTCTTCCTTAAATAATTTACTTGGATTTACCTCTTCTTGAATATTATACTCCATTTACAACTACGATATTTCTTCACAAGCGTATACGCGTTTTGTTTGTAATTCTCTTCTTTTTTTTTCCCTCGAAAATATGTATTTCTTCACGTTTACATGATATCTGAATTAGTCTATATCTTGCATTATCGAACGTGTATCACTCTCTCTTAACATTACTATGCGCTTCATTATGCATATTTACACAACAGGCCAGATTGATATAACGTCGACCACAAACGCCGCGACAAAAAATTGTAGACGCACGGCCCTGCGGACATTGCGGAGAGATTAAACGGCGGAGACTCTAAAACGCTGCTGCTTGATCGCAGAGCGATCCATTTTTCGTGTCTACACAAAAAGAGGGCGCTACAGGGCGAAGTGGAGTTATATACGCTACGACGACGTGAAACGGTGCTCTTGAGGAAGACAATTCGTGTCGGTGCTCTTGCAGCTCGTCTTAGCCTTTCGTTTCTCCTCAGCGCTCGACTTTTTACCTTTATGCGATCTCAATGAACATATCAGCATCGTCTGATGATCCTTCGATCTCTTCCGCTCCTCTTTGTTCTTGTTCTCCGTCATCGCCTCGTCTTGCGCGTGCTTCTCTTCTGAAAAATATTTTAATCCGATTATTTTTCAAAACAATGATAACTAGCAGCATGAGCTTCTCACTTTTTCAAATTGCATTTTTTATAAATATAGGGTGTTTGGTCAAATGAAAGGGGTGATTTTGTTATTCTGGCTGAGGGAAGACGAAAATCAAGAGTGACGAAATTACGTTTAGGGCTTCGTTGATAAGTTAACGATCATTTAAAAACCGGTCCAAAGGCTCCTGAAAGCAGGCAACCCGGCATGCACCGTCGGCCGTTTGGGCTGGCGACAGGTTCAAGTAGGGAGAGAAATAGCTTCTGATCAATGAATTTAAGGCCGGTGAAATAAACCTCTACCCGAAACACCGTTCCTCTCGAAAATTTATATGACATTCTACCTTATTCTTTCTTTTCCCATTATTCAGTGTCCGTAAAGAGATCTCAAAGGCATAAAAGGGAGTAGCTGAAGTATACCTATACATATAGACGTTGTAGTAGCCTCTACCCTCTCGTATTTCAAAGGCGAATTAAACAGCGAGAAAAAGAGCGAGCAAGTACCTTCGAGGACGTCGTCGAATATCGATCTGCTCATCTTCGAAACACAATTCTTTTCATCGCTCTGGTCCACTTCATTCTCCCTCTCGGCGTTGTTGTTTGTACGGAAGATCGACTCGAGGACCTGTCTGGAGAGCAACGGTGAAACAGGCTGCTTCCCTCCCGTTCTTGTGTCGTTCGCGTTGGCGAAAACGTCGCAGGTGTTTGTCTCATTGTCGCACATGCTTATGGTGGAGGCGTTATCGGTGATCAGCTTCTCCGTGTCCGAATCGCCCGCGTTGCTGTAGTAATTATTGCTGCTGCTGTCGGACTTCTTCAGGATCGATTTCGACACCCGATGCCTGTCTATGAAAGGCACACCCTCGCTGTCTATCGAGTCAGCGGACAGGGAAAGCTTGCTCTCTGTGCTCGTTCCTGAAATTTGCCTTCGATGACCTGCATATACGGTGCTTCCAAGTATTGAGTTGACCCAGAATATACAAAGGAAATCAATAGAGGGGGTGAATCGATGGGGTAGAAGACATACCTCGAATTATCTTGAAAGTCGTCAAACAACGTGTTATAAGGGAACGGGGCGGCGATATGTATTACAATGTTTGATGTACTGTGTTCCGTAAGGGGTGGGAATAAATGATTAGTTAAATGGAACAATAGGATTTTTTTAGGAGATACAAAAATCAACAATAAAAGTTCCAAGCTAAAATTAAACAAACTTCAAAGAAACACAGATATGGATTTTCAAAAATATTATATAATCTGTTCAGCTAAAAATAATTTCAGGTAATCGTTTTTCTATGAATATTTATGAACTATTTTTTAAACAACCTCGAACACATATTAGAAAAAAAGATTCATATACATATAAGGGCGAAATTACTCTTCGCATCCTTTGAATGGTACTATCTAGAAAAGATTTTATCAACGCCTGCCAATTCCCTTGATATATTACAACCTACCTTTCATATATTTTCATTTCTAACTTTAGATGCTAATAAAAATAGTGGTGACTAAATTGCAATATTTTATGTAAGAATTCCGAGTTAAATGAATCGTTTTATAAAAAATTGGAAAATGATTAAAATTATTGTAACTACTTGTCCATTTAACGGCGATCCTCCATAACTTAAAACTTGACAACAAAAATGTAATTTTAGAACAAAACTTTGAAAATACTTTCGAAAGAATTTTGAAAAAGATTTTGTAAAGAATTCTTGGAAAACAATTTGGAAAAAGATTTTATAAAAGATTCTTGGAAAACAATTTGGAAAAAGATTGTGTAAAAGATTCTTGGAAAACAATTTGGAAAAAGATTTTGTAAAAGATTCTTGGAAAACAATTTTCCAGAAAGAATATTTAAAATGATTTTCGAAAAAAATCTTCAAAAAAAAGTTTTCGGAAAAAATCTGTACTTGCCTGTGTAATGTCTGGGTCCACTGGCCGACCCAAAGAGATGATGATTAATAATTCTTGTAGCCGATGCCAGACTGCTATTGGTCGTTGTGAATGGTTTGCCACCTCGAAGTCCTCCATAGTAATTGCTCTCCATGGTTTCCTCTTTTATACTGCTACGAGCCGCAACGCTTTCCTGGTCGCTGATAAATTGCGCGCGAGGTCTTACGCTCTGCAATCAGCCGCCCGGTATAAAGCTAATACGCGATGTTATGCCAGGCAACCCTTTTGTTAATACACACACGCACACGCAAAAGTTATACAGTTATACAGTTCAGTCTTTTATCGAAAAGGATATTCTTCTCGGAGAAGATCAACAAGTGGCCGCGGTACAGCAGGTTTGATACTGTGAGTACTTAAGAAAGGGCTATTCGTAGAACGAGTTATTAATGCGAGCTTTTTGTAGGGGAATCGGGACAGTGTTGGACGATCACAAATGCGACCGATTTCCGTGTTCTGTATGGAATCTTGATGAACGATTTGTCGAAACAATGGCACACGAGATCTTATTATTATTTCGCGTTTTCAGTCCATTGCATTTGTATACATACTTATGTATAATTATGTATTGCTAAGCTTGCATCAGAAAATAAAAATCCTTTTCTGTTGTACAAAATTCGATATCTTCTTGTCACAACCGTAATGAGGATACTTTTTCCTAGTTTCAAGAATTGGTCTCACGAGCCTGTATCAATGATTAAAAATCAATCGCAGCCCCAAAATATTCATTCCCCCTCATTTATCAATGTACTGAAAACCATTTAGGTCAAGTACATACGAGTGTGAACAATTTCCAGCTTTAAATGAAGGTCACACTCAAGAGAGAACATAGTGTGTACGATGGGGGGTGTACAAAACTGGATGCACGAGACAGGGTGCGGACAAGCAGGTACACGACTCTTGACGAACGGAGGAGCGGGTGTTTTTAACATTTTTGTGATGCAAAATCAACGGTACCGGAAATGGTTCTTCGACCGAAAGAGCACAGACCAAGAAGGGACGGTTACGCTGCAACAGTAGACCTTCTAAACCCGAGTTAAACGACGCCTCTGGATGATAATCTGGCTAGTTGAGACAAGAGCCTCTCTCCCTGTGTTTCGCTCTGCCTTTTCTTTCGGCACGGCTACTACGTGCAATATCGTGTGTGTGTGTGTGTTGTTTTTTTTTTATTGTGCAGAGCCTTCTGACTAGCACCAGGTACATTCGGTAATGTACGATCGCCCTCGGCGATTCGCGTTCAACTGTGCTCCGTTTGCGATCTTCACGGTTCGTGAAACTGAAAAAAGCAGTGATGATACGCTGTCAGACGTCGTGCAATTCAATCAGCTTCCTTTCATTAGCGCAGACATCGCGTTTATTTGTTGGGTGCAGGTGTGTATCGTTTTAAATGTATTCAACAGCAACAGCGAATGAGCTTTTTTGTTTTGGACTATTGGAACTGGACAGGGTGATAAGCTTGGCAAGTGAAATTAACAAATATTTTGGATGATAGAAATACAGGGTGTCCCGTAACTCATAGAAGATATGGGAGATTGCTGAGGCGATACTGAACAACTTTTTCCTTTGGCAAAATGTCGTTTGAGGCATTATTCTCTAATTATTAACGAAAAACGCTGGCCACTCAGAGCGCGCATAGAGCCCACGCTCAGGGACGGATGTCGCGTCGTGCTGGATGGTAACGTTCGGCCGGTGCCCCGATCCAAACGCGTCGGTATAGCGTTTTTATTCGCTATACAACTTTTCCCTCTGCTATATCTACATCTGGCTCTCCTTTATGAGTTACGGGTCACCCTGTATAAAACAGTAAATTTCCGATAAGCGAGTGAAGAACCGTCGCTAATCGTGCAGTGGAAACGAATTTTCATTGGGTACGCAGATATCCTATCTGCACGGAATACGCATGTGAAGAATAAACAGTGGTGGGGTAACCTTTGCCCGCTTAACGTGCAAATCGTTCCATTTACTTAACGCACAGATCGTTTCATTCGCTAATCGAACCTTTACTGTAATCAATAACAATAGATACTAATATAGTAATATTGAAAGAAAATGTCTAATTGTAATTCTAATAAATTCTTTTTAAATAAGAAAGATGAAATCGTGTTTTATGCAGCACCTTGTTTTTTTCCCAATAATATAAGCCAATGCAACAGTATAACAAAAGCTTTTCTATAGAATATACAAGGCGTCAAAATTTGGTAAATTGCTTGGCACCAATTCTTGAATACAGAGCAATAAAGTTTCAGTTATTATAAATATATAAATACTGAAAGCAGAATCTGTGTTCTTATCGTTTTTTTTTATTTAAGATAGTACCCCAAGCAGTCTAGCAAAAGTTTTCACGCTTATCCTGATACACCCTGTACTGCAATCGAACATTAAAATAAAGCTCATGCATCATTTAATTGTCAGGATGCTTGTAATGAAAGTAATTTATTTATTACCATACCGAGAATCTCATTCTCGTCTCGCAGACCAAATTGAAGAGAATTTGATGGCACGTATAGCGACAGAGAAAGTGAACACTGAACGCAATCTTATACTCATCATGCACACAGCTTTCTGTCGACTCAGAAATAATTTACAACAAAGATTCACATACGGTGGATGACGAAATTAATATGAACACTTGAAAATTATCACTTATTCGGAATTGATTGATCAAGAATGGAATTGTAAGTATACTTAAAATGATACCCTTTTTATCACAAATTATATTGTTATACATTTAATAACATATTACAATGATTTTAAAGTTCCTACAATAATAAAATATATGTATATGCCAATATATTTTGAACAAGTTTCTTGTATTTCTGGGTCACTATTATAGAATTGTTGTTTATCAGTTATTATTTCTGATGCATTGCAAAGTTTCCGCGGCATGATGAAACTTGCATTTCTTTATTAGCTAGGTAAGCTGTTATACGAAATACTTTTTCCTTTATGGCATGGTATATTTGAAGGAAGGGTATATTTAACAAGTACTGAAGTGTAATACCACCAAAAAGATATGTAGAATATGCAATTCTTCCATCTGCTCATAATAATTTGATCATCCGCTTGCGCCATCACTCCTTTGCACCGCCTTCTCTTAAGGATTCTCAAGCATTTCCTTTGAGAATCAGTTCCGAAAATATATTTTCATAAATTATTCACAATTAAAGCGATTTCACACTTTCAGTGAATGGCCGGGGCAGCGTTTAAGAGCTGGTTTCGTGGAAACGCGTGCACAGTAAATACGCGATTGGTAATAAAGGTGGGAAGGAAGAAAGTCAACAAGTACCTGCTGAATTCGAATTTTCCTATGCTTGGGCACTGTGTCGTTTAGGATAACTTTGCTACCCTCGTTGAGGGGGCGAACATCCTTTAACGATTCGACACTCGGTGACACATCGCTGACGTTACGCCCAACTTCGCCGGAAGCGGACTTTTTCACCCTATTCCCACACTTCTCCGCTGCTTCCAGGGGGTTCACGTAAAGATTACTATCAGCCTCCTCGGTCAGGTCGCCCTGTAGAATAATAAAACCATTTTATTGATATTTATAGAATAACAAAACTATTTTATTATACAATTTTATTTTTATTAGGTACAGGACGTGCTACTTGAGTCCTAATTAATCAATTATGTAATTCCTGCATCAAACTGCAAATTGGTCACATAAAAAAATTAATCGCGTCAAAATGAGATTATCAAAACTCGCAATAGAAAATCAAAATAGAATCAATTAAATAACGCAGAAGTAAATGAACGACAGGTAGGCACAGGTATTTCAAGGTATAAATTGTCGAGTTCCCCAGATCCAAAGATTAGAGGAAATAGTCTAAGTATGGGATAGCAATTTATTATTAATAAATGGTAAGTGAAATAATTTCCTTTTGAAGTTCTACTGTTTTTACTATACTCTGAAAAATATGAATTTGCATAAAAATCCGCAGTCTATTAATAATATAAAAATCTTCTACGATGGTAAAATAAGTCAAATGACTCATTTTATAACATATCATGTTAACAAAGCAAATTACAATCTATTATCTGCTTCCCCTAGCTTTCTTTGGTTCTTCAATCGTAGTTTCTTACTAATCCCACTAATTGTAAGATGGTGAACCTAATGTGATCTTGAACTTCAACTAGTCCATATCTGAGCCTTCTCCCCTAATTAACAAGTGGTAAAATCTAAAGACACATTTTACAAGACATCATGTTAACGAAGCAAATACAATCCATCATCTGTTTCCCCTAGCTTTCTTTGGTTCTTCAACCGTAGTTTCTTACTAATCCCACTAAGATGATGTTCCTAATGTGATCTTAAACTTCAACTAGCCCATATTTAGACCCTAGCTCATATTTGAACGATCTCCCCCAATTAACGAGTGATAAAATAAGTCTAATGACACATTTTACAAGACATCACGTTAACAAAGCAAATACAATCCATTATCTGCTTCCCCTAGCTTTCTTTCGTTCTTCAACCATAGATTCTTACTAATCTCACTAAGATGGTGCACCTAATGTGATCTTAAACTTGAACTAGCCCATATTTAGACCCTGGTCCATATTTAAATCATCTCCATATTTGATTCCATATTATACCTGTGAATGAGACGGATGCGTTTGACAGCTTGCATACGTATCCGAACTGTCCACGCTTCCTTGCTCGTTGTACATTCTCCCATAACTCGACGGATCCACCGGCTGTGCCGGGGATGGTCTCGTCTCGACGGCGAAGATCTGCTGTTGAACAGTCGGTTCCGTCGATCCACCGGATCGCAACGACTTCATCTCTTGGCAGATCGGGTTTCGAAAGTCGCTGGTTGCCAACGGCATTATATTTTCCGCGTCCCTGAAGTCTTTGTACTCCTAGAAACACGAGCGAGTTGAAAAGTCTCGGTTTGTCGAAGACGATCTGTCGCGAAAGGGCCATCGTCTTCGACACATGGTAGTGTGATCCTAGGAACTCACTGAAACAAGCGCACTTTTCGTTAGAACGGATGAGAATGTAATAATTGAATGATATTGTATAGTTCAGCCAATTGCTGTTCAATACTTTTGTTGATTATTTATGTATAGAATTATTGTCCAATGTATATGCTCTTGCTCTATGCATATGATATGCTCTTCTTTGGGAAGTCTGATCTGTACAATCTTGCAAAATGTAGGAAAAAACTTTAATAAACTGATGCGAAAAATGCACAAAATTAATAGGTACAGGGATACATATTATTAATTAATTAACTAATACAGCATACATATCATTTCATTTTTCCTTCCTACATTTTCCCCATCTTTAATCATCACAAATATACAACTTATTGAATACAATTTTTCAAAAATGAGTCTCAAAGTTGCTTTTAACAATCTTTTACGATTCCAAATTCCAAACACATTATTCTCAATTTCTCAGCCTTCCACATCGTTTCCCTTCACTTCTATAATCCAGCAATCTACCGTTTAATTAATCTACCAGATCCTGAGCATCTAATGTAAAAGAGAAACGAATTGCTTGGAGCTGTCTATCATTACATTAACAACGAAAGCTGCGCTCGTTCGATAATGGAGGAAACCGTTCCTTTATGTGCTACGGATTTCTAACAGTAGAGGAAAGAGTAGAAAGTCATATCTCCTGTCCACTCTGATTCATAATTAACTTCAACATGACTTCTCCACTTTCTCTATTTATTTATACTCGCCTGATGCGATCCAGAATTTGGCATTTGAACGGTCATTTAAGTGGATCAAGACAGAAGGACAGTACAAATACACGTTTACTTAAGAAACGTGGGCCTGTAATAGGGTGCGAAACTTAAGGAAAACAGAAAGTTGCTGTTTGTTAGTTTGTTTCCCAAGCTTGCCAGAATCGACATACCTAACGTATGCAAATGTTATAAGGTAATATATACATGTATGTATATGTGTATATATTGCATTCAGAATCATTGCAAAAGTCTGTAAATGCTGGATATTTGCATCGTGCTTTTGTTGTTCTGAGTATATATATACATACTTCTGTTTCTAAGGGGAACATGCTGAGCAATGTGTAATGTGAAACAAGCATGTGTGCACGTACAGATTCACATGTATACGTGTACCCATTACACGATACGAAATTCATTATGAATATCGATTAATAAAAAAAAGAAAAGAAAAATTCAGTCACCGAATTCGTAATCTTGTAATAGATCCAAAGTAATGATCGTCGTTCCAAGACAAATCCACATTCCATGTTTTCCCTAAAACTACACTTCAGTAGTGTCTAGTAGAAAAAAATCTGTAGAGGAAGGGGTGATATTATGCCCGCCTGCTGGTAACTTGCCCCCCCCCCCCTCTTCCCACGTGATTTTCATATTTATAACAAAGATATTCAACTACCAACGGTATCATCTGTAGCACATACTATTAAAAAAAACGAAGAGAAATATGTTTACCTTAAACGTCGCATAGCTGTCGCTAATAATAAGCATTTATAAGATAAGCTACGAAGCGAAAGTTTCTTGTCTTCCAAAAAATGCAATATTCCTCGAAAATTAAGGGAGTCAAAGCATTGTGTGTTAGTATAAGTACGGTAAAAGGTACGTAGAATCGATATGCTTAAGTAGACCACTTCATCTTGAACGTTTCAAAAATACAGTTAATGTTTCCGAACCTATACCTGTTGATAAATTGGCCCCCCATAGTGCAGGGCAATATGGTCCCCTCAGTAACTGCACTATTACCTGCGAATTAACTTCAATTTCTTCTCTAATGACTTGCGCAAGCTTGACAGCTGTCGAAATGTACCTCACTCGCTGCAGCTCTTAGCAGTTTTGTCCCGTCCGAGAATATTGCGCCGGTCTCCACCTTATTAGCACACAGCGAATGCACATCGTACAAAGAAGTAGAATGTATGCGCGACTTTTGTTTACGAGCAATACAATTTACTTTAGACATGTGCTTCTGACCACCGATGCAACCAAAAAGTTAGTTTTTATGATTTTTGTTGAGGGGGGGGGGGGGCATATATTACCCTCACGTTAAGTTTAATTAAATTGTTTCTTTTACTCCCATATTTTGTTACATGCAACTTTATTAGTTTAACTACATTTTGATCGAAAATTTTCAGCAGTTTATAAAATATAAAACAATGGGGCGGGGGTCATAATGGTACCCCTTCCTCTACGCTTGGGAAATTGGAAAGTGACGATTGTATAATTACGCGTCACCAGTGTCGTTTATCGACGAAATTCGAGCATTGCCTTTCATTTGGCTCAACATTACTCCCGCGCAGCAATGAGAATATTCGGCAAACCGTGAGTACCGAATCCACGATGGTTATTGCGAGAATTCGAATATAATTATGTGCTGTGGAAATTTCGTTCAAATAAAACTGTGTCGCCAATATCTCATAGTGTACTATTTGAATTAGCCTCGCAACTGCAGAATCGCGTTGATCATTGTCTCAGCTGTTGCTTTTCTTTCTCTCGGAACCGTTTATTTCATTCATACTTTATTATGTTTTATCCGGTAAAAAGAGTACATAACGGTTATGAGATCATCGCAGAATATTGTGACTAATTAGTAGTTTGTTAATTAAAAGCACGGTACGTTGATACTAATCCAACGGATCGCATGTATGTATGTATTTAGCTATCATTCGATCATGCCAAGTAGGATAATGAAATGAGTGAAAGTCTAGTGTGCGCGTGTCTTTTGCTCTATGCAGCCAATCAATTAATGATAGGGATCAGTGAGCGTTAATTAATGTCGTTTGTTTCAGACATCCAGTCATCGTGTAAAGTTGCTACGTAATAAATTCCTGCTTTCTAGACAAGAAAATTTAAATCAATCGTTCAGAACATTAATATTTATTGCTGATTAATATTGCCGAACGTTTTGAGAAATATTGTTGGATTGATAATAAGTAAAATATTAATAAAGTAGCTTTATTAATATTAATCAAGTGATTGTAGCTTTGTTCGATTTTATAACTGAAGTGATAAATTAGTTTATTTCTTTTAACATTTATGTGCAACAAATACGATACTGATGATAATAATCAATCTACTACTAACTAAACAATCTACTTCTAAACTAACTCTTATTGTTAGTTAAACAATATACAAGAATTAACAGTACGATTTGAATAATAGTATCTTCTATTTAATATCATTTTCAACATTTCAATTGCTCCATATTATTATCCTTTAATCTTACTTTATCCTAACAATGTGCAATAATAATGATTTATTTTTAGTGTGGAGAAATATGTATATTCGTTACGGAAATCACTTGAGGCGAATCATGTTCCAGCGGAAACAATGTGTTTCGTGTCGAGACATTTGTCCGAATAGTTAACAACTCGCAAGCAAATTGCTTTGACAAGAGTACCTACAAGTTCTCCTTCGTTTCAGCTTGCACAAACGATTGCCAGCAGCGTGATTCATGCACGAATCTACCGTGCTAACTGGATGTTCGTTTTAAACTTGAAAGCAGGAAATTATTAATCAGAGTAACAGAGAGGCTGCGTCGGTCGAGTAAATACAATATATGTAATAGGCATGTGCGAATAAGTCCAAAGCCATTTTTTGGATGCTTTTTTGTTAAATAGATGATAGAAATAGTTGTGGACAATTATTAATGTGCTTACTAGGGAAATTTGTTAATGTAAGCATTTAATGCAATACTTGTCAAATTAAATCAAAATCAAATAAATACAAAAATTACAAAAACAATGCGAGTGAATAGCGTTTTAGTAGTCCCATAATGTTTATCATTAATGTAATTTCTTTCGATTTTGCACTACTATTCACAGGAAGATAGTAAAAGATTTTAGTTATTTAGAAAAAAAAAGAAAAAGGATAGAGAAAGAATGATTCGCAGATACCTAATACTTGTGATGTGCCCAACGATAAGTATACCCAGTGTCAAAGACAGGAAAATCCACATACATCTATCTAAAAGAATTCTAAATTCCATAATAACTTCGAACTCTAATTCTTAATACTCTAGAAGTACAATTTCTACCTATATCCTTTCACCTTTTTGCACTTGTTTCTATCTATTTCGCAAACACGCATACACAAACACTGATCGAGCCCAATTAAAAATATGAGAATGAAATACGATGAACAAATGGTGCTAAAAGACGGCATTAAAGAAGTTTTCATTTTCGATTAGAGTGCGACTAAAAAGGTATCAAGAGAGATCCAAGATCCGAGAGATCTATGAGATTCAAGAGATCCATGGGATCCGAGGGATCTACGAGATCCAAGAGATCCATGAGATCCGAGAGATCTATGAGATCCAAGAGATCCATGAAATCTATGAGATCCATGAGATTTGTGAAACCCCAAGAGATCCATGAGACCTAAAAAATCTAAGAGATCCACGAGATCTATGAGACCCAAGAGATCTATGAGACCCAAGAGATCTATGAGATCCATGAGATCTATGAGACCCAAGAGATCTATGAGATCCAAGATCCAAGACATCCAAGATTCAAGAGATTCGAGATCCGAGAGATCCAAAAAGATCTATGAGATCTAAGAGATCTAAGAGATCCAAGATATAATCCGTAATTTAGCATGCTACTGCGAACTGGTTAAACTTTTTCGTAGGGCAAACAATTTTTTTAGGCTGTTGCATATGATATGACCAACTCGATATACGCAAACAATTTTTCACCAATGCATTACATAAAACCGGTACCATTAAAAAAAATCAGCAACGCGAAATCTTGCATTTTTATTGTAAATTAAAGTATTTTATTCAATTCGGACAGTGTCGACGCTGTTACTCATTATCACTTTTTGTCAACAAGTTCGTCAATTATAATTTCATTCTGCAACATCCTAACAGAATTCCGTTCAGAATCAAGTGAAAGGGCCGTGTATTATACTTTCGATCAAAAGCTGAATGCATCGCGTCTCGTTCACAATAGCGTGAACTCCTCGTGAACGAGCACGACGACACCAAGTGCCTTGACCTATAAAACTGCCAGTTTACACGCAAATCAAATTAGTGGACGAGCTACGGTTGCGTCTAAAGCTTTGAATGAACTGGTGTCGTGTCAATGGGAAAACTTGTGCTCTGCTCAGGGTGAAAGGGGGGGGGGCAGTGCATACACCCAGTGGACTATACGTACATACATACGGACAGACCGTGCAAATCGGCTGTGATAGAACGAGAATAAGTAGCGAACAGATAAAGCCAGGGGACAAACCCTATACGCAATGTCGCGCCAAACAACGCGACTACTACTGATCGGACATTGCTGGCAAAGAGAAAGTAACGAGAAGCGCGAATATCGTTACGCGAGAAGACAGTTATTGCACAAGAATTTCGGAGGAACACAAAAAATATAAGAGAATGAAAAACGAATGAAAAAAAAAAGAACAAAGTTAGTCCCACTGGTCCGAAAATTCCCCCGACAGCCCATTGGTGTATGTAGTGCCGCCTAAAGGAAGAACGTTAGTGATCGTAAATACCTTCGTAGTACAAAAGCAACACTCGAATTCGCTAGGTAATTCATCATTTTTCTCGAATTTTCTGCTGTCTTTTTTCTCTTCATCCTACAATGTCACACACACAATTTCCTATTTTACTTTCTCGTAACACGTGGCTCGCATTGTCCAGAAACGATCGAATCATTCCTATCTACCATTTAAATCTCTGTGCATGAAAACAAATTTGTATAATAAAAATAAAAATATCTTCTGCATTTTCTTTATTTTTATTTTAGTTTCATAGCGGCATAAATATACGTATTGTAATGTTTTTATATTTTCTCCTGTACAATGCAGACATAGTACGTAACTTTTTTTTCAAACCGGAGTTTGTGTTGAATAATATTTAATTATCCTATAATTCAACAAGTTTTCAACATGTCAAAAATTGGATTTTGCAAGCACGAAATTATCCGAGCGTCTGCTGGACAACCGAGCATGTAATTAATCCTTTGAAGCACGCATTCAAGAAACAAAAAAGCTCTGGGTAATTATTAATTCGTTAATTACTTTCAATTTCTAACTGAACGAATACACATTTCGAATAAAAGTTTTCGCAAGAATTATTCGTTCGGTGCAAACGTAAAAATCGTTGCCCATTATCTTACAACTTGAGACAGATCCCTCAATTGTTTACTAAGAAATGCAGCACCATTGCATAAGGGTGCTTCAAAGGCTTAAACCAGAGCACGAAACGAGGCAACGTGTGATCACGTGGAGCCAGAGAGAGAAAAGTTGTATCCAAGGATGAACGGGAAAATGTGTCACAGCCGTGTTTGCTTGTAAAAAAAGAAAAGGGTGTTTGTACTGTGTAAATCTTAGCATGCATAATTTATTCTCTATAGAATCAGTCAGAATGAATAAATAATCTTTTTATCCTTAATTATAGTCAGAATTAATACAGTTTTTCTATCCTTAATTGTTCTATCCTTGATTCATGATATTAAATTATTGTGATTATTAACAAATCATCCTTTTACCCTTCATTGTGACAAGATTATTCATAATTTGGACTGTGTTATTGTTAGTGAATAAGTAGCTTTTTACTCGTCTTAGATTTCTTTATTTCTACACGTGTTCCAACAAAAAATAGAATAGTTCTAAAGCGAAAAAAAATGATCTTGAAAAAAAACTTGTTTTTACACTATTTTTCAACCAATTTCATCACGATATATAGAGACAATCTTCGTGTGTCTGTTTAATGCATATGTATACATATAGGTGTATATTGAGAGACAGTGAAAAGAAATTGAGATCGTGTATGTGGACGGACGTCACAATTGCTTTTCGTTACTTACGCGAGTCAACTGATCGTAAATCTACTACAAAATAGAACATGCTCCTCAAATCTGCTGTCCTGTTATGTTTCTACGAAAGGTAGAAGAGTTTCTGGCGCTTATTAAATGAACTGTGTTCGATCGTGCCCTTTGTTAATTTCTAATATTATTCATATCTGAGGTGGACTGACATGAAGTAAGTGAGATACACTCATTATCCAGAATAACATAAAAATTTAAAGCTATCGATAATTAATAATTCAGGCTAATGTGTACAGTCACAATATCACAACCTCGAAGTCGGCATATTGATTTTTTCGGACAGCAATATGGGGCGAGACCCACTTTCATTTCGTGCTCGAAAAGTATGATTGTATCTCAGAAATCGCTCAAAGATAAATTGCGATCGATTATCAATAACTGATTTATTAAAAAAGAATCCACTTGGAGGTTTCACCAGTGAATATAAAATCATTGAATCGAATTAGAACCTTTTTAAAGTTATATAGATTCAACACGAATTTTATTCGGTTACAAGAGAATTTTTATTGAATATAAGATTGGACGTCGTATTGTGTGATGTTACAATTAAAAACGAGCTGAAGTGTCATCGCAAATGGATAAAAATTAGTACAACTGCCCAAGGATCCAAACTCGATTCTCTACATTCGATTAATTTTATCCTTACGATCAATTTAATTTATTATGTAATATGTACAGGCAGTGTTTCGAAGGACCGATTTTTTCATTATAACATTTTTACGAATTGCAAGCGTAACACCTATATTTCAGTTACCTTAATGCTCATTGTTACATGAAGATTGCTAATCTTCCTCGTATCATCGAGAATTACAAATCCTTATCGCCTAGATCACCTGTGCTTAAATTGAGCGTCAACTAACAATTTCCTGCATTCCCTTTACCAACGATAATACATTTCAATTGGTACACTCTAACTAAACCTACGATGAGTATCGCAAAAAATTTGGTGTTCCCTTTGTAAGAATTAGCGTCTAATGTATACCGAGTATCTTTAAAAGTACATTTCTGTTCAAATTACTTAGGACTTTAAAAAATTCGTCAACCGAGATGGATGGATAGAGGAAGTGGTCTAAATATGGGCTACCACTTTTATTTCTAACATTGTTGGCAAATTAGCTGAAGATTTTTTTAATTTAGTAAAACAAGCTAATTGCATTCCTATAAAATCTTTGGAGACGGTGAAGTAAGTCAAATGACACATTTTATAACGGATCATGTTAACAAAACGAAAAAAAGCCATTATCTGCTTCCTCCAGTTTTCTTTGGGGTTCGAACCGTAGTTTCTGATTACAGATTCTTTATGAGTGACGGTAAATCGGGACCACGATATCGTCAGTCATCGTGTAGATGGAACGAAATTTCATTGACAGAACCTACGAGCCGGAGCCAAGGCCCCGACATTTGTTATTCTTTTTACGATCGCGGCCATAGAGAAAGCGGGCGGTGGGGATAAGTTTCCGTCACGAACGTGTAGATCGGAACACCGTCACTTATCGAGAGTTTACTGTATTGCCATTAAAGTAAAGCACCGAATGTGATCTTAAACTCCAACTAGCCCATATTTAGACCCTAGCCCTTATTTAGACCTTAGCCCTTATTTAGACCTTGGCCCTTATTTGAACCATCTCCTCTATTATTGTATACAACTCTCCGTTAATAATTCTACAATTTCGACAACGAACCGGTAACGGTGAGTCTTAAACTAATTGGTGTAATGCAACATTGGTGCAATGTTTCCTTAAAAATGCTAAAAAAATTTCATCCTTCTGTATATGCACTACAAAAGTTACCTTTAGCTCCGCCAAATTAGATGAAAGGTAACAATCGAGCCAAGCAGGCCGTCGCATGTGTAAACGTACTCGCAACGTGCATGGAAATCAATTTTCATGTGTACTTTCAATTGAATAGAAATGTATATGTATAGCAAGTAAATCGTAGCAAGCAACGAAGCAACCTAATCAGGAGGATATAATTTAATTGCAGGTCGATGCACCATCGATTTTGCAGCGTTCTCATAAAATTCTACAACAAGTCAACAAACACTGCAACCAATTTCGATGAAATTAAATAATTAAACATGAAGTAACATTCGATGCACCGCAATATTAAAATGTTTGACCCGTTGAGTCCTTCGAAGATCGCAAAATATCCAATCTGGTAAGCAGCTTGACAGAGAAAAGGCACGAATGGGAGAAAATAGAAGATTCCAAGCTGCATGGCATAACGAAAACAATGGAAGAAACGAAAAATACTTTTATGAAAAATATGTAAATAGGATTCGTGAATGTAAAATGTATCTTAAAAAGGAACGATCAAAAAAGCATTCTGATTTTTGTCTCGGATCGAGCACGGCAAGGTCCGACGTCCAAGTATCGCGGTCTCGCATTCCGGATTATCGTCCATCGAGTATTTTTCATTCTCGTCTCTCGCACTCAAACGTTTTTCGTCCCGTCGTTGTCTTTCTCGTGGCTGCCCGTCGCTACGAAAGCTTGCAGCAGAGCTTCTCTAACCTGTCGGACGTTGCCAGAAAAGACTTGCAAACCAATCTGGTCTTTGAATGACAAACCGATTTGGTCTTTCTTTCTTTTTTATAACGAGTATAATCCTTTAATTGCTGATTGAACGAGTAACATTTTTTCTTTTGGGGAATGATATAAATTTTTTCTTGTTTTTTTTTCACTTTTTCCTTTTTTTTTCTGTTGTCCGTTTTTCGAGGCATTGAACCGATTCAGAGTTTCGTGAAGTTTGCTCGACTCTTTTTTACCGTGAGCGACCGATACACGAGCGGCGTTTTTGGAAAAAGAGACACGGCAAGGTCCGACAGTAGTGTGTCTGTGACGAAAGTTTCGGCGGCTTTGTTCAACGATGGTGGTTCAATGCGCGCTGTCGGACATTGCCTGTAACATACCGACACGAAATCCGTCAGAAAATTACCGCCAATGATGGGACAACGAGTCTAATCTCACATCATATGTGTATACAGGGTGTTCCGTGACGCGTAGAAGAGCATCCGGATATAGGAGATTCCTGAGGCGATACCGAACAACTTTTTCCTTTGGCGAAATGTCACTTGGCGCTTTGTTCTCGAATTATTAACGAAAAACACTGGCCACTCAGAGCGCGCGTAGAGCCCGCGCTCAGAGACGGACAGTCTCATCGTGCTGGGTGGCGACGTTCGGTCGGTGCCCCGATCCAAACGCGTCGGTATAGCGTTTTTATTCGTTGTTCACGAATAACGAATAATTCGACATTATTCATCATTGCATTGATTCCGTATTCGATACAACTTTCGCTCCCTGCTATACCAACGCGTTTTGGATCGGGGCACCGGTCGAACGTCGCCACCCAGCACGATGAGACTGTCCGTCTCTGAACGCGAGCTCTTCGCGCGCTCTGAGTGGCAAGTGTTTTTCGTTAATAATCCCAAAACCAAGCTTCAGCCGACATTTTGCCAAAGGAAAAAGTTGTTCGGTATCGCCTCAGGAATCGCCCATACCCAGCTCATCTATGAGTTACGGACACCCTGTATATCGCTCATGTGCTGTAATAA
This sequence comes from Holcopasites calliopsidis, assembly GCA_023838395.1. NCBI lineage: Eukaryota > Metazoa > Arthropoda > Insecta > Hymenoptera > Apidae > Holcopasites > Holcopasites calliopsidis. The sequence goes on from JALHAQ010000072.1 coordinate 80,852, forward strand.
TGACACAACCCCAAATCCAGAATTTTTGCTTGTAAGTAGTCTTTTTAACTACTCACTTTCTTATTAAGTCATTGTAGTCTTTCAATACGATGTTCTTAAACAATTACAACGATCCAGAAAATTTTTAAACACACAGTAAAGCATAAAACCTTGTTCTTTTTTTTTGTTTTATGCCATTATTGCATGAAGTAAGTGATATACTGTCCAGTAGAGTAACTACATTCTCTGTTTTTCACCAAAAAGCACCGTGAAACTGTTGCTCAAGTGCATTCATTATCTTTGTAGTGCGCAGAAATTATTTACTGAAATTGTTTTATAGGTACACTACTGAACGTAAACGTTCGTGCCAATTGTGTGTATCTTATACCAGATGAAGAACAGTTATCTGGCAATGAGTCGGTTTTCTCGTGACAAATCGCAGAACACCGAGTGCGCAAGGCTATGGATCAAAATTGATCGTTCGTGCGAGAAACCTAGGAGAAACGTAGATACGAGTACGAATGTATTTCAATAAAAAAAAAAACGATATGATCACGGATACGATGATATATTCCAATAAAAAAAAAGGTCATTTAATTATCAACGACCACAAACAACGAAACAATCAGAGCACAAAAATGATCGAGCACGAGAAGATCTACGAAAAGGAAAAGAAAAACACACCGACCACTACTCTCTGTCTATTTGTCCTGCTAGCGTTTTTAAAGTTACACAGAGATTCGATTTTTTGGTGCATTCTACACACACGATTCACACACATGGAAATAATCAAACATCTTCGTTTAGAGTTTAGAGAAATTCACAAGTTTGCCTATGCTTCTGTGCCCTGTGTAGGTATTACCTATTAAGAAAAAAAGCACATTCATTGTTCGTAAGCGAGCATTCCAGGACTGCAGTGATGTGCGGAAGGAGCACTGCCAGTCGAGATTCAATTGAGTGGATCGTTAGATCATTAGACCGACGCGTTTCCCGATCAAAAAGCATTTGGACGACACTCTGTTGGTTTCCATGTCGAAGCCAATTTTTTAAATATACAATATATACACAATTATGTAAGAAAAAGGAATCTTTCCCATTTTTTTAATATCTCCATTGCCCTTTAATTAATAAAGGGACCGAAACAGTTCTGGTTCTTTTTAATGTGTTCTATTTAAAATATGTACCGTGGAACTTTTTTTAAAAAAAGCTCTTGTGTTGTAAGTTCCAATGAGAACGGATAAATAAAAGTTTTAGTTCCAGTGGAACTTATGAAAATCAGAATGATCCTATGACAGGAACAGATATTTTATTCAACAGTATTAAAAAAAATCTTAATCAAAATAATTGCAAATTATTGGCCTATACAATACTTATTGCACTTACAAAGATATTAAACATCAGAACATTAAATGTTATTAAATGCATATTACATTTTGAACACAGAAAAAGAAAGATATGTTTGGTGACTCAAACTCGACGAGTTAAGGATACCTACACTACTATTAAGAGGTTATTGAATTTGAATTGCGTGGACGAGTAAAGTGGGAAGCAAACATTAAGGAACAATTAATTAACATCGTTCTTTCGGGCTCCGCAGATCGTCGGTTCACTCGCGAATAAAAAAGAATATCGGTTGGTCTGGATATCTTCTATCGAGAGATCGTAATTCAATATTTTAATCCTCAGGGATGTGTCAGGGAAACACACGACCAAATAGACTTTACAATCGAACGTTGCGTAAAACCTTTATTCGGCACATCTATACCTCGTAGTGTTAAATATGTTTTCCAATTATGTTATTTAAAAGGTATATAATGTTTAATCACATCTTGCGTAATTCACATGTACACACCAGATAATTTCACAATTATATGATTAATTATATAATCAAGCAACAATAATACATTATTTACAGTAATTTACTAATTCTTTTTAATTATTAATCGTTAATTAGAACACTGCTGAGCATAGATGTGTTTATATTTTTAAAACACTCCGAGTTATATGTATTGCAATCTTATCAACTCTGCTAAATCATTTTTCCTGTACAGAGCAAGGTATCTCCTAATAAATTTTCGAAATCAAACTCTCAATGATTGTCCTACAAAATCATATTAACACAACAATTTTTATATAAAGATATGATGTTAAATCCAGAATTTATTATTCTTTGAAAATTGTCCAAAATGTCAACCCAGCTCTGTACATATAATTTCACGTATACAACATTGTTTCAATGCGTTATCATTGAGTAAATATTTTCGCGACTAAAGTTGTTCGAAAAGGTAGAAAGAGCAGAAAATTTCGAAACGGAATTTATCACGATCGAGCTAGTCTTGAAAATATTTACTCGCTGGTGCCAGATTTCACTTGGAAATCTGGCGACGGTTCTGCTGATACGATCACAAAGTTGCACACAACTCTGCAGGATACCGATCAGTTTCTTACTGCACACAGTATCCCGTAAAAAAACAAGCAGACACACATAGATAAGAACCGGCACATCGAGCAAGTCTTTTTTTGCTTTTCAATCGTTAGATGCAATCTATCTAAATGTTTTTTCAACAAATCTGTACAGCACAAAATTGTCTGGGTATCCAGCTTTTGTACCATTAACATAAAAACAGCTAATAAAATTATTTAAGCAAGCAATTGACAGAATTATAATAGATTTCTTTAGCTAGATTAAAATATTTTTTATTCGTCACTTTAGCTATTAAATACTTGATCGAAATTGTACGAAAGGAATGTAATTAATATTTCAACACTTTAATTAATCACATTGTTGCATTTTTATCTCCTCATGTTAATTTTAGATGCAAATGAAAAGAAGATACTGATAAAGTAACAATTGATCAATTACACATGAAACAGATAAATCATTATACAAAGACGATGCTCGACGTGCTTTCCTTCAATAAAAAGTAAAACTAAAAAGAAAATAGATAATTGTTCACACTAGGCGTGCTTGGGTACATCGTGTCATTCTGCATTGTTAAAATATCATTGCAAATTTATTCTGACTATGACACGGAAGAGTGAAACAAACTTGTGCCGGTGGCTAGTCGAGACACAAACGAGTTTACATCGATTCCACACAAGAATGATATCATTGGATGCACATTCTATCAAGAAGATATTACACCGAGGACAAAGCAGCAGTTATATTTGATGCACACACGTATAATAATAATAAGTACAAAAATGGATATTGAGTAAAGAAAAAACAGTAACTGCGTTTGAAATAAATATGCAACATTCTGTTCCTTTTAAAATAGTTTTTGCATTTAAAGAATACGCGTCAGTCTTGATAAACGCTTTATACATTAACAAATGATACTTGAGATATATTTTGCAGAAATAATATTTTAAGTAATAATCAACTTATTCCATTATATTAGAAGAAGTGGTTTAAATTTGGGCTGCCAAATAAGCAGAACAAACATCATGTTTGTTATAAATTATGAATTTAAAATAACAGTGAGAATGCTCGTGTTTAAAAGTGTGGTCTAAATATGAGCTACCCTTGAAATAGTCTAGAAGAAAAGTAAAAACTGGATACTTTAGGACTGAAGTATTTTGAAACATGTCCCAAATGCTGCTAAAAGAAAGTTAAATGCTGATAGTCTGTCTGGAACAATTATAAACGTAGATATGTATACATATGTCTTTCAACACCTGCACAAGCATTTCGTGCCCACAGGTAACACTAAGAACGTCACGCCCAAAGTTCTTCTTCCAAATCTTCAGAAAAAACTCCCTTGTAAAATATGCAACTCGAATGACCCTTGTCCGGGTACTTCCCCTGACAAATTTCACCCTGTAGCCCATATTTAGACCATTTATTCAGGGTTGCTTAGAGCGGTGTCAGACATTACTATGCGAGTCTGTACATCAAACAATTTATGTTAAAAAAGTAGCTTACGATGTCAGCTATAGTGCTGTGGGCAAGTTAGCTCTTAGTTCAACAGATTGTTGATAAAAAGAGGAAACAAACATCCGTGTAAAATCTTTTACGATGGTAAAATAAATCAAATGACACATTTTACAAGACATCACGTTAATAAAACAAAGACAAGCCAATATCTGCTGCCTTTATCTTTCTTTGGGCTTTGAATCACCAAGGTGATGCACCGAATATGATCTTAAACTTCAACAAGCCCATATTTGAACCGTCTCCTTTAATATTTTATAAATCGTATAAATACATATGATGTGTGTTTTATCTGCAAATGTCTGCAAACTACTTAGGAAATTGTAGACCATACAAGAAAGAAAACATTTGTCTGAAACATTTTTCCATATAATCCATAACTTTACACATATCTACACTTTTCCAAGTAAAACAAACACACTGCATACGACTGTTGCATGTAAAACAGTATCTTTGAGTTGCCCAAGGATACACCTGCGAATAGTTTTCACGACTGCGAACAGATTACACAGCAAACGAAACGATAAGTCGAAAATATAAGATACGTCTGATTTATGTCAGACTCTACCACTAGCTTGCATCCAATGTAACCGCAATGACGTTCTAGTAGTCGTGCCCCTTGTAGCCATGTGCCCATACTAGAAATTTTGGAGTGACTCTATTTTTACAGGCGGGCTCGAGTTTCCTTTATCAGATTTAACACAGGTGATGTAATATTAAAACTTTGATCAATATCGGATGAGCAGAATTAGAATTACATAGACTTGAAGCAACTTAATGTTGCACAACTTGGTAGCAAATAATGGAGTTTTAGTAAATGAAACAGAAAGTAGTTCATCTTTATCGATTTTTGCATTGAAACAAAGAAATGTATAAAATATATACAAAAAAATAATCAAATAAAATACAAAAATAATATATATATAAAAATATTAAAAATGATTTACTTATCAAGTAGATACACCCCTTCGTCACTGAACCCAAGAAAAATCGAGCCCGATCATTTGCCAGGATCATCAGATGCCCGAGAATGCCTAGTCACCAGGCGCGAGCACACAAAAGAAAAAAGACATCCACCAAGAAAATCACACTGTCATCGTAAAGATCTAAGGGGAGGACTTACGCTAGGCGTGGTGTTGCCTTGGTTCACGTGCTGGGCCGGTACATCGTCTTGGAAGTAGTCGTCGTTCTGCGTTCCAGGGACGCTCTGAGCAAAGTCCAAGAGGCGACGGTTGGGGCTGTCCGGTGTGGTCGGCAGATCGTTCGGCAAGTTCGGGAAGCAGGACGAAGCGCTTCGACGGTGTCGCGAGAGACTGTAATGCTCATAGTTACGATAACAGCCTGGCCCGGTCTGGGCTGGGCCGCGTCCACACGCGGACTCTCCCTCGGTGCTATTACCATCCACGCCGGACATATTGTGACCTGGAAACAGGTTCCCGCGTCCGTTCTGTCTTTTATATCCGCCACGGTATCTCAACACCTTGACGCAAGAATAGGCGAGGGTCGGCTCCGACTTTGTTTCTCGTCAGGTACCAATGACTTGTACTCCAATAGCGAAAGAAGAGAGAAAGAGAGAAGGTAGAGACATGCAGCGATTTTGAGAAAATGCTTCTTTTCTGATGAGCTTGCTTTAGCGAACGTGAAGAATGGGACTTTTGTACCTCGGACTGGTCCGGCGTGGTAGGCTGGTCGTTAGGTGGATACAGGAGTTCTTGCCAGGACTAACAAGCGAAATTATAAATACTACTTCATGTAACAGAGATTCATCAATAGGCTTATTGTCATTATTTAAATTTTCTAAAGGAACTGTTTGTGTAAGTTCGTGGAACTTGTTTCAGGAAACAGTATTTTAGGATCTTATTAACTTTGATTTAAGAATTACTTTCTATGCAATTCCCTATTGGACATCATCTTATCTTTCCAAAAAAAGAAATATATAAAAAGGGTCAGTGGCGAAATTATAAATACTACTTAATATAACAGAGATTTATCAATAGGCTTATTGTAGAGCCTATGCGTAATTTATTATCTGTGATCAATGAACTAAATTTTGTAAAAGAACCGTTTGTGTAAGTTCTGGGAATTCGTTTCAGAAAACAGTATTTCTAAGATCTTATTAAGTTTGACTTAAGAATTGCTTTCTATGTAACTTCCTATTTGACATAACCTTCTCAAAAAAAGGAATATATAAAAAGAATCAATGGCCTACGTATTGCAATGGCAGCTCTACGAACAACAACAAAAAATGATAAATCAGCGACAATGGCAATATTGATGCATGCACAGGGTAATACGATAGTCAATAAAGATTGCAAATTTCGATAACATGTTCCTAAAGATATTTAAGGACCTAGCAATGAATAATTGTAAGATTTTTTACTTAAAAAAACACACCCCAGCATGTTAACGAAATCGAACCCTGTGCATCAATACCTCTTAAGAGTCTCTGCTTACCACCCACGCCGGACATGGAATTATCCGGACGCCTGTAAGGGATTCGTTAGCCAATGTCCTCGCTCAATGATAGAGTCTATCAATCGCGGCGCAGATGTATTATTAAGAAGAATGTCTGATCGTGATTGATATGTGTGTGTTGATTATAGTAAATCGATGAGTCTTCGGATGAAGAAGGAGCTGCAGTTCCGATTCAGTCCGGCGTGGTAGGCTGCTCTCTTAGCTACGCGTAGAAAGTAGCGGAAACAAGAATATACATATAGCAATCTTAATAATGCTCATTACCATCCACGTCGGACATATCGTGAGCTATGAGGGTGCAATTAGTAGATATAGTGCTGCCTCCCGACCTTGGCATAGAACCCGGTGTCGTTTAATCCCGTACCACGAGAGTGTGCGCGGTTCGTGAAAGAGTTCCAAAGTGCGGTGAGTGGTGGATCATTAGTTTAAAAGTTGAATCTTGGTCTGTCCGGCGTGGTAGGCTGATCGTTTGGTAGACTGAGGAAGCAGCAGGGGTACGAGTCACCGCAACGACACCACGAGGGACCGTAATGCTCATAGCTAGGATAACAGCCTGACCTGGACTGGACAAGGCCGCGTCCATACACTGATTCCCCTTCCTTGCTGCTACCATCCACGCCGGACATATCGTGACCTGAAAACAGCCTCGGTATCCATCATTATGCTTTTCCATTACGGCATCAATTCATCAACCTTGACGCAGGACTACGGTCGGGCCCGTTCAGGTATGTACAGATTGCGTGCGAGATAAAAGAGTGTACCGGTGATGCAAGACGATGCACGAGGTGTTCCCTGATCGGAAATGAAGCACAGAAGATTCAGAGGGCTGATTCTGAATATTTATGAATACGGTGCAGTTACGTTTCGTGAATTGAAGTTAATAAAAAGAGTGACACAGTGTTTTTCTAAGCAGTGTAGTCAGCACATTACCTTTGCTCCTGCGCCAGAACTGATACATTTATCATTCTTGCGTCAGGGTTGATAAATTGTTAAGGTTCCACGCGAGAAAACTGGCGATCACGATTCCCAATGGTAGAGATCGTTTGAAAGTGTTAGTATTAGCGAAACTTTGTGACAAAAAGAAACGATGAAAAGACGTGTTTTAATGAACGGTGGTATTGCTTTCAAGATAAACGATTACTTAGTTAAGTACTTGGGACAATGAAGTCATGCTGCAGAAAAATTGTACGTTTGTAGTGACTACTATAAAAATTCGCCAGCTTCTAACATTATTCCCACTAAGGTCTGTGTAAACGCAAAGTGCACATACGCGGAGTATGTAGAATAGAAAACGTCTGAAGAAATTCTAGGATAGTAATAAGTTACACGAGTCACAGCCTAGTTATTCGAGCAGCTTAAAAGAAAGTTGATCTTGTAATAGAGAAGCATACACTCAAGATGTGCAGGGTGTAAAAAAAAATGTTTACCCTGGTCATTACACACATATTCTACATATTTGAATACGTAGAGATCTGTTAAAAACGGTCCTACTAAAATGAACCTTGACCTCAAAAATTGAGGTCAACAATTTTATTTATTTATATTATTCTACTCATCACAAGGATAAAATATTGCAAAGGAACCATGGGTCGCAACTCAACCGTTCTCCTGGAAAATAGCGACCTTATTTTGAAGGTCAAGGTCACTTTTGTGGAGTCCTTTTCTACACGGATTTCTGCGATCCAAAGGTGTACTACGTTTGTGCTGACAGGGGCGAAATACTTTTCCACTGCTTGCTTACAGGGTGGCCCACCTAATTTTATGACTGGGAATACCTTGCTTGTTTTCCGTAATATTAAACATTGTTTGAGGTACAATTTGAATAGTTGCAAGGGGGACGTAATTGTACATGATTAGTTTTTTCATTGGTGAACGCGTTGAGGATATCTTTCTACTTTGGAACTTAGATCCTAATAGATAATCAGAAACAATTAATAAATCTAAATATCTCTCAAATCAATGGTTTTGCAGTATAAATGGGTTAATACTTTTTTGTAGAGAATGTCCAGCTGTATCGAGTAATGTATTATAATGTATACAAAACATTGGTGGCATTCAAGTGTCCTCTATGCTTCCATCTAAAACTAATCATGTGAAATGATGCCTCTCTTGAAACTATTCAACTTGTGCCTAAAACATTTTTTAATATCATCGAACACAAGTAAGACATTTTTTCAGTGATTGTCGGCCACCCTGTGTACTGACGCTGGCCGCGATATAGTGAGGCGGCAAAATTAGACAGGCGTTAAAAATGACATGTTTAAGGGGGAGCCTGGTGTAAAAGGCTAATAATAAAGGAATCTTTAGAAATTTATTGTGAAGAAAATATCGGCGAAACCGATTTCTTTAAAACTTGAATGATACTTTATTCATTGTTGTAAAAAGTCTACAAATATTAAAATTAATAATTTAGACGCATTAACATTAATATTATTAATATTTAGTAATATCTGTTATACTTCTCATAACAATAACAATCTTTTTATTTCATGTAATTGTAAGATAAAGTATCCTCCAAGTTTTAAAGAAATTGGTTTACATATTTTCCTCACAATAAATTACTAAAAATTCCTTTATCATTGGCCGTTTACACCACGCTCCCCCTTAAGGGCCAAAACATGGAAGTCGAAACATTGGTTTTTGGTCTCTAAACGTATAGTTTTTAACGCCTAATTAATTATACAACATCACTATATCGCTTTCACTGAAAAGATGAGAATCTTACTTGCGTGCCGACGCTTACCGGTATCGACGATGACATCGATGAGATCCATGCTTTTGGCGAAGGCGTCCCTCAGATTGATGTGATGAAAGGAGACGATGCTGCCCTCCCTTTTGGCCCTCTCCAGAGCCTCCCGCCTCTTTAGGGCCTTCTCCCGTCTCATCTGGTTCTTGTAGAACTCGGCGAAATTGTTAACGATAATGGGAATGGGCAACGCGATTACCAGGACACCACATATACAACACACACTGCCGATCACCTTGCCGAGCGGGGTCGTGGGGTAGATGTCGCCGTATCCGACGGTGGTCATCGTGATGCCCGCCCACCAAAAGGTTTCTGGAATGCTTACGAATTTGGTCCCGGGCTCCTCCTTCTCGGCGAAGTAAGCGAGGCTCGAGAATATGAGGACGCCCATCGCCAGGAAGAGCATCAGCAGGCCCAGCTCCTTGTACGAGTTGCGCAAGGTGAAGCCGAGGCTCTGCAGCCCGGTCGAGTGGCGAGCCAGCTTCAGGATCCTCAGGATCCGCATTATACGAAAGATCTGCACTACCCTGCGCACGTCCTGGAACTGGTCGGTCGTGTTCTTGTTCGTTTCGACCAGAAACAGAGATACGTAGTACGGGAGTATCGCCAGCAGGTCGATCACGTTCAGACCGCCTTTGAAGAACTTCCACTTGTCCGGCGACGCACTGAACCTAAGCACGTACTCGAGGGTGAACCATGTGATGCACACGGCCTCCACCATCGCGAGCTGCGGATTGTCTTGAAAGTTCCCCTTCTCATCATTCACTTGCATACTAGGAATGGTGTTGAGAGTTAGTGCGATCGTCGAAAGCACAATAAAGAGTATTGATATCACAGCTATCACCTGGAAAAGCGACGAATTCAACCAGTCAAACCGAGTCATCGCTCGTAGAGTCAAAAATCATTCCTCATTCATTTAAACACCTCCTCCCAGCAACAAACACATTTCCTTATCCCATTCAGGAGTTTACTGTTTCAAAGATAAAGAACAGAATTGGATTGTAACGACTTTACGTTCTACTGGGGCTCGTCGACATGAAGAACATTTTCCAGCAATGAATGGAAAACATCATCGAAGAAATGCGGTATTGCAAAAGTGAATTGTCATGAAAATCTCCACCTCGTGGACCTCAGGACGTACGAAGAGAAATAATTCTTAGCTAGCCTGCACCTTTCTGTAAGCAACAACAACGACTACCAAAAAAGGGGTAAATACCAAAAGCTCGGAAGCGTTGAAAAATACGTAGGAAATGATACACCAAATAGAAATATACAACACGTTTCATCACTGACAAAAATAGAAGGAAAGCAGTTCTTTACACTTGAACACGAAGCAAGCAACAATTTGCGTACGTAAAGAAGCTGTAATCGAGTCTCGCCACTCTATCGACCTTATTGCGAAGCTCCAACGATGTTCGAATTCAGGAACTAGTAAAAATTAAAACCATTTATCGAGGGCCGTTTGCTCGACCAAGCATGAAGGAGGGAAACAGGTTCGAGACGTTTGTCGTGAAACCGCCAAACGACTCATTGAACCGAACATTTGGAGTAAAGAAGGAAATGGGAGGGGCGTGATGTGTTAGACCGCTATAACGTTCTAAAGCATTTTCCGCGAAACTGAAGACTCGCCTGAACGCAGTGAACAGAGTCGCTGAAAACTGCTATAGAAACGTATAGATGATGCACAGAGACGTATGCACCAAGGAGTGTCTCGTCGTTTGAAGGCAGTCTGCCCGACGTCGCTCGACTTGTACAGCTTTAGTATACACTGTTCGGCAAGCGTATTATAGCACAATTGTTCAATTGGACCCTTCAAAACCCCGCTCCCTTTGGTCCACAAACCCTTGAACCAAGCCTGGATCATCGAAGCTATGCTATGTATCGCAATAGACTATGTATCTTCTGCCACACTAGTGTGCAATCGTTACAAAGCGAAATCAATTCGTTGCTTCTTGGAAAAGTTAACGAACATAATCGCGGGTCTGTATAAACGGAAATAAACAGGCGTCCGCTTACGCAATATTCATACTGCAGGTAATGCGAATCTCGTACACTCGTAAGCGAAGCTGCTTTCATTATTATTCAAATTCGTATTGAAACGAAAACTATCATCTTTATAAATATTACTTTCATTAGTTTAAGGCTTAGGCTATATGGCTTCCGAGTGCGCGAGATTCTGGTGCAACTTCAAAAGCGAACGGTGAGGGGGAAAAGGGTTAAAGGAGCAAACCGATTCATCGATTTCGTAAAAATTAATTAGCTTGCGTCGAAGCAAGCTTCTGCAGAACTCTTTTCGTGCAAGAAAATGGAAGATGTGCTTTGTGCGATTTCCTGCTAATATCATCAAACTGATCAGATTCAGGGGGAATTAAAGACTTGTAGACTGGAAGAAACAAGAAAGCTAATAGCTGACGTTGATGGCAAAAAGAAAACAATATAATCGTGTTAAAATTGAAGGGCGCCAATGCGCGTACAGTGCAATCAATGATGATAAGGTAAGCCAAACTCGTGTTCTTTTAATGTTCATTATTTTGGATTAATCGATGCCGAATTACTAATCACAGCTTCTGCTGATTATAGTCACTCTCATTATAGCCACTAAGATGAAGCACTTAATATGATCTTGAACTTCAACTAAGATCTCAGCCCACATTTGCATCACCTGAAATTATATTTTGTAATAGACAGAAAATTATTGTCTTGCATATATTGCTTGAATAATTATGCCATTATGTTTATTCTGACGTATTACAATTATAAGCTTCCATTTATGGATAATATTTGCGGGATTTAAACAAATCCAAATAGAAGATATTCTTGTGTCGTCGTCTATACAATAAATATTCGATAAGCGAGCAAACACAGCGACCCAAGTTCGTCGCTAATCGTGCAGTGGAAGCGGTTTTCGAGTGGATACGCATGCGAAGTGTAAACAGTGGTGTGAATGACTTGTGTTCGCTTAACGCGTAGACCGTTCTGTACTCGCTTTCTGTACGCATCGTTCCGCTCGCTAATCGAACTTTTACTATAAATGGACGCTTCGAACACGGAGTTTGCACTGTATTATTCGAATGCCAGGCATTTAATAACAACTGGAGAAGCTATATGCTGTGAAAAAGAGCCAATGTCTACTTAGCTGCTGACGACTAAACCCATTATAATACTTTGCTACGATCATTGGCCAACAGCCTCTTTTGCGTGCTTTAATAGAAAAAAAAAATCAATCGTTTTTCATATAATATTGCCGAATCGAGGAAATAAAAGATAAAGTAAAGAGCTTTCAAGAAGATGGACTCCTCAAGAAGAATTCTTCGACGAAGAGCGTATCGTTTTAAAAGCGTTAATTTTTTTTTATCGTGGCCCAAGTTTAGATTGGATAAAAGTAATGAGAATTATCTTCGAGATAGATCGAACGTTCACACGTAAATATATGAATCAGGAAAGATTTTAGGATCTGATTTAGGTTTCTGTGACATCACCTTATGGAAATATCGGAGTTAACAAAGGATATTAGGTACTATAGATATTGTAGTACCCCGCATAATACTGTTTCATCTTGAAGCAACAGTGTGTGCAATGTGTATTGTTTGTGGTGTGTAATGACAAAGTATTTATACATGGGGCAATGAGAGAATAGCATTGTCTAAGTGTATAGAGTTTCTCAATCACTTCTATCGGCCCGAATTCAACGTGCACGCGAAAAGAAATATTTAAACATCTATACCTACATGATTTCTCTGTAAATCTACTTGAAACCCAATCCAAAATTACATGTAAGCTAAAACAATATCTTCCTAAGCCTACGCTATCTATCCACGTGCTTTTATTACAAATATTAGAATAAAACATAGCGCGTCTCTAACAATATTTCTTTTCGTGCTACGTCAGATTCGTTTGCGTTAATGCTCTGTGATAAATACCTTTCCGATCATTGTGCTACGTTAGTGACAATCGTATACTTCCTTTTTTTTTTAGTGACAATAACTATAGGTATATTAGTGTATGTATATTACAACACATAATGTCGAATTGAATTCGCTGGTAGCGAAGTTACTCTGTGACATCTGCACAGGGAGCGGTGTCGAGAAAGAATCTACGTGATACCTGGTAATCGCGTATTATGCACTCCCATTATCATCAATGGTCAAAACGTGATGATCGAAACAAGGAATCGATAAGTATTACACTATAAGCTAAAAAAAAGATGCTCGGTTATACGTAATGGGATTAGTAATGATGTTGTTAACACCACCTAGAAATATAAACACATTACATACATCGACAAAATGGGGATAGAAATTAATCAGCCTCGTCTGCACGTACCTCGTTATTGATCAACTCTTTTCTATTTTATCTATGCGTATGTCTCTATTTTATTTACATATATGTGTATATGCATTTCTATGTACACGTTATATACACATATACATACTTACATTTTACTGTAACCAATAAAGTTTTATTAGGGAGGGTATAAAACGAGTGCATCGATACTATATTACGCCAACATGAGAAGGTTTTTTTTTACTAACTCGTACACCCGATTAACGAATATCGATCTACGATTGATCAACGCACGTGATTTCGATCTGGCTTTTTGACAGAAAAAGAGACACTTTGCAATAATAACGAATCTTTATGATTAATAAGAGAAAATAATTATTGCGTCGATGGTGAATAAAATCATTAGAAACTGTGCAAACATTTAAGTACTGCGCACAGTTAAAATGATATGAAATTGTTAATAAAGAACGCAAGCACTCTCTATATCTGATGCTGTGACTTTTATAGAAGCAACAATTTGCAAGTGTTCATTTTTTATAATAAGTAAAAGGAAAGAATTATTGGCAATCATTGAAGCAGGAGCCAAAATCCAAACCACCATTAGTTGATCCTCTATTTAAATCATCATTCTAAGGCGAGATTGGGAAGAACATTACGTCGCAAACGTTCCCACTACTCTTTCGTCTCTATGCAAGAGCTACGTCGGAATCGATGCTCTACTATCAACTTAATAATACCTTTCTTAAGGCTCCAGCACAAACTGTAAACGTCGAGACAGTGTATAAGTGGATTAGCGAACAAAATTCAAGAGCAATCTCTTCGTTAAGAGAGAAACAAAACAATTTACGAAATTATTGTGAAATTCATGAGAGAAGTTTGTTTGCTTTAAAATATACACGACGATCCAAGACGCGGAGAAAAGTTGAATTAATTTGACCTTCGTGGAAATGAAAAGAAAAAAAAACAAGAAGTGGACCATAGAAAATGTAGAATGTTCTATTAAAAAAGAGAGAATTTGAAACACGGTTAACAATGACGACCCTCGAGTTCGAGAATTCAGCAATGTCACAGATTTTTTTATTAAAACGAAAGTTTGGCCAAAGTCCAAAATTCTCGTTCCCAGAATTCGATCTAGGAATGTTTGGCCAATCTTTCCCTGTCAATCGGTCGCGGAAAGTTTCCTGGACCATTTCGATCCGGCCTGACATTTATCGTACGAGAAGCACGTGTAGCACATTGACTGTTACCACTCACCCTTGCGGCGATGGACGTGGTCGGCTTCTCCAGTAGATCCCAGAGCCACTTCTGATACTGCGCGCACTGTCCCTCGCCGAACTCCTCCTCCTCCCTCTGCCTGAGCGACTCCGCTTCCTTGCGCATCTCCTCGTGCACGTGCTCCTTCCTCTGATGATACTTGTGCTGGCAGCAACTCTCGAGATAGAGCTCGTCGACACCCCAGTACTCTAGATCGTCGCTGAACGCCAGGACGCACATCTCGTCGACCAAGTGGAGCTTGCCGGTGCGATAGAAGTTTAGGATGGAGCTGAAGGACTTCGGATGCCGGTCGAAGAAGTACTCGTTGTCGATCAGCGAGTAATCGTCGCAGAGTTCGGTGATCGCCTCGTGTGTGTTGCAATCCTTCAGCCGGCCTAGCCGGGTGTGCGGCAGCCTTTCGAGGGTGCGCCACAGCACCTCGTGCTTGACGCCACCGACGTTGATCGAGACCCGCCGGTTAAGGGCCTTCGACCTCATGATCATAAACGGCTCCGGCGGCAGGGACGTCATCGACCTCGAGAAGGCACGCTGCTGCTGCATCTGCAGCGGCAGGGGTGGCGGCGGCGGTGGCGGTGGCGGCGGCGGCGGTGGCAGCGGCGGCGGCAGAGGCGGTAGCGGCAGGTTCACCGGCGCCACGGAACCGGTCGTCCCTATGGACGGCGAGAACGGAGCATAACGGACCTCCTTGTTCGCTCCTCCGCCCCCGGGTTTTCCTCCTCCGGCAATGGCAACTCCTCCACCAGTCACTCCACCGCCCATACCAGCAACAAGATTGCTGCCGCTTCCCGACACGAAGCCGACACCGAGGGCTCCTCCTCCGCTACCGGTGCAGCTAGCGACCGATACACCGCCGGCTGCACCAGCCCGCTGCAACGTCGTCGTCCCGCCACCCTCGAACACGAAACCCTGGTCGGTGCCGATGTAGGGCACCGTGCACGACGACGACGACGACGAAAGCACCGGGCCCGTGACCACGGCGCTCCCATTGCGTTCCCCGTCCGCCAGCGTTGACACCTCCTCGAACCTCTTTTCGCTTAGCATCAATTATGATAGCCGACGATGACGATGGTCACGTCGTCGGCTAAACGTACGGTTCCTATCCCCCGGACGTGAATCTCTTTCTTGCTCTTTTGTAATTCTCGTTTTCGTCCCCTTCTTCTTCTTCTTCTTCTTCCTCCTCCTCCTCGCCCAGGTCACCCTTCTTGTGCTTCATCCGTACCTACGTCTGTCCTCTTGCGTTGGCTCGGTTGAACCGCGCCACGTCATAATCTGCACATCAAAGAATACAGCATGGTTTTAGAAAACTGTTAACAAACGGTGATATACATTAAACATAGAAAAACTTGGACCTTTTGGGTAGAACTAAGTAAAAATCATTGTGTGAAGCGTGCGGTGTACTCGTAACATGGGGACAATGGAGTATGTTAAATAAAACAGGTTTGTATAACTCGTGAAAGTACCAATGAAAATTGAACTGATCACATTTCGCTTCATCTATCCTATTAGGAATTGAACTACTGTTTTTAATACACCTCTGTGATGTTTTTATGGTACAGACACGACCCACCCCAAAAGTATTAGAATCTTCGAGGAAACTTTACTAATGGCACCATCTGTTCAAAGTAAACACCACTTTTTCCATAGAACTTTCTTTACAAATGTGTTAAGTCTCGGATGTGCGCGAAAACGATGAGTTGGTGATTTATTACAATGCCGCGATTTATGATATTTTTCCAAAGCTCATAACAAGATCGATCAAGCCGCTTACAAAGCCATCAACATTCGCAGTTTTTTTCTTTTACTATCAAACAGGACACACAACCCTATCATTCATCATGATCGATCAATTTATCTTCCCGGGGACTCTTTTCTCTTTCCTAAAATAATGTTATTGTTAGAGAAATATTATTATTGCCTCGGATAATCGAAAACCTCTAATCGCTACTTACTTCTTTATTTCGGAGAATAAGTACAGTAAGCCCCGCAAAGAAAGAACTGGCTCGGGACTGGTCAGTTCCTTGCAACAAAGGAGTCGACTACTTGGCATGACTTTGATCTCGAAGGGGCCGTGAGCGAACACGGTTCACGAGCGAAGGGCTCTAGATAGCGGCCAGCCATAAAGGCTTACGTTGAGGCAAAATGTTATACTTTAGAGGAGAGACTATGGCATGCCCTCTCATTTTAAAAACTAAGCGATTCCGGAGCAGGTGGAATCGTATGAATGAAGCACGCACCTATTTACTAATTCCGTGTCAGACACGCTCTTATTCTTTGACAATTATTTTAACAATTAGAAAAATCGAGTTATCAGATGTGAGGAAACAGCCGCGATATAACCGTTCTCACGTACATAACACGGTAGGAAGTGAGGAAACATTACATTTTCTATCCTTCTACTAAAAAACGCCACTGTTCACACGAACGTAAAGATTTACAACCTCACGCCTCTCTCTTGTTCTCCGATTTCTCGTTCAGCGCGGCGACTTCGAACAAAGAAGTGGAGATAGCGATCTTCTTCTTTTGAAAGCGAAACCAGTTCCTTCTTTGCGGGGCTTACTGTATTAGAAATGCACTTAATGCATCTCTTCTAAAAGGAATATACATTTTGAGTAGCTGGCATTAAAATTTATTAATAGCGGAAGCGGTTTAAATATGAGCTACCCTTGAAATGATCTAAAAGGAAAGTAAATACTGGATACATTCGGACTCAAATATCTTAAAACATGTCCCAAATGCTGATACAAAAAAGTTAAATGCTGATAGTCTGTTTGCAATAGTTATAAACGTAGATATACGGATGTCTCTCAACATCTGCGTATGCATTTCATGCCCACACACCAAAAGTTCTTCTTTCAAATCCTCAGAGAAAAGACCCTTGCAAAATATGCAACTTGAATCACCCTCGTCTGGGTACTTCCCCTGTTAAATCTCACCCTGTAGTACATATTAAGTCCACTTGTTCAGAGATGCTTAAGTGGTGTCAAGCATTACTATACGATTTTATATCTTAAACAATTTATGTTAAAAAAAGCTTGCGATATCAGCAATGTAGTGCTGTTGGCAAATTAGCTCTTAGTTCAACAAATAATTCATAAAAAGATGAAACAAACATCCTTGTAAAATCTTTTACGATAATAAAATAAGTCATATGACACATTTTACAACACATTGCGTTAACAAAAAAAACGCAACCCGTTATTTGCTTCCCCTAGTTTTCTCTGGGTTTTGAACCGTAGTTTCTCATTATTGCCACTTTATTTTATTATAATGTAATATACCTATTTCATTTAACAAAATGGGTCATATCTTTATGTGGGCAAAATTGTATTTTACAACTGATAAATTATTGTCCTACGTATATTGCTAGAAAAATTATGCCATTATGTTAGTTCTGACGTATTACAATTATAAGTTTTCACTTATGGATATTTGCAAGATTCAAACAAATCCACTTCAACTAGCTTGAACAATTAAACTTCAACTAGCTCATATTTAGACCGTGTAGCCCATATTTGAACCATCCCCTCTATCTTTAAATAGATATATTTAGATGTTTCTCTTTTACCATTTTTCCACTAGTTTCATAATATTAACAATTCTCGTTGCATCCGATTCTTGTTAATGAATTTAAAAGACGCAGCCTCTACATATACGTGCTATACATACATGTGTACATATACGCGCTACCTACAACAAACTGCTATACCGCTTCCTTGTTCAATGCTCGCGTTCTAAAAATAAATATTCAACTTTTGTTTGAAATAAATAATTTATACGCAGGCTGTTTAATCAATAACCAGCACACTAATGTATATGCTCTATGCATAGTATCGATTTACCTAACCATTTTGATTTAGAAACTTTCATAATTGAGATACTTTCTTTCGTACACAATCTTTAGCACTTTCAACACATTTCCTTAGCGTTGGCACATTAGTAGCGGCAATGAAAGTTTTATTTTACCTGTCTATAGCTGATAATATGTTTATGCGACGAGTTTTGTTTTTCCTATGGAAAACCTGAACTCACCTAGGGCCTATAGACTGTTGTAGAAAGTGTAATAGTAAATGTAATAAATAGATTGTCTGGAAAGTAAGACGGTAGTGCGACTTTGTATGAACAAATTGTATATTAAATCTTGTCATGTAAGTACACTACTATGGATATTACATACTTCATGAGACATAACGAACATAGTATTCTTGTCGTGCCTCTACAGTCTGCGAGGGGAATAGATTTAACTTTCTATCACAGAAGGACAGCTGATCTTATACATAGAGTGGGTCTAATCCCTCTATCCTCTGGTAAGAGCTCAAGTCGTTCCGTTCAATTATAAAAAAACTTGTTCTGTTTTGAAAGGTTCATGGAAACTTTTCTGACCTACTATATGTATGTGGATATGTATCAGTATTTCACTTCTTCCGCAAGAAATTATTGGAAGAAAAACAAAACTGTCACAAATTAGTCGAGAGAAATAGTTATTTTCCAAGCTATTTTTTTTCTTTTTGAGATATTTTAAAAATAGATCGTATTGATTCGGTATAAAATCCGCCTTATTATTAGTGTACCTCGACTACGGTGTTTCACGGCAGAGAATGAATCATAACGATGAGAATAGTCACAATTCCTTTTACATTACTCTTATCACGGTTATTCTCTTAACGCAGAGAAAACTTCGGAACAAGTGGAACATTTGATTGGGAAGCTTTATTTTAAGTGTACTTATTGTTCTTTTCCAATTTCTTTAGTTTGTATGTTTAATTATTGAAAGCCCAATGAACAATAGAGCATCCCGCCAAAAACATCTTTTTGTTTAAAAAATATTTGCAAGATAGAAGTCCGCCAATAAATGTAATATGATCATCGGGCAGAATTTCAAATCTTTAATTATTGAAAACCTAATGAACGATAAAGCGTCCCACCAGGAATTTTACTATAATGAAATAATGCAAAAAGATCTTTTTGTTTAAGAAATATTTGCAAGATAGAAATGGGCCAATAAATGTAATATCATAATCGGGCAGAATTTCAAATCTTTACTTATTGAAAACCAGATGAACGATAAAGCGTCCCACCACGAGTTTTACTATAATGAAGTAATGGAAAAAGATCTTTTTGTTTAAGAAATATTTGCAAGATAGAAGTGGGCCAATAAATGCAACATTATAATGTAGCCAAATTTCAAATCGTGATATCGCAGTTTATGGTTTCTATTATTTTCGTGCACCTAGGAGAACCCATCCACCTTCACGGCTGCGCGTATTCCCATGTCCGCAAGCACAGAACAGAAGGGACGATGCAATGGAGGGAATAAAAAGGCGAGGGAGGGTTGCGGTTCCGAAAGAATCGTGAAAAGTGTTCGCCAGAGACATTATATTACCGCTAGTACTATTTATACAACAAGGTTAATACACCCTGACCTAGATTCTGCAGCGAAAAGCACCTGTCCCGATAGTCCTGATTCAATCGCGCGCACGTGGGTTCGTGCACAGTTTAGATCGGTATGTAACAGGAGCGATTACACTCTGGCGAAATGCTGCACGAGCTACGATAAATAACCATTAAGCAGCCGCGATAGGGAATGGCATGGACGCTTTCAAATTTTCACGCGACGCTTTAAAAACAGAATGCGATTTGCGGATAAGTGCATACAACCTATGCAATTTACGTAACTGTTTTGTTTTATAATATTGTTTAATATTGTTTAAACAATAATTGTGAATGCGTCGCGATTGCTACGATTTTCACTCGTTAGAGTGATCCAAGCTTCTGCGTTACTCCAAATATTTCCTTTCACAAGTCTGAATATTATAATTTATGCTTACATTATGATTGCAATTCCACATGGAGTTAGGGTAAGTGAAGTTCAGAGAATACGTCGTCAAAGGGTGTATGACCAAATACTGTTGGTGGCAATGTGCTATTAATGTATCTTATAAAGAATATGTAGTCAGCACAGTATAAACAAAGTAGGATTAAAGTGAAGTTTGCAATACATTATATATTATTTCATTTTGATTCTACATGTAATTATATTGCACTAATAAAAACGTGTTCTATTTGTTTTTATGAATAGTAAACAAGAAATGAATTTTTTACCTTTACAAGAAGTCTGATCAGTAGTAATAATCGATAAGTATGTAATTAGTAGTTGCTGCATTGGCCTATTAATATGGAACATGTGGATGCACCTTTGATAATATTGACAAAATTAATATTCAACAGAAGAAAATTGTACTCAGTCCATGATAAGAAAAGTCATTGTAGATTCGATTAAGTTAATTCAGTCACGAAATAATATATAATTGAACGGCATTCAGCCTTGAATTATATTTCTGAAAATAATACCTTGCATAAATCGTACCCATTTTTTATAAGAAGTGGCAATAATGATACTAAACAAAGTAAATAAAATTTGATACGTGTACGAGCTGCAAAATGAATTGTATAAATGCTTCATTTTACAAATTCTTTCTTTATGTGCATTGGTAACATTAGTGTTTTGGATGTTGCTTTCATTAAGGTTTTAGTTAATTCATGTATTACAGCAACATCCGAAACACTAATGTTACCAATATACACTGTTTATTTAAAATATTTATGTTATTTCATTCAAAATATTTTTATTACAATTCTCTACGAAAGGAATAATGGTAACAATCCAATTTACTAACGGTACGTTATTACTCTGGTTATATCTACTTGTTGTTACCATGGACCTCATTTCATTTTACAAAACCGCAGTTTTAAATTGCAACCCTATCAACATGTCTATGGCATTGAGACAAATAAAATTCTCATGGTAAATATATTTAAGTGTTGCTAAAATACACGTCCGAAATGCCTGTGTTATAACTTCGACGCCTACATTTATGTGTGTGTGTCTGTCTATCTGTCTATGGCTCATCCATAGCTTTCCATGCGTTTTTTTTGTATTATAGTGTATATTTTCAGGAAAGTTAATAGTTATGTTTGATCCAAATCAGTACATTCTGTCGACTGTTTTTTAACTTTTACTTTCATTATCCAAAGTGCACGCGCACGTTTATTGCAGTAGCTAACATGCCAGTAGTAAAGTAAATACAGAGGCAGACACTCAAGCCCTGTGCCGACAAACAAACGAACCTAGAATGAAAGAGCAAATTAAGGAAACGGGGGAGAGAAGGTACGAAGCAAATTGATCGTTTTCGACAGTACGCGTTCATCCATTCCATTACAGATACAGTTCAGCGAGAAACACACAAAATCACGGAGAAAGAGTAGTTAAGCCTAAGTAAGCATTCTTACAATTTCGTAGCGATTGTTTGATACCTACACACACTGCAAGCCCCCCCCCCCTCTCTCTCTCTCTCTCTCGGAGTACATCCCTCTATCTACTTTGCGCAGATCGATTCGTGTGGGCGGAAACAACTGCGCGAAACGAACTACTCCGATCTCTGAATGACCGTTTGAATGGTCTTAGATCCTTCGGGCAAATATAAATCGCACTTTAATCAGCCGGAAAGACTAATAGAATTACCACGACATAAAGTAGAACTAAAAAAGAGATAGGAAAAGGGAGGAAAGGGCTTCTCAAATATTTCCCCTACCCCAAGGAAAATGTTGCAATATTCCGTCCAAATTAAAGATAAACAAACAGCTGAAACATTCGCCCAATATCACAAAGGACTAGAGGGTATATCCACTTGTCAAGTATAAATGCCACGACACGGCATTTATTCGTGGCATCATTTCAGACCAGCTCTTCTCCGCACAATACTACATACCTACATATCTCTTCGTGCTCATTATACTCAACAATCCCACCCCCATTATCGATTAAATTATTATTCCTCGTTCTAGCCAATGAACGATCGCCCCCCCCCCTGTATTAGGATTTTTTTAACAATCAATCGAAAAACATCCCGACACGCATAATAACGAAGCAACCTGCATATATTGTACAGAATTATTTAAACTTCGCATTGTCCGCGTATTGTTTGGATGCATGACCTGGATCTTGGCTACGCGTCAATATCACGTTGTATAGCTAGCAAAAATATTCGCGAAGTGTCGTAAGATGCACGGGTCTCGGATTCTTTACTTTTAATAATGCGCTTTCGAATTGCGATTTTCGACAGATCGACAGAGGACACACGAAAGTTTCTAGAATAATTGGAAGATGGAAAGAGCGCTTGTTTAATATCGAAAATGTTAAAACGAACCGCGTTTCGTTTAGCCATGGCAAACAGCAGTAAAGGTGGATTGTGAGATGTTATCGGACAAGTAGTAAAGGCCGACTATTTACCGCCTGCAACTCTGAACGCATCGCAAGCTCGGGAAAGCTCGACACATTTTATGTTATGTAGGTCACATAATGAATTTGCGAGCTTTGTTGCTCACATTGGGCTGTCATTGAACTATTATACCCACGAAACTTGTTTGAACACGACGTAAAAGGTATAACTAGCACCTATACTCGAAACACGGGCATAATTTCGATTTACAGATGAACCACGTTAATTCTGTGTTCGATGGCAGAAACTTATGCTTTTGAACACATGGAAAGGTGCTATGCATCATGAGACGTTCAAAGTCGAACAGTAAACATTTGTCCCTAAGCAGTTATCACGTGAACGTTTTTCGTCCAAAGCAAATCGATGCCAAATCATTGCGATGATCGTGGGCGTGTTTTGTCACAGAACACATGAATCCTATCTATTGTAAGTAAAAGACGGGCCGAATGTTTGAAAGATCCAAGGACGAGCTGGCGAGGGATTCGAATTATCTGGGTCCACACAACGCGTGTTATTCGGGGACAGTATTTGACGAGTACCGGCGCGATTCTATAATGAAGTAGCTACTATACGGAAATAGATAGTAGTATAAATGTGGCGGAAGCGCACGTTGATTTTTGCGACTCACCTCGGTGTTAAACGCAGGGACCATTCGTCCAAAACGGCGAAACATTGCGCACCACGGCGTACTGCATCCCTTCGCGTCGATAGCACAACGATTAATGCACCGTGATAGGGTAGCGACGATCAGCGACGAGCAGCGTCCGGCACGGTGTCGTACTGCCACTTGTTCCACACACCAAGCAAGCGCTGCAATCGATGCCCGCGCGTCTATCGATTAGGAAGCGGTCAATGTGACATAATCCCGTTCAGGTGAAATGCAGAAAGAAAAATTTCGCATCTCTCTTTCGACCGCGATGCTATAAATACAGTTGAAATAAAAATGTCAACTGTTATATATACTTTTGTACTAAAAACGATTAAATAACGAATTGCCATACGGCGTTCTCGGGAACCAAGCCGCCCGTAACCGAAACTTTTTAACGTTTGTAACTATACCAACAGCGTTGATCGTACGATGACGATACGGATTCTACTAATATTATAACTGCTGCTACTACCGACAGAGATATTGTTTGGACTACAGCCAGACGTGCGCCTGCGTCCACGAATATTGTGCGCAACCCTGTCTATCGCGCGTGTCATGAAAATTTGACCTCCACCTATAACTTGCCCGCTTTTCTCTTTTCACGACCGATAGCTCGATATCAATTTTGAACCTGTATAATGTTTGTGCATGCGCACATGTGTCTATGCACGCGCGCGCAACATATATGCGCCAAGAAGGAATCGGCCGGTTTATTTAAATCATTCAATCACTGGTTCTAATGGAGATAATCTGATGATGCCACAACAATGGGAATAAAATTAATAATAATAAAGAGAAGAAACCGCGCGGTTCAGTTAAATCATTTGTTTCAATAGATACAACGCGATAATAATAGGAATGCTATTAGAAAATAACAGTTGAATGTAAAATCTGGTTGCTCTACGAATAGAAACAGCAATAAAATGTCTAACGCAGCAGTTTGTTTTCCTAAGTAATAATATATTTATTGTTACATTTAAATGATAGACACAAATTGCGTTAATAAGTGCTGCTTTTCAAAAATATAATGAACAAGTACTCTGCAAAATAAAACAAAATGCAAACTATTGTATTTAATACACCGATTTACAGTAACAGATTTATTGAAATGTGTATTAATACAAGCCCAAACATTACCCACCTTTGAAATAAGGCATACTTGCTCCTCTCGCTCCTTCTTTATATAACAAATTTACAACTAGCTCATGTGTGATGAAGACATTACATAATTACATATAAAGTTTATTTATTCTCGCCAAGAAACATGTACATCATCGGTCCTATATCTTTGTAAGCAAGTCGTCTCCAGCCATGGAGTATGGCCCTGGCTTTTAAATTGAAGTAGCCCAGCTACTGCAATCATTACACCATTATCTATACAAAACCGTTCATCCGTAGCGTAAAGTACTGCGTTTCTTTCTTTACACATAATGCCCATCATGTCTTGCAGTCTTTCATTACACCCTACACCGCCAACGATTAATACTTCGGACGATTTAACGTGGGCCATTGCTCGTTCTATAACAACGTAGAATTAAACATGTAGGTGTTGTACTTTTCGTCGTCAAGTTGCAACTCGGACGAAAAGATACGAGAATACCTGTAATTTCGATAAGCATAGCAAATACTGTTTCTTGTAGAGAGAAACATAAATCCTCTGGAGTATACTCTTTCGACTCGAGCCAAGACGAAAAATGCTCCTCGATGTGACTCAAAATACCAGAAAAGGATACATCCATTCCTTTAACTACGTAAGGTAACGGTGCTAATTTCTTTCCTCTATAAATGTAAAATTGTATATTGCGAATAGCAAATATTAATGCCAGTAAAACATTATTAGAAGAACTCACTTCTTTGCCAATTGTTCTATATTATAACCAGGGCTAGGATCATTTGATAGTTTCAACAGCCTTGCAAAACGATCTAAACAGTTTCCAACAGCAATGTCTATCGTCTCCCCGAAGATCCGATATCTCTGTCGGGAGTAGGCGATAACCTGTGTGTTTCCACCAGAAACGTACAACACAGTAGGATTGGTACTTCCCGTGATCAAACGTCCCATTTCTATATGGCCAATACAATGATTGACTGCGACTATCGGCTTGTTATGCAGCTGCGCGATCGTTCTCGCTACCAATGCAGCAACCGTTAACGGCGCCCCCATCCCTGGTCCCTTTGTATAACATACAACATCCACGTCTTTCAATGTCAGCTTAGCATCGTCCAACGCCTTTTGCAGTACACTGAGTACATGTTCCCTGTGATGTTGTGCAGTCTCGCGAGGTAGAAATCCTTTTTAAAATAATGTTTAAAAAATGTTATGTATAACATTGTAAACAGTAATAAGAGAAGAATGTGGATTATTTTCCTGGCAAAAGCCGGTTATTAAATAAATAAGGATGATAGGTTAGGTTTACCTTCGCCCGGTGGCGTAATGTAAGTATGCCGTACATTTGATAAGACAGTTTGGTTTTGGACAATTCCAACGCCCAATTTATTCGCGCTGCCTTCAAATCCAATTGCTATTACCATTTTTATATTTTATATTACTCGACTTTGATAGACCAAATAAAATCCTAACCTGAAAGACCGTAAACAAATCCGGGTGGTCAGTAACAGCCATTGGCGCGTGGATAAATTTAATCGTCCAATAGGAAGCGCGGATACCATGCGCAGTACAGCGTATTTACTTAACGTCCTTTAATTATAAAACAATTAAGGGATAAATTCTTACAAAATTAATGATTCATTTAAGTCAAGGGCGTATAAATATAATACATTCATGCATAAATATAATGAAAATGATTTATATGTAATGCGGAGCGTTTATGAGCGCTAGCAGCGCCACCTGCAATCTATCTCGTTTGGAATGCATCCTCTGCATTTGGTGCGGCTGTCCATGAAAAGACCCTCGTAACGATCTTCGTTCGTAGAACGTCACGCGGAAGTGATTCACCGATTCTCGTGGCAGAAAATGCAAGTTTGCGAGTTGCCGCGGTGAGAAAAGTGAGTGTCGTTATCCTCGAATGGTTCTTGAGCCCGGTGAATGTCGTGAAAAATTGCTCGCTCGGGTAGCGCTCACTGGGTGGGCAATTGATTTTCAAAGTGACCGTCGGCTGCGAAAGAACGCCACTGACGCTTCTTCGTTATGAATAGCAGCCAACCGCTGCCAAAGTTAGATCTATCCTGAATATCGACGAGTAAAAGTTTTGTGAAGCTACGTTAAAAAAAGAAAAGTACATACATACATATATATACGTATAGTGCAAAGGTGTGTACCAGAGCAAACGGAAAATGCCAGAAGAGCCAACCTTCGCTTTTAAATGAAAGGAGCGAAGGAGGCTGTACGCGTACATGCACCGGTTCCGGACACTCTCTTTCTTTCTTTTTCGTTATCCCGAGCGGGTCTTGAAGCGTATCGGCGCGCTTCTTGAATAACTCTATTACGACACCAACAAGGTGTTACCCGGGTAATATCTGAAATGGTGTCGCGAGAAGCATGGCTCCGCCGGCCGCGAAAACGCGCAGCAGTCGGGCTCTCGCGTGACCTTGACGTACCCGTTACTCGAGCCACGAAAACCGCGTCGCGTTCCGGTGTGGCTGCGAGTCGTACGCGACAAGATATCCTCTGGCGCGTACCGAAAAGGTGACCGTCCCGCGGCTGACGTCTTCCAACGATGCCAAGGGAAAGAAAATGCATTACCGCTGCGACGTTCACCGTATTTTCTCGCCCTGTGTGCAACATCGGTGTAACGTCGCCGAGCGATCTCTGTATTCGTAATATTCGGTTACGCGAGTGCCGCCGCGCCGGCCGCCGGTACGGCATTACCCGGGTAATGCCCGAGATGCAAACTTCACACTCTATATCCGTAATTGTTGTTCGGCACGAAAAACCGCGAAAACTTGGACACGATTGAGTTCGCGCACGCTCAACGCCTTTCGCACGGGCGATCGCTGTATTTGGTTCGACTCATTGAATGTCCACGCGACCACACATTTATGGATCGTGGATCGAAGCGTACTACAATTCTGGATATGCGGAGAGTGGCGATGGTAAGGTCTCGCGACGGGTGATATGTCCAGTACCACCATGTGGATATCTCGCGTAATTCTAATTCTTATGAGAGAAAAACGTTTTGTTGATCCGGAATACTTCTCCACTGCTTGATCGCTGCGGAATGACAATCATTTTCTGACGTTTAGAATTCTTTACATAGGCCAGTGGCTGCCAAAGGACGAGTGGTACTGGTCCTTCTGACGATCTCGCAGCGTTTAGTCCAACGCATTGTCATCTTTAACGGCGTATTGTCATGTTCTGAAAATTAACGTGTTCACTGCCCTCGCAGGAGTTCGGATCGCCAGCTTTTCACTTCTCTCGCATCTTTAGTTTCAACGTTGCTGTCAGGTATATGATTGACTAATATGCAATTGCACAGAGATATGCAAGGTTCTAATGATTTAATGTTTTAGGGATGTCGCGAGATTATGATAGACGAAGAGGAGGCAGCGGTAGTGGCAGCAGTTCTAGTAAACTGCGGATGGATACGAGCGTATCGCAGCCCAGACCACATGGAGAGAATTCAGGGAAACGGAGAGAATTGGACAACGTGATGCGAAAAGCTCGTGAATCTCAGTCGAGTTATTGGAACAAGAAGCTTTTGGAAGTAGAAGAGCGAGATCCAAACAGGTGGAGGCATAGCGGATATAAAGAATTATATGTGGGGGGCACGGGAAGTGGAGAGCCTAGCAGAGGGCATCCTCGAAGCCCGAGAAGCCCAAGGCCTCGTAGTCCTCACGTACCGAGACCTCGAAGTCCTAGAAATAGAAGTCCACGTTCCCCTCGCGAGAAATCTCACACTAGGACAAGACCCACGCGTAGTCCGAGTACAGGAAGTACTTGTTCCGATAGATCGTGCAGCGTATGCTCACCGAAGGAGCGGCGCCGCGTTGCTCAGCCCTCTCGTTCCCGTTCAAGATCAATTACACCGGTTCGGGCTCGAGCACATCCGAAAGAAGTAGTGCCATCGAGCTCTCGAGTAATCCCATCCCGTACTAGACCTCGATCGCCACCGTTACCGCGTCCACGTACACCGCCGCCCGCGCCGCAACCTCCAGCGCGGCATCAAAAGGATTACAAGACGATAAAGGAAAAAGAAACGAAAGCACGGCGTAAAGAAAAGCATCACGCTCGAATCCCTGATGACCCACGTGTTCCAGATCCCATTCCATTGGTAAAACATTCTTTGTTCACGGTTATTTATACATTCCGATTCTTTGAAATGGCAATTTTACTTAGTATTTAATATTTTTGTTCTTGTTCAATGTTTGTACATTCATTTTTATGAAACTTGCACAGATGCGTAAACCTGTAAAGGTAGAGAAAACTCATTCGAGTCATGGATCCGCTCAGATGATTAGGCCTCCGCCTGAGTCCTCCCCCAGTGAAGATAGTGACAGCTCTTCCACAACATCGCACGTAGGCCCACCTAGAATGACATTGTCCGAACGGTATGATCGAATTATTATCCACCTGTCTCTATTAAAACTTTTGAAGCTTAGAAACTGGTATTGATAATTTTCTACTGATCGTAAACGATCTGGAAAGAGCCTAAAAAACAATCGTTAATAATTATTGTAGTATACGAAATTAGAATATTCTATGTCCAAGAAAAAAGCAAGAATTTTACTGGATGTTAATTCTCAGTGGAGCTTAATTTGCATTAAATAAAGTATTGGACTAGAAGAGAGTGCAAATACCTATCGATTCCTAATATTTTGATTTCTCTTTTACGTATGCCTTAATATAAAGAGGTATCGGAAAGAATGCGTGTAGAATGATGGAATATTATAAAAATAGAGAGCACAATAAGCAAAAATGTTTCAGGTTTGGTAAAATGGCGCAATGGAGCGTAGATCGCAGGGATATGGAAAACATGCGTATCACAAAGGACGGTGAAAACGCGATGAAAGTTGTGATTGAAGGAGAAGAAAGAATCGCGAGATTGGGATACGACTCTCCACCACCCGGGCACTATCCTGAATCGCTTTTGGCGCAAGGACCAAGGGGTCTCGAATGTTGGGACGATGTTCGTGTTAGATACGACTACTACAAGGCAAGAGGATATCTTCGAGACCTTACTTTGGACGATTATATCAAGTGGGAAGAATGGTGGTACAAATATCAAGAATGGTTAGAAGCCGAACGCTTCTACGAACAGTGGGCCTCTTCAAACCGTCCCTCCGGTGGAAGTCGCAAGAGACGCGGACGACGTAACAACGCAGCCCATTGAACTTCGTAAGCCCGCCACACAAATCATCATTCATGAACATTATCATCAATATAAAAAAAAACATACTGTAACATTTGTTGTGCTTAGAAAGGAGTGCGAGAAGTGTGTAAACGCTCTATACAAGCATACATGGATTCATATAAAAACCATGCGCGCGCGTATATATATATACATAAAAATACATATATATATACACACACAATATATATATATATATTATAATAAAAGTATGACTGTGCTGTAAAAACGTCGTTTTCATCGGTTTATCGAGTAAAATTTAATACGCAAAATTTACGTTTTTTTTATTTGATTGCTTTTTTTGTAACACTTTACATTCATTAAGGTGTAATAAAGTAAAGTCGTAAGCGTATTAAAGTATTAATAATACAAATATTTGTGTCTTTGTCCATCTTTTTTCTCGTTTTTCGTCTTATCATACAACTTTATTTATGATAGATATTAATTTTTATGAAGGTACTTTCACATTTTTAACCAATAAAAGTCTAACTCTTGATAAACAGCTTTTCAAGCAAAACTATAATACATTTAATACCCTTATTGTAAAGGTATATATCCATACAATTGTTAATTAAGGAATATATAACGAAACTATGCACCTGAAATCACACAATTTTTAAAAGGACGAAATTATGTATAATTTTGTTATTAAAAATAGTAGCTTTGTTAAAACAATACTTTGCAAATATTTGTTATTCAAATTTTGATTTATAAATAGCTACTCGAGGCTGCAAAAATTCTTTAATAATTTTAAATCAACTTTTGAATAAAAAAAAGGCTAATTTTTTTTTAAATACACCATGATTATACATATACGAAACAAACTAGAAAAGCATATTTGAAAATTGAAACGTTATCATGGATGATCCTTATTTTCTTCAACTACGAGGAAAACAATTTATTTACGTTAGTGTATACGTATGCTAATATGTTCTTCCTCAAAATTGGGTTTTAATAAGAACCACATTGTTAAACACGAGATAAGATATTCCCACCAATAAGAGGTTGAAAGTTTATCAGAAGAAAACTCCGCTATGCGGAGAGATGATTCATATCAACTGTTGGGGCAGCAAAGTTGAAACCAAGTCACTATTGCAGTTCGAACTGAAAGAAAGTAATAATGGCATCTAAGAAAATTGTGAAGAGAATTGTTTCGACTTCGTTGAGTCCAAGACCTGTTGGACCATACAAGTAAGCAATAATATTAATCTTTAATTCGGTCACTTAGAAAATGAGTTATTCTTAATTGAATACAAATTTTGTTATAATGAATGCAATCATGCATATGGGAATGTATGTAATTATTCAATCTTATTCTTACAGCCAAGCAGTGCTTGCAGATCGTACTTTGTATTTGTCTGGTGTTCTTGGCATAGATGTTACAACTCAGAAGCTTGTCGAAGGAGGTGCTGCTGCACAAGCACGTCAGGCTTTAATAAACATGGGAAATATATTAAAAGAAGCTGGCTCCGATTATAACAAAGGTTGCACTTGTTTATGAAATACGTAAATATTCATTTCAATTTTTCAAACATATTTAGTATACTACGGGTGGGTTCGAGCCTGGTTTTTAAAAGCTCGAAACTCGATTTCGAAGCATTGGAAGGACAATATACTTAATGAAACGATAAATGCAACGACGTCCATATAAGTGTACGGTTTAAATAACAATATGCTCTATTTGTATTTATTTACAGTGGTCAAGGCAACAATCCTTCTACAAAATATCAATGATTTCTCTGGTGTCAATGATGTCTACAAAGAATGTAAGTTTCAGTTTTATTAAATATTGGAGTCATGTGTGCAGTATTTATATTTTGAATTGATGCATACAAAATTTGAAATGTGAGATATCATTGTTATTTACTTATACGTAAACGTAAATTCTTTGATAAATATTGTATCGTTTAACAATACAAGTTTTTAGAATACTCTTTCTAACACCATTGTTTGCTTCTTTATTATTACAGTAGGATAAAACAAAACTTTTCTTCTACCAGCGACAATTCTAATTTAATTCTTTACGAAACAATACATAAGTCATTTTGATTTCACCAATTTCGTATGTGCGGAAGCTAAAACCCTTACATTTATACCACACATTTTTTTCCTTAGTTTTCACAGAAAATTATCCAGCCCGATCCACGTACGAAGTTGGAAAGCTGCCATTGGTATGAATTAATACATATTTCTTGTATATCAGAATTTCACAGTTAATAATCATTACATATGTTATTTTAGGGAGCACTATTTGAAATCGAAGCTATTGCTCTTACTGGTGAAGTAGAGACAATTTGACTATCTGACATTAACTCCAAGCTGTAAATTCTATACAATTATAAAATATACTTTTATTTCTGTTTGATATATTTCGTAATTCACCTTCTTATAAAATACCTCACTGCTTACTGCACTGTTTTTGCAGTAGCAATTTGAAACGCCCGCCCTTTTTAAAAAGAAACTTGCGGAGTGCGCAATCGTAGATATCTACGTTAAGTTTCATTTCTATGTAGCGACCCTAGTAATTTAAGGCCAACCAAATTCATACACGCCATCTTCCTATCTATAATTCGTACAGTTTATGCTGGACTCGCATTCATATGTACGTCTCATAACCTCTTTCATTCTTTTCGCATGCGGTTTGGCACGTGAACGTGTTGATCCCACGTTTATATCCGAATCGTGTTTCATCCGCATTCGTTTGTAACACTTTTACACAGTAGTTACCAAAATGCCTCCTAAATTTGATCCCAATGAGATTAAGATAGGTATGTTTTTATCTTTACGTTTGTATTCACTATAAAAAAAAGAAAATAAATTATTCTAACGCACACGTTCTTCGGCAGTTTATTTGAGGTGTGTCGGTGGTGAAGTAGGAGCAACTTCATCTCTCGCTCCGAAAATCGGTCCCCTGGGTCTGGTAAGTTGAAATTTTTCCAACTTCTTTTTACTTGAAAAATAAGTTTCAAGTATTAATTCTTTCCGGTCGAAGTCCGGCAATTGCCTGCAAAATGAGACCGAAACTCAGTTATTACGGCCGGATAAAGTTAATTACGTACAATGCTTTCCTAATCTTCATATGAAACTTTTGAACATTTGTAGTCGCCGAAAAAAGTTGGTGACGATATTGCCAAAGCTACCAGCGATTGGAAGGGTTTGAAGATCACTGTCCAGTTGACGATTCAAAACAGACAAGCTACAATCTCCGTAGTCCCATCCGCTGCATCTTTAATCATTAAAGCTCTGAAAGAACCCCCAAGGGATCGTAAAAGGCAAAAGAACATTAAACACAATGGAAATTTGTCGTTCGATGACATCGTCGCCATTGCCAGAGCAATGAGACCAAGGTCTATGTCGAAGGATCTGAGCAGCACTGTTAAAGAAATATTAGGAACTTGCCAATCTGTTGGATGCACAGTCGAAGGTAGACCACCACGAGATCTCATCGATGACATCAATGGTGGAAAACTCCAAGTTTCCGACGAGTGATATGGTAAGTTAAGAGCTCCCTGCTGACTTTTTGTCACAATATCTGATATTACCATGCAACACTCGTATTATGGATATGTATATTATTCGGTAAAAGACGATATTGTGGTGAAAAGTTTTCGCTTCGAGCTCTGGGTAGGGGTTAGCATCCCATCCACCTGATTAGTTGTAGCATTCCATGTTACTGCTATACGCTGTCAGGGAATCTTGCTACTGAGGAGAAAACCTCAATAAAAAATCATGATGTAACACAGAATACGTTTGTAACACATTAATTTTAAGAATTTGGCATTTTTATTGTTCCAGATTTATCATAAGGACCAAAAAATAAAAAAATTTTAAACTCAATTGCTGTTCTTTTTTTTCATGTGTTAAGTAAATAAGCTGTTCACTACTGCAAAGAATACGTAAACTGCCGTGAGATATTGCTATGTATAGTAAAACTTCATTTATTCAAAAAGCTCGAAGTCTAAAGTATAATAATTTGGGTAACCGAATTGTTCATAAATTCGTTTTTGTAGTTTGATTCGGTGCTACGAGTTTTTGTCCACATAAGCGAAGTTCACGTTTCGTTAAGTTCATTTAAAAACAAGTTTGACCGTTCCTTTGCGTTATTTCACGTCAAATCCTCGAATTATTAAAATTAGATGGAAATTGGAATAATAGAAGCCCAGTAGAGGCTCAGTAATTTTTACAAACGATTTATTATAATTTATTCATCTCTTACAAAGTAATTTATATATATATATAAATTATCATTGTACCTTATAATTAAAGGAAACGCAATCAGTATTTACTTTCATTTCAATAATATACTGTAAAGTTATCTTTCGGGTCGAACGTATATACTGAAAGATAATTTTATTTAACATATGCTACTAATCATATGAAAAAATAGCGTATCAAAGTCATCAAATACCACAAATACTTAACGTATACTAATTACCTTAGTAAATACGCATTTTAACAAATGTAATTAATTTTGAACTTGTGAATAACAATATTATTACTTGGTCGTGGCACATACTTCTGAAGTCGATACGTTCATAATTTACAAAATTCAGATACACAATTCAAAATAATTTGATAGTTTCTCTTAAACAAACAAAACACTATCGTTTCTATTACTTTTATAAAAATCTTATGATTTATTAAGCGCATTCATCGTTGGTGAAACATTAGAAATATACTGGGGATGAGTTTCTCGAAACATTGAAATCCAAGAAAGTTGGAGAATTCGCAACCTTACAACATTGCAGACTTGAGTTTCGAACACTTGAACATTAGAGATTCTAAATCACCATTAAAATATACATACATGGAAAAGCAAAACCACATTCTGTACACATACTTAGTAAATCTAGATCGAAATGATAATGGATCAAATTTGATCACCAAAAGATTATCGTATAATATAAATTAAAAATTTATTGTCCTAAAACGTATCCCCGTCCCCAATTGTGACCACCAAATATATTTCTATTTTGCTGCGGTTGTTGCCTTTGAGTAGGTACAGCTCCGAACCATCTGATACCGCCTCGTTGTGGTGGAAAATACGATTCGAGAATTTTTGGTGTATTCAATAATTCTGGTCCGCCGAGCTCCTGAGGATATATAAATTTGAAGAATACATAAACGTGTCCCACTAAGATACCGAACAGCTCCATCATGCCACCACCCGAAATAATCAGATTAAATGCAAATAGCACCCATGGTAGGTACATCGCTTTAAACTGCGTACCTGTTTAATACATAAAAGTATACAGTTAAACATCGGATGAGAAGTACAGAATATTTATGTATCTTACTTTTATTATAGAAATGGTACGTACCGAACCAAAAGTTGACGATTGCATCTTTGTTCAACTGGCACGCAACATATAATATGCTGAGTACCATAGGATCCATAAGATAGGGAAAGTCGCCGATCAGCCCGATGATAACGCAACATATCCAGTTGAATAAAAGTAAAAAGCAGTAATCCGCTGGCCGTCCTTCGTATTCCCCGCGTTCTAACCGCAACGAGTAAGTGTATAAGAAGTAACAATTGATTAGGAAGTGGAATCCCGTGCCAGGGCTCAGGGGATAGAAGAATACACTGGTTACTGCTCGCCAAATTTCAAACTTATTTATGAAACGATCGCTGATAAGTATCAACGAGAGCGGACTTATTAGCCCGAACCTTCCGAGTAGCGTGAAAATGGCTGTGCATAACAGCCAATGTCGTGTAAAAAATGGCAAAGAGTTAAACCAATCCCTCACATCTGACATTTCGTTGATTTTCAAAGAGTTCTCGTAATACCACGCTCTACAACGTAACCACAACTCAGCCTGACAACGTATGACGTGTGATTATTTAGTGACTAAGCAGCGATGCACCATGCGAATTTAGGTTAGGACGTATGATAACAAATATGGCCTCCCGTTGGTTGCCGTCTGCAAGTGGAGCCCCTTGCGCAGATCATTCCCCCACCATATGCTATCCCTATGAGACGTGCTGCCCACGAGTAAATGCTGACAGCGTGGTCATATGATATTAGAAGTCGTCAGAACAATAGTCGGTAACGTTGAAAATTACACTAAAATAGTAAAACATTTTCTGCAAAAATTTTCTTCGAATCGCCAAAAATCCTTCTCGTAAACATCGTTTTTATGCAAAATAAGACTGCTCGCAAAATTTTAGCCAAATCGAGCGTGATCGATTTCCGGAAATTTCGCCAATTAATCTTTATGAAGAGTACATATAAATAATTTATATAAAATTACGCTTTATTGACATAACATTGCTTCAGTAATTATGATCAATAAAAAATCGACAATCATGCTACAGCACACATCCACATGGTTTATATTAACAATGTACGCAGATTTTTTTTTTAAGAATATTCGAGTGAAAGATTCATAAGTTCACCTTGCCTATCCTCGGATATCACGCAACATTTCATTACGTATATAAAACGTTATTCATGATGAAGTATCGCGTAGGACATGTAGCTCGAATATTTCGAACGTATGGTAGTGATGTTCAATTTCTTTTAATACATCGCAGTTCGAAAGATGTAAAAACATTCTATCGAATAATTATTACAAACAGTCGACTGTTCCTTCTATCTAGCTGTTTAAATTATAGATATATATATACATGCTTTCGCGCACACACACCCTCATTAACAAAATTTAATCATCAGTTTTTTTCACTTTTCGTTGCCTAGGGCTCTGCCTGGGAGTTCTTGGAGATTTATCTGTAAGAAAATTTTGTTTGTACTACATGTATACATGTTACGTATACAATATTTTCAATTTACAGTGGGATTACAAATGTTTTTAATTCACTTAAAATGATGTATAGTACTTACTGATTTTATTCAACGTCTCCTTCGGCAGCCAATCGTAATCTACATTATTAGGATTGGACGTACCCATTTCCACGGGTGTTTTGCGAGTACTGGCAGACCGAGATTTACGGCCGAGAGATGAAAGGAGTTGCTGCCCTCCTACGAGCGTCAATATCACGCACGCCGCCAAGAATACATATAGGAAAATTGTCTCTCCATCGAGGCCATCATCCAATTCTATTATCTGCACCGTTTCGTTGTAAACAGCTTGGCTGAAGCTAACACCATTCTGTAAAAGTATATAACGATTAGTAGTCGTAAAAATTATTACTAGCCCTTTCTATTGAAACTTTACATTGAAGCATTAATCGCGTTACGTACAGCATCTCTGTAGTTCAAATTGATGTTGAAACCGAACGGCCTTCCAGCAAGATTTTCTGACGGAATGAACGAGTACGCCAGCGTTGCCTCGTGTTTCGGTTTTACAATTTTATTGTAGGCAACAGTTGAGAAATTCTGTATGTAAAAGTTGAAGTCCATCGCGTAGCGGAATGAGGCATCCAAAGATTCAAGAACAAAGTCCGATTCACCTTTGTTGGCAAATCCAACGAGCAATTCCACTATGTTACCAGCTGGTAATTCTGTGAAACGAAATAAACCATTAATCTTATGAATGGACAAACACTATGTGGTTATATGAAGTTTATATATGTACATTATACGTACCCAGTGTTGAAAGCCCATTATAGACAGGTTTAGTAAATAATATGGTCGTATCCGCATCTGATGAAGCAGTGGTCGTTTCATCTTCTGGTTCATCCTCCGTTATCACTGAACTATCTTCCCCTTCGATATCTACTATATCATCTATATTTTCATCTTCTTGAGCATAAACTATAATGGAATTCATAAATGTAGGTAAAATCATCAGCATTCACAAGTCAATTTAGATGTTCTCTTCAATTTCATATATCTTCAACTTAAAATTGAAAGCACAATTTAAATCGACTGATATAACTTTAAGCAAAAATTCGAGAGAAAACATCATCAGTACGTTTTAAGTGTAGAATTCAGTATATCAAATTTTGTTTTAAAATTGATTGAATGATACTTCTGAATGTTATTGGAAGGTGTACTAAAAGACAGAAAAGTAAAATTTCTTGTCAATACACGTCACATATGTGTTAAACGGATATAAATGCTATACTCCGAAACAAATTTCACAATTAACATTGTTGTGTATTACCTCTATTCGTTGCGAGAGTAATTGTTGAAACGAGAAGCAATAGAAAGATGCTAAATTTCTTCATCTTGTTGCGTTATTTATAACTAACTTTTCTGTTATGAATATTGATTTATCCGGGACAGGTCTTCGGCACTCACTTCAGAAACAACACTCGACTACGCTGTCCCACGGAACAACATAACCGGCTACCATCCCTACTTGCGACGTGGAAGGTCATCAACGCTATCGTCAATTCTACAACGTGGAACATCAACGTAACGTTGGCATTAAATAGAATAGTAAGTTATCAGTCCAACCAACGTAAACAGTTTAATTTTTGACAATATGCATTCTCATTGGGCGAAAGAAGCGAGGTTCCGAAGCGCCATCTTTGTAATATTCCTAAAGAGAACGAAGACCTAACCTAACCTATATTCCTTCATAGAAATAAGCATGCATGTGTTTCTTTTCCTGCCGAAGTAATAACCAATAGGAAGTTTCGTTTCCATGTTTTATTTTGACTGTCAGTTTCTGATAGAACGAAAGTTGTCACGGGAGATATACATTTTGTAAATCAATTTATTTGCAATTAGGTCGATTATTGTGTAGACATGTATCTATGTACATAGTAAATGGGACAGACAATCGTTTGCTGTATTTATTCATTAGATATTAGGAAGTAAAGTTTACATGTGTCACTTTGCCTTCCATTTTTGACACATAATCCTAACCTTTCAAGCGTTATACGTGGCGTATTCAGGTATTTATTGATTTTATTTTAAGGTTATGTATTGGAACATTAATCATATTAAAGGTCAAGAATTAACATTAATATCTTTTCAATGTACAATCAAAATTGATTTTTCTTTTCCTTTTATTAACGAAACCGCATTAATTTGGAATGGAATTCTATAAACACAAACCTAACCTATATTAACATTGCAGATGGCAAGCATGGATTACGAAGATGATTTCTTCTTCGAGGAGGATAAGATGTTGGTTTTATAATACTACTCTCTTTACTTATTGATACGTGTTACACTTCAATTTAAATTGCACTTCTTTTTTCTTGCAACATGCATGCTGTACACCGCGATGCGGTGGAATAGTCTAGAGGATCGATCTTTATTGTCTTCAGATAATTCTGCTTTGAAAAGCACTGTCGGAGAGTTTAAAGAAACTTTTTCATCATTAACCACTGTGCCATTGGCTAATGCGCAAATGTATCAACTTGCCACAATGGAAGATCGCATGTATGCATCGTTATGTTTCATTATACTGCTTTTTAAATGGAACTTTTTATTATACAGTGCGGTATGCTGCAAATATAACGTGGTTTGGCGCAGTATACCTCACTGTATGCATTTTATATGTCTAACACTTCACCAACTCCACAATTTTCTTTTCGTTCTAATTGCGGAATGTAGACCAGATGTAGAACTGGTCAAACAAGATCAGTCTCTTCATCATCTACCCAATGGTGTGATGTAAGTTTTGATAATATTTGCCTGTAGGTTTGAAGATAATTTTTAAGCTCTCGAAACTTGAAACTTTCTTGGGTTCTGACGGTTTCAACATTTCAATGTTTCGAGAAGCCCATCTCTAATAACAATGTGCCTGCTACAATAACTACTCCCTTCACGATTAAGCTATTTTCTGTGTCATCTTTTTCTTTGAACAAGTTGGAGTCCGTTTTCTAAACGTCAGACCATCATGGCAGTTAATGTATTAATATTACGCTGCAGTTAGTATTTAGTACGTCCACAGTATTGTATAGCAATCTAATATTTTCCATTATAAAATTTATAACTACTTAGTTATTGTCAAAACATTCGGCTAAGAGAGTTTCTGGTGCATGCTAAGCTTTATTCTGTAGCAAAGTGTCATCAGTAGTAAAGTTGTTTTATATTACGTAGAATTATGTACATTATTATACTATAAAATGCTTGCGATGTTTAGTATAAAACCTATTTTCATTGTGTTATCCTAATACGTCTATACAATACGTGATTATTATATTATTATTGGAAACATATTTCATACATTTTATTCGTATTTATATTTCTTTTACGAAAGGATAAGTGTTTAGTTCAATAGCATTAACACGTTTTATTTTCTTAATTTACACAGGGGTATGACCATAACTTCTGGCAATGTCATGATACAAAAGGACAGCAGCAATCTTATAGGAATAAGCATCGGAGGTGGAGCTCCATCATGTCCTTGTTTATATATTGTACAAATTTTTGATAATACACCTGCAGCGATAGACGGCACATTACAATCCGGAGATGAGCTTGTAGCTGTAAATGGAACGTCTGTCCGAGGAAAGACAAAAGTGGAAGTTGCTAAGATGATACAGTCTTGCGATTCCCAAGTCAGTATTAATTATAATAAGCTACACGCCGATCCCAAACAAGGTCGCACGCTTGATATAGCTTTGAAAAAGGTACGCACTACTTATGATAATATTTCTTATAAATAATAGTGTTATTATAATGTATATAATTAATTTCAGGTAAAACATAGATTAGTCGAAGGAATGGGAAGCGCGACAGCAGATGCTCTTGGATTGTCTCGTGCTATTCTTTGCAATGATGCACTCGTGCAACGGTTAATGGCACTGCAGCGCACAGAAAATTTGTACAGAGGCTTAGTCTCCCATGCTAAATCCACTTTACACGCTTTCTTTGATCTAATACAAATATATAAAGGTATGCTAGCTCGAAATTACGGGAAAACCCAAAGATCATCTTATTATTTTGAATGCGGTAATTGTAAAATCATATGTGCATGATTCTATTTCAATATTTTTTAGTGTTTGGAGACGCCTTTGCCGCGATAGGAGTGAGAGAACCACAGCCACGAGCCAGTGAAGCTTTCAGGCAATTTGGTGAACAACACAGGCAAATGGAAAAGTTCGGAATACAAATTCTAAAGACTTTAAAGCCGATATTAAGCGACTTGGGGACGTATCTCCACAAAGCTATTCCAGACACGCGATTGACCATTAGCAAATACGCTGATGCGAAATTCGAGTACCTTTCTTACTGCTTGAAAGTGAAAGAATTGGATGACGAAGAACAAAGCTATGCAGCGCTGCAGGAACCGCTTTATCGAGTAGAGACAGGCAATTATGAATACAGACTGGTGTTGAGATGTCGACAGGAAGCTCGTACGAAGTTCGCCAAACTCAGATCGGACGTACTCGTAAAGCTTGAACTACTGGATAATAAACACGTTCAAGATGTTGTGTGGCAATTACAAAAGTTTGCAGCAGGTCTAGCAAAGTATTATTCCAACACGCGGGATTTGCTTTCCGCTGTGACGTTGTTCCCTGTCGAGGTTGATCTATCGAATTCTGCATTCCAATATAAATCTACAGGACCACAAATGATCGCCGATGGGGACGAGGTAGACGAATTTGAATGTAACGAAAAGGCAGACGCGAATGAAGATCTGCTTATAGATACGCAAAACTTCCCACTTATAACATCGGAATCTGATAATATGTAGCATTGTGATGCTTGCTTGCAAAGGATTCGGGAAAATATCAGGCGCTCCGATTAATTCGCAGCCGCTGGTCCAAGACTTTTCGAGCGTACCATACAATATTATTTTTGATGAACATTATAGTATAATATCCATAATACCAAAGTCCAAACCAAAGATTATTATTTTAAAGGAAGTGTATGTACAAAGGAAATGCGTATACAGTATGTTTAATGTATTACGTCCTATCTTCTTTTACCATTTTAAATCTATTTAAGCTTTATTGAAATACATTCATCTCGATCTTTATCATGAAACGCATGTATATTTATTAGATTTCCAATTCATGTAATAAATATCATGCATATCGTATGAATACATGCTACTGTTGTTAACATTGCGAGTATTTATAATTTATTTTCGAAATTAACTATTCACATACTTAACAAAAAATGTAAGATGTAATTATTATCCCTATTGATAATTGTATTACTTATGGCATGCAAATAACTTAGAGTATGTATTATAATTTATTTAGTATGGTTTCTTAAAAACTTCCATATTATTTCGTAAAAGGCTACATTTTTTAAAGTGGCGCGAATTTTGAGGTGGAAAAATATCGATAGTAGGCACTCGATAGTTTACCGTAGTTGAAATATCGGCCATCGATAGTTATCGCAGTGATGAAAATCAATTATGCAAGCATTTATTGCTTATTGTATACAGCAAGTTTTACAGTTTGTCAGCCTGATTGATGCTTCGATACTATCGATAGTATTGCTTGTTTATGTATTGAAACAAATTTTAATCTAATAGCTAAGTAACTACCTTTTGACTATTCTTGATTATTGTTGCGCCGTTTGTCTTGTTACAAAAAAAACCTTACAAGGAATTTAATATATATTTGTACATGTAGAGCGTTTCTTTAATACTTTTTGAAAATAATCGATTCTTAAGTATCGATAATTTTTAGCCGAATCACCCGTTATACTACAGTGTAATTGAAAATGGGTTTATTGACGGATCCCAGGGCGGGATCTGGTAAAATAATAAAATTGTTATTAAAATGGGAAAGACCGCTCTGTTTCTTCTTATATATCATCGGAATAATCTGGATGTTACTCCTTGCTTTGCCTGCATTTAACGACAGTACGTATTGGACCGTATTTATTAATTAATCCTAAACAATAAGGTTATGTTTTTCTGCCGGCAAGTAATTAAAAATTACATTTCATACGAATTCTCTTTATAAAATATTATTGGTTGTTATTTGTTATTCCAATTCTAACCTATCGCTATAATTAATTAATATAAGTCTTTCCTAATTGCCACTTACAAATATTTATATACATTTCTCGTACATAAAAATTGTAGATTGATAACGTATCATTTTGTCGTAAATAATACTCACCAGTTTTATTTCATTATTCAGTTATTTAATCCTTGCAGTCGTTAATATTATCTGATATTCGTTGGAACTAAAAACGGAGTTTAACGTATTTATATCGTTACCAATATGAGAATCTCAAATAACACTTGTTCTTTCATTAATTACAGATACGTACTTCTCCGAAAATGCTTTACTGCCAGGATTGGTCATGAAAGAAAGTAATTTGGAGCAATCGGCGAAACAGTATTACGTACAGTTGGTCGATGAGATGAAGCGACATCCCGATGTCATGCCTTACGCTTGGCTAGCCGCAAAACTAAACCAGCTTCATTTGGATGTCTTTTTTCATAATTTTACCTTGGTATACCCTTTTCAAGAACAGCAGGTGAATAAATATCCATTTCAGAGGATGTTAATATCCTAGAACAGAAATATGCTAATTGCAATGCTTATATAGTTTACAGGTCAAAACATATATGGAATTATAAGAGCCCCAAGGGCAGCCAGTACAGAAGCGATTGTAGTTAGTGTCCCCTTTAGACCAATTAACAGTATTTATTTGGATACCGCACCTTCTATTGCGCTCCTTCTTGCGTTCGCCAAATTCTGTAGAAGTAAGTTATCTAGAAATAAAACGAGATAACTGAATGTAGAAGGTAATAAAACAGGGGTGGGTACGAATCTAATGTTTAAATTGAAACGCTAATGCGGAGCTTTGCAAGGTTTCGTAACTTTCGAAACTCAAAACTTTTAAAACTGAAAACTGTCGAAACTTGAATGAATAATTTCTCTTCTTCTTGCCTGGCTTCCAAGGGTTACGAGTTACAAAAAAAGTGCAAAGTTCTTGAAACTCAGAAACTATTTGGTTTTCAAGTGTTCCCAGGTTTTAATGCTTTAAAAGAGCCATTACTATAATAAAATATTTCCTTGAATAAAAATGTAACATACGAATAAAGTCGTTGACGGATCTTTTCTTGTTATA
Source organism: Holcopasites calliopsidis (assembly GCA_023838395.1). Taxonomy (NCBI): domain Eukaryota; kingdom Metazoa; phylum Arthropoda; class Insecta; order Hymenoptera; family Apidae; genus Holcopasites; species Holcopasites calliopsidis. The sequence continues at coordinate 124,691 of JALHAQ010000072.1, forward strand.
GGTCAGAAATACTGGGCTAAGGATCTCATATTCCTGATAACAGAACACGAGCAGTTAGGAATACAGGCATGGTTGGATGCGTATCATGGTGTTACGAGTGGTAATGAAGGCGTACTTATTTCCGGAGATCTTCCTGGTCGTGCTGGGTCCATTCAGGCTGCTATTAATTTGGAATTCCATTCTATGAAAATCTCCTCTCTTGACGTTAAAGTACGTTACAATACTACTTTTCATTTGATTCATTAAAACAATCATTTGATTTACTAGATGTCTTTTATCATAGAATTGAAACATTTCGAAAATGTTGATTGTTTTGTTGCTGTTATTCTTCAGATAGAGGGATTAAATGGACGATTGCCCAACTTGGACCTTTTCAATTTAGCACAAAATATGATAGCTAAGGAAGGAATTCGTCAATCATTTCAAAAACGTTTTAATATCAAATACAAAAATGTATTTAAAAACTGGTGGTATCATTTCAATACGCTTTCCATGATGATCGCCACTCAGGCTACTGGAATTCCTACAGGGAATCATGGACTATTTCATAGGTATCTAAAACTCTAGAAGAACAAATCGTAGTTTTTGTATAATCAGTCCCAGTTAAAGCAAAATTACTTTAAACAAGAAGCTCAACAAAGCTTCTTTATGATTACTGTATTTTATCTAGGATGGTGTTTGAATGATATAATATTTCGCCTCCAGTAAAATATTATTACAGATTTGGCATTGAAGCAATTACATTGGAAGGTTTTGAAAAGACTGGACAGCAAAGTTATGGTGGAAACTTTTATCAAGTCGGTCGTATTGTGGAAAGTATAATACGATCGATAAATAATTTATTAGAACGCTTTCATCAGTCTTACTTCTTTTATCTTCTTCCATCCACCGATGCTTACATTTCCATTGGTGAGTGAAGGATCGTTATATTGAAGCTACTAAATGCGCACAAATTTCAATTGGGCTTTAATTTTAGATCTTAATGCATAGTTTTATGCATTTAACGATTAAATGTAAACATATACTAAATGATTTTTTAAAATACTTTGCAGGACTTTATATAAGGTCTCTAGTATTAATCGTCGCTGGAGTGTTTATCAAAGCATTTTCCATGTGGCAACGACTCCAAATATCCTCCACCGTAGAAAGTAAAGAGAACGCTATTATTAAACCATCAAAGGTTCATCGTTTATCATATCATTCAAGTAGTGAAGCATTAAATAGTATTATTAATAATAACTATTCTGTCTTGCAGAATGACAGATTCGATATTGGCGTTATTACTTCAAAGATATTGTGGGCTCACATTTGCGGTGTCGCGGTCGCAGCATCCCCATTCGCGCTTACTTACCTTGGAAATAAATTACATATGCGTACAGAAGATTCTATATACTTTGGCTTTGTGGCGATAACAATTTTAACATTAATATGGCCATTTTTTACTAAAAGGTAATTGACCGTTGCTCCCAATATTTCGGACCATTATAAGTTGTTTGTTAACGGATTTTAGGAAAATCAAGTACGATAATGCAGCCTTGGTATGTGTAATCGCATTAGTAGAACTGGGCACTGTATTAATGTGTATAGCGATGCACAATTTTTCTCTGGCACTTCTCGCTGCCATCGTTTATGTGCCTGTAATTCTATCAGTGACGCCAAAGCAAAGTTCTAGCAACAAGTAAGTTCATTTTGGGGAACAAACTGTTTTCATAGCATATTTATTAATACCGGATACTCACTAATAGATATGAGTCACTCAGAAGCCACATTGATCGAATCCACATTTTGTTATCTTCTCTATTTTATTATTTAAACATTCGATAGATCATCACTTTTCTATATTCTGTATTTATAGACTGGTCAGTTTAGCTTTTGAGTGACTAATACATGAATCTGTTTCTTTTAAGAAACATTCCTTTGAACAGCATGAATAAAGGTAGTATTTCAGAGACAGTATCATTTTGCAGATTTCAGAAAATCACATCGCTTCTCTGGGTTCTTCTGCATCCTTTTATGCTCGCAAGCTTGGTCGTAATCGGTTACACATATGTACACTTTTCGTCGGACTCTTGGATCTCAATTTTGTTCCGCGGATATCGCGCTACGAAGCAAGCATTTGTCTTTGGTATTATGGATTCTCTGATTTATGGAAATTGGTTGTATAATGTAACAGTTTCCACAATGCTTCCCATTTGGTTCTTATTCTGGAATATCTTGTGTTCTAAAGCGGATGTACAGTCTTAATACGTGTAAATAAATTTGTATAGTAACAATAATATATTAAATGCATTCTTTTATTGCATTAATCAATGCAGGCTGTAATACCTCACAAATATTAATTTATTTATGTAAAGAGGTGTTCGAATTGAAGTAATGCGACGTGGCAGAATATTAAAGAATATAAGTTTACAATGAATACTTAATAATTATCAATATTTTATCGTATTTAGTTTTTGTATAATTTAAATTTTAATATTCTGTTACTTCATCAGTTATATTTATTTATTGAAAAAAAACGAAAAAAGAGGTTATGATACTTCATGTACGCCGCCATATTGGAAACTATGGAAACAAGCGCCCACACAAAAATGATCTAAACAATTTTGAAAAACTACATCGGAGAAGCAATAATTATTTCTTTCGAAGGAGAATAAACAATGAAAGCTTCTCCAACTTGGGTCGACAAAGTTCAAGACAGGCCTGAACGATGGTGAGCAGTGAATATGAAAGTTATCAATGAAACTAATAAAATATGATAGTTTGTGGGATTTTGTTTACGGTGATAATTGTAAATGTAAACAGTTTTAAATTTGACACTGCGCAATGTTTGACATATAGAAAATATAATATTTTCCATCTTACATTGTTGCAGTATATATGATCTATGCTTTAATCCAGATGGAACGCAATTAGTTGTCGCTGCTGGTCAGCAAGTTCTTGTTTATGAAACCAACGAAGGCGCTTTGATACAACCATTGAAAGGTAATAAGCTTGATCTAGTCGCTAAAACGTTTACTGTTTCTACTTTTAGCTCGATCGTCACTTTAAAACTGTATTTTTGTTGAAGCAGCAATAAACGATAAGAGCGAAACATAGGAATACAGATGTTTATGTATAAACAAAATGCTAACAAAAACGTATTTCAGTGCTTTACTTTTATTGTTGCTCCAACATAAGCGCTTCCTTATGAAAAACGGAAAAATGATTTTACTTGTTATATCTAAATGAACGCTTTCTTTTCTATTCTTTCACTTTTTCTTTAAGGATGTATTGAGTACACTTATGTTTGCACATTGCAGGGCACAAGGATGTAGTTTATTGCGTATGCTATGCGAGGGATGGTAAGAAGTTTGCATCGGGAAGCGCGGATAAAAGTGTTATCATTTGGACGTCAAGATTAGAAGGCATACTCAAATATTCGTAAGTTACAATTGTGAGCAACGTATTATAAAAATACTCCAGAATCACATTTTCTACTTCTAACAGCTATATTTTGCACTAAAAAGATTCTTCTTTTGAAGTATCACAGAATGTATGATTATTGTACATAGTTTGTGACTTTGTTAACACTTCACAATATTGCTATTCTGCATTTTAGACACAATGAAGCTGTTCAGGCCATGCAATTTAATCCTGTATCGCATCAGCTACTAAGTTGCTCTTTATCCGACATAGCATTCTGGTCTTCGGAACAAAAAGCAGTCGCAAAGCATAAATCAAAGGGAAGAGTAAATTGCTGCGCTTGGACAAGCGACGGACAATATTTAGCTATCGGCATGGCGTCTGGATATGTCTCCATTAGGAACAAGGTTTGTAGTATTTATCAAACAACTATGCATTGTATAAGCTTCATAATGCTACACGCGAGGAGATACTCTATGTTATTTCACCGTTTAAATGTGAATTTTAAAAGTTTGCACGTATATATTTCGAAATTAATCATTAAAAGTTTCCTTTAATTACAACTGTTAGTTACAATATTTCTCACAATTTTTTAGAATGGAGAAGAGCAGACGCGTATCGACAGACAAAACGGAGTACCTATCTGGAGTTTATTATGGAGTCGTCAATGGTAATGAAAGCATAGATATTTATATGTAGTCTTAAAGATTTAATGGCATTTAGATAAAAATTTTCTTGTGTTTTACACAGGGACGATTCCACAGATGTTCTCTGTATCGCCGAATGGAACGGAACTATATCCTTCTACTCGCTTTCTGGAAAACCATTCGGAAAAGACAGATCGCTCAATTTTATTCCGCTTAAGATGTGTAATTTCTCAGGGGGTCAATATATCTTAGTTTCTGGCAGCAATAAACAATGCATACTAATGACATACGATGGAATACAATTAATGAACGTTGGCGGTACATTTTCCTCTTGGGTTTGGGGCTGCGCCGTGCATCCATCTTCCACGCATATTGTATGCATTTATCTTCTTCAATAACCGTTTACCTTTCAACTCTATAACTTTTCTTCAAAGCACATCGAGTTGTATAATTATTAATAGTATTGCTTTACATGCTTTTGCTTAGGCACTTGGCTGCCAGGATGGTACAATAACGTATTTGCAATTATCTTGGAACGTCGTACATGGATTATACGGAGACAGATACGCATACAGAGAAAATATGACCGATGTAATAATACAAAACTTAGTTACTGGTCAGAAAGTTCGAATTAAATGTAAAGATCTGGTAAGTAATAAGAATGTATACTTAATTATTTATTTAATTCAGATACAAGCGCAAATTTTCATTCGTAATTGTATAAAAATTACATAAAACGTAACAATAATAATAATAACAATAATAGCATTTCTCGGTTTCCTTCTAGATCAACCGCATTGCTGTATATAAAAATCGATTGGCAGTTCAATTGTCAGAACGTATGATAATTTACGAACCGTCCAATTCCAATGATGGAATGCACTACCGTATATGCGAGAAACTGAACCAGGCGTTGAACTGCAACCTGCTCGTAGTGACTACAAATCATTTAATTTTGTGTACAGAAAGAAGACTGCAGAGTCTATCTTTTAGCGGGACAGTAGAAAGGGAATGGATACTCGATGGATTCGTAACTTATATAAAAGTAGTTGGCGGACCAGTAGCGCAAGAATGTTTAATCGCGGGTTTGTATTAGAAAAATGATAAAAGGATACTTGTTTAGTCAATTAATTCAATAGATTCATGAATTGGCAAAACAATTATTTCATTAAATACCTTTTCAGGTTTAAATACCGGCTACATAGTAAAGATCTACTTGGACAATCCTTTCCCAGCATATTTAACGAAAGTGGAGGGTTCCGTACGGTGTCTCGATATCAGTTTGTTAAAAGAGAAACTCGCAGTCGTTAATGATCAAGGAGTTCTTTCCGTCTTCGATTTGTATACAGAGGACAAACTGCACGAATTTCAAAATGTGAATAGCGTCGCGTTTAACAGCAGTTTCGAGGATATAATGTGCTTCACTAGCGGGGAATATTTACGAATCAAAGTGGGAAATTTTACAGAATACAAGCAAAAGTTTCCAGGAGTAGTCGTTGGAAACAATGGATCAAAAGTTTATTCTCTGACCGGTTCTTCTATCGTTACAATGGAGGTAAAATTTCGGTCCTGTTCATACGTGTAAAGTTATCAGGGGGAGAGGCCAGAAGAATAATTCTGATCCTCTAATTTATAAGGAAGATCCTCCAAGGAATTTAGATTGTTTCAATGCAAAACCGTTGGATGTTTAAAACAAATTGTGCTTCAGGTGCCGCTATCATTATTCATGTATCAATACCTCGACATCGGACTCTTCTCTGATGCTTATAACATAGCGTGCCTTGGGGTGGCGGACAACGATTGGCTCGCCCTAGGCATGTCCGCCTTGGAGAACTTAGAACTAAATATAGCGCACTCTTCCTTCGCCAGAATAAAGAATTTGAGGTACATAGAGGTAGTATCGGAAGTGGAAGAGAAACTTAAATCCGGCGAGTGGGGAAGGGAAGCGTGTATGGCCACTGCCGCAGCAGCCATGGGAAGGTTGAAGGAAGCTGCGAAGCTGTTCCAGAAAGCTGGCCTGCAACAATACGCGTTGGCCATGTACTCCGACTTACGCATGTTTGATATCGCTCAAGAATTCATTGCTAGTGGAAACAATCAGGTTGGTGAAACCTTTGTGAGATTTGTTCATGAACAATTGCAAGTATTAAAAAATTGTCTACGTTATTCTCAGGATCGTACGATCCTGCTTCGCAAAAGAGCGGAATGGGCCAAAAGCCTTGGGGAGCCTCGAGCTGCGGCGGAGATGTTTCTCTCCGCAGGGGATGTTGATCGTGCTATTAACATAGTCGCGGAATACGGTTGGATCGATATGTTGATCAAAGTCGGCAGACAACTCGATAAAGCGGACAGGGATAATCTAACACTTATCGCGAAGAAGTTGAAGAAGTTGGGGGCAACTCATGGCGCGGCTGAGATTTTTAGCCGCTTGGGAGACGACCCTGACGTAGCTGATGTCTTAGTGGAAGCGCAAGCGTGGCCTGAGGCATTTGAACTGGCCGAACGAAATCCAAAATTGAAAGCCAGAATATATGGACCGTATGCCAGGTGGCTGGCAGAAACTGGCCATTTTTCAGAAGCGCAGGAGGGTGAGTGATGTATCGTACAGAAGTAAACGATTTCTTAAACTGCTCTTTGATTTATTATACTTATTGGTTCTTACTTATCCATATTAAATTGACTGGATATAATGGCAGCAATTGAAAATATATTATATCATTTATGTAGTTGTTTAGCATTTCAGATAGCCGGGCAATCCGACGAATCCATAATGGTGTTAACAATGCTGTCCAGAAATGCTGTTGCTGAAAGAAGATATCGGGATGCAGCTTACTTCTATTGGCTGCTCTCCCAAATTAGTTTAAACCTCGATAAAACTATCGACGAATTGCAGGCGATATTTCTTCGGTATTATGAGAAAGCGGAGATCTATTACGCGTATCATGAAGTGCATAAATACGTGGTAAAGATTAATTCCACTTAAAGATTAATTCGTATATAGTTTATTTTAATAGTAACAGTGTAAAGAATGTGAAGACAATAATGACAACTGTATAATACTCCTAATTTTAATGGTACATTAATTTCCTTTTAGGAAGAGCCGTTCACATCGTTAATGCCGGAGGCTCTGTTCAACATCGCGCGATTTCTTTTGACTAGAACTGAAGACGTTCGAATAGAAGGGGTCTCGAGATTTACCATAATATACACGTTACTGAAACAAGCTTCTCTTCTCGGTGCAAATAAGCTAACGATGCAATTGCTCGAAAAGCTACGCAAAACAAAAATCCCAGCGAATCAAATGAGCCAGTTGGAGATTTCGAATTTAATCGCTCGAGCATCTCCTTACAGAGATCCTGAAGAACTCCTACCGCTTTGCTATAAGTGTTCGACTTTCAATCCTCTATTGTCACCAAACAACCAAGGACAATGCGTGCAATGTGGACTAAAATTTCAGTATTCTTTTGTAATGTTTGGTGAGATCCAATTTTTAATTACAATTAATATTTCGTTATTATGAATAGGGAACATTATATGTTTGTGTCGTCTATTAAAAATAATGTGTTGTATAAGAACACCTTAATAATTTCAAAATGCCGGGAAAATAAGCAATAAGAACGAACTCTTAGTTTTTACTGTGTAAAATTCCAGAGATTCTACCGTTGGTCGAGTTCGAATTAGAAGAGAATATTTCAGACGAAGAAGCGGAGAAATTGATAAATGAAACACTCTCGTTACCAGATGATACAACGGATAAAGATCAACTTTCGATTAGCCCTGAAGTAGATCTTTTTACGGCGCGGTTGATGAAGTATGAGGTATTATCGGACTATTTAACAATCCTTTTAAGTACAGTATTTAATAAATTACTAGCATAGTTAATTAAATACAAAATGACGATCACACCGAGTATTTTTTTTAGGATAAATCTAGTAGCTCTACTATAGTTGTGGGGAGAAATGTTTTAAAGAGCATGGATCCATATACTGTGTTAATTGTAAAATGGCCAAAGCCATTTAAAACGAAGTATTACAAAAATCTGTTACCTGATTTACAAATTACATTTTGTAAATCTTGTTTAAAGGTATATCTGATCTTTTTAATGTTTTAACATTAAGTGATAAATTTATTTCGATTATTAAATAAGAACAGATGAGGATTAAAATATTTTGTTATTTACAAAGAACAGTTTATAATTTTCTTATCACTCTTTTTCAGTTATTTCACTTGGACGACTACGAACTGGCTTTACTGCGGCACGGATATTGTCCATTTTGCAGGACGATAAATAAAGTATCCGAATGATTAGCCGATTTGGATATACCTATGCAAATACTACGCATAATTTTTATAGCAACAAATTATTACTATCGTAAACTAGATCTGACGTAATTTAGTGAATAGATTAGAATTTAAACCAACTGTGCCTGAAAAAAATACACTGTACTTGGGTGATCAAAGCGAAATATATATCTTACTAATTGCGTAAAACGTAAAGTATAACGTGTGCAAGTAATGTATGCATCATTTTAACATTAATAAACGCTTTTAGCGGCACGCAGCTATATAAATTGAGTAAATAGTAAGATGGCTTTTATCTACTCGCTAATTGTTCTGATTTCCTGAGTACCGTTAAACGAAATCCTCGGAAGAATCGCATCTGCTTTGAACAGTTCAAGTTTGAAGAATGTTCCGTGTAGTTTGTTTGGCGATACTCCTGTGCGGAAATTTTGCAAGTTGTAGATTTGATAATGATAATGTCATGGAAAATCAAAGTTTGTCAGCTCGCGGTCGGTGTAAGTAACAGAACAATAAGCGAACTGCAATGAAAAATATATTACGCAACTATTCAAAATACAATTCTTTTCACGCGAATGTTACTCAAAACGTTATTAGAAACAATTCTTATAGATAATGTTATTATACTTAAATGATGTAGTACCATTAATTGGATTTTTAAACAGTCTTCCCGCTATTCAGCGTAATTCGTTTCGCGAATTCGCAATGTCTGGCTAACAACAATTTAAATGGTACATGCTTCACGAGAAGAGAATGCCGTGAATACGGCGGAACAGCGTCTGGTTCTTGTGCCAATGGACATGGTGTTTGCTGCGTTTGTGAGTAATGCGAAATATCCAAACATTCTTCTTAAAATAAGTACATTGCTTGCTAGGAATACTAAAATATTCCACTGCTCTAATTTATCACCATCCCTTCAATTCGATCATCTCTTTTATCATCAAATCACTAAATAGTGAAACCAGCTTATAGACTTTATAAGCTTAAATAATTTTTACAGTTCAAAAGGCGTGCGGCTCTACAACAAACGTGAACAATACATATTTTACGAATCCGGAATATCCAACAACTTATGATCCAGCAGGACGGTGCACGATAACGGTACAACGTTGTAACTCAAATATTTGTCAGGTAAGTTCATGAGGCGTGTAATAGCGATGATTACAAGCTGTGAACAAACGGGATGCTGAGATTTCATTTTAATTTGTTTCAGTTACGCTTGGACTTTTTGGAATTTAGTCTCGCTTCGCCAAATGCTAGCGGAGTATGTGATTACGATCTCTTCTTGATCTCTGGATCTGGATCTACGGTACCGCGGATTTGTGGAGAGAATGCAAACCAACATGGTAAACAATGTTTACAATTTCTACGATATCTGGAAGTTACGTTTTACTTTTGTAAAAACAAAAATGTTTAATTTTCTATTACGTTTAATCACCGCATAAGTTTTATCGCGTTCCATCTTTTTCAGTATACATGGACTTCAACGGGGATACTCCAATTATGCTATCAATCGATACAAATGCTGATTATACTACAGATCGTCGTTGGAATGTAAGAATTCAACAAATACCCTGCGACGCCACATATAGAGGTATATAATTCTTCTTTTGAAGATATATCGCGCATAGAGGGTGGAAAGAATTATTCTTCAAATATAAAATATTTCCTGATAATTAAAGAAATTAAAACATTCGAAATATATCTTTCTTTAGTCATTGTACAATGACTAAATAATGTAAGCCATTAACAATCAATGCCGAAGTGATTTAATCTTGGTATACGATTTTTTACAGCTCCAAATGGATGTTTACAATATTATGACACCGTCTCAAATACAGTTACAAGCTTTAATTATGGCACAGCACAAAATCCAAGAGGTAGTACTATCAACGTAATCAAAGTTTGCAAAAATAATTACATAAGTTGACTCGTCGATTATTCAATTTATGATTAAACGTGGATCGATTAAAAGAGTAGCAATTAAAACAGTTATTAAGGTTTTAATTTTTCAAACAAGGAACTGCTTTTGCTCTGCAATTATTTAGCTTTGTTTCAAACGTACAACGTATTGCAAAACTTTTCGACTCTACATTCCTTTTAATCACGATTTGTAACATAATCCAATGAAATCAATTGCGATCAGGCATCAGTAATTTAATAATAAAACCCATTCTAAATGTATCTGTAAATATTGTAGCACCAGAAATTGGAACGCGGCAAATGGTAAATACAAATTATGGTGTATGCGTAAGGATGGAACAAGGATATTGTGCGATCGAGTGGTCTCAGACGAATCCAAACTCTTTTTCTGTTTCCGGAGATACAGGCTCGTTCGACCCTACTATTATAGGTAAGATATCGCGCATAATCAAACTGTAAGGGTGTGAATTTCACAATGACTTCTAGTGTTGAATAATATTATAAATAACGAACTACAATTATTTATTAATCGATAAACAGGTACCGAGATCGCAGCAGAGGCAGGAACAAACTGTACCAAGGATTTCGTTATTGTTCCTCATCCATATGAAAATGGCATTCCAGTTGGAACAGAACGATTTTGTGGAAATGGCTTTGTAACGAAAACATGTAAATATACCAAAGCTTTCCAACTTTTCTTTCGCTTTGTGCATAATAAAATCAATTCCACGATTTAACAGTTTCATTCATTTCAGCATATTCCAAGCCTTTTGTGTTATACGTGGTCACGGATGGAGATGAAGTTGGAGAAATTGAAAATAAGGGATTCTCACTGACGTACCGTCAAATACCTTGTACAGTCTAAATTAAGAATATTGTAAGACAGTACAATTACTGTGTAATAATATTAATCGGATATCGTCTATTAACTTGCTTTCCTCGTATACGTGTCACTTCTTCATTATAAGCATTTTATATTCTTTACTATAGTTTTTATATACAGGTGTAACAATTTAATTTCAAATTGTAACAACTGAAAGTTTCCGATTTATAACTCATCTTGTATCTTTTTATTTTAGAAAGACGAATATTGCATACTGTATTAACATAAAAATATTACGAAATGCAATAGTATATCTTCTTTCTGACAAATGAATCAATGTAAATAGTGGTAGAATAATAACGAACAAAGGGATAATGTTACTGAAAAATACAACATGCGAACGAATTTAAAAGATTTTAATATATTTACAATTATTTAGCAGCCAGATATTTGCTTCCTGAATGCGTTTCTACTTCCTTGACCATCGCATCGTACCACACGCTAAGTTTCGTATTCTCCAAAGCATCTTTGAACGCGCTACAACCTTCTATACTCTTTAGAATTCCATAAACAGCAAGGTCCGATAAATTGGGCTTGTCTCCTCCCATGAACGTAGTGCCACGGTTTCGAATAGCGGCCAACCATTTGTTAAGTTCGTCATACAACGACTGCCGAACATCACCCTTCAGATCGTGTCTTTTCTTCAGTCGTTTCGATATCATCCACATAGCCATGGCACCTACGTTTATCATTATAAACCTCTCCCACGTTGGAAAATATTCTTCCCATTTGCCGACCTATTAAAATAATGATTTTATTTCGTTTTATTTTTTATTGAAATTTCCATCTGTGTAGGATACATGATAACACGCGGCACTCACTTCAAGATAGCAAACGCGAAAGAAGTTAAGAAATCGAACTGATGAACGCTATATGAAGAAAAGTATTTGAAGCAGGTATATCCAGCTTATTGAAGAAAGAAGTAATTGATAGAAATGAGTGATATAAAAGTATATCTATGACAATTATTTTTTTTTCATACAGAAATGATCATTCCACGAATATACATTAGTATTTGGGTGTCCTGCCCAATGAAAATGTGGATTTCATATGTTACCAAACACCTTTAATATTAAATCACCACGTTACGCTTGAATTATTAATAAAATACTTACTTCAGAGAACCAATTAAAGGTTTTGTAGGCTTCATCAAATGTTCTATATACATTCGGTGAAAGAGTATGAACAAGTACATCGTCTACCCATTTCCTCCACTTACGCTCTTCCCTGCAAGAACAGACAATTATCAATGTAGAAGCAAAAGCGAGACAGCTTATATTTAAGTTAACAACTAAAGCAGCTCACATAATATCATTTGAATTTACATCCGAAGGCAGAGCTCCATTATACATTAGGAAATATTTGTTCATGATTTCGTATTTTAGCTTTTGCTCGTTGTCGTGCATGGCTATGCTCGGATAACAATCTATCAAATCATCGATTTTCTGTGATCTATCTTGCAAATACGATGACAGTAGGGAAACAATCATTGAGCTATCATTCAAAGGCTGATATCCAGAGCCTACTTGCGCTAAAACTATCGGCACTTTCTTGTAAGGCGACCACGATATTTCCTTTCTCAATACAGGATCGACTTCTACGACATCGTATGGAATACCGTAGTAATCTAGAAACACTCTGACCTAAAATGACTTTATATTTACAATCGTATTTGTAAGCATCTATGATATTACATTTAATTATATTAGAGATGAGTTTCTCGGAACGTCGAGACTTTGAAACTCAAGAAAGTCTCCACTTTGTCTTCAGTTCTTAAAACAAGATGCTCCTCATACAAAATAAAATCATTAATTCAAGTTTCTAGAGTTTTGAGTTTCAAGTCTCGAAACTTTACAAAATTTCGGGTACCCGTTTTAAACCCTCTCGAAAATTATGTTATACTCTTCAGTTCGATACTTATTAGATACACAATTAACGCACACGCTTTACCTTGCAGCAGAAGGGACAGGTTTGATATTGAAATAGTGTTAATTTCAAATCGGTTGTATCAAATGGAGACGTGATCTACAATAATAATTAAACATTGAAATAATTCTTTAGAAACAATACTAGTTTAATATTCCAGAATCTATATAGAAATTTATTTTACCGTTCTGGAAACTGGAACGGGTGGTTTTTCAGAAAGTATCCCAACTTTTTGAACTTTTCCATCGAGATGAAATGTTTTCGATGATTCCCTGTTTTTATACCAAGAATAACCAGTCGTAATAACCGCACCAAGAGGAAATCCAACAGTGATTCCAACTAAGCTCGCTTTCAGTACAGTTTTTAACGTAGAAGGTTGTCGGAGTGTCGATATGAAACTTTCATTTCGTTTAGGATATCCTTGAGTAATGTTTTTCAAGGAATATATACTTCGTGGTAGCCTCGTTAGTCTTTGTAATATAGGCATCATGAAATCCTGCTGTAGGTACAATCGAGTAAATTATGTCATTGCGTACCGACTTTGAAAAGAATTATCTCACGCGTTAAGGTAATATAATGATAGTGAAATAATGGAAAGGAAACTTACGCATTAAAGTTCCAATAAGTTAATCCTCTACTTAAGTTTGCGACTTTGCTCTGCTTTTAATGGGGCATCTATTCCATCGATGTTATTACGAAGTGTTAAATAAATACCTGTTATGGTTGAAAATTAGTAAATGATTGAGTGACACAATGTACCACTTGTACACGTAGAATTATAGGATCAATTTATTAAAACAACAACCTTTTTGTCCTGCAACATAGAAAGATATCGTTTAGTTGTTGTAAATTATATATTGTTAAACTTTTTAAATGATCAATTTGTATTATCAAGAATCGATGTTTGTCTTGCTAGCGGTCTTGATCTGAAACGGCATTTGAAGGTTATGTAACATAGCACGCATGCATCATGGGCAACTGTGTGCTATGTATATATGCATACATGTCATGTGGTATTCACTAATAATCTGTGGTAGGGCCTCCAACTGGATGCTCTTAACCTAACCTACCATTTCTACGCGTAAAACGTAAATTTCTAAATCTCTACACCCTATTTATTTCTTGTATCACCGGAAACATCAGTAAATGTAAAAAGAACGTACTTGAATGATGAAACCGAGTCAATGTTGTATTTAGAGTGATAACGAAATATTGGGGTTATAATTCTATGCACCCAATAGAAAAATGCATTAATTCTTCACCGTCAACGCGACATGCACTCAATAGGTAACAGCTTGCAATGTTGTTGCATTGATCTTTTGCAAAGTTTGATCATGTCTAATCAATTATTTCGTGAAATAAAGAACAATATTATGCTTTCTTGACAGACGAGAATACTAACCTGTCATCACACCGCTCCTTTAGCGTCGTGCTATTACCATGACGACGAAAATACGTATACACGAGCGCCACTAGTGGAGAAATTGAAAAGTTCACAAATGCTAGTCCTCGTCGGTAGTATTTTGCAAATCATGATCGGCTTTATTTTGATATGTAATTATAGGTTGTAGAAATCAGTACTGAAATCTTTAATATAAAAATCGTTTATCATAGTAAAACAAACTTTCACTTAATGAATGCGCACATGTGGAAACGCACGTGCACAATTTATTAATCATTGTTCAACAGTACGTTGTCGAACAAAACTTGTGAATCAGAAGATAAAATACATAGTGTTCTGTATTTGTGTGTTCTTTATTATAAAAACGAGTGATGAAAAGCCAGTTTTGTTTATACATCTATCAACTACATTAATAGATCAAATATATCTGTACGAAAACAACATATAAACACGCTTAACCTCAAAGCTGATAAAATTGTAATTGTACTTTTTAGTAGGAAATTTCGGAAGATTCAAAATGGTAATTAACATTAATGATATATTTCGTTATTTATATAATCCTGCGCTGCTTGTAAATTTCTAATGTTTAGAACTATGAATTGAAAGCGACCCTACTGTAGTTATCAAATCATTAAGTGTAACTGAATTTTCGTTCGTACTTTACTCTTTACGTTGCAAATAGAAATGCATATAATGTCACTGAACTTTCAGCATGGCAGAGTAAAGGTTAGAACCAGTGCGGAACAAGAAGCATTAAAGAAGAAGGAAAGGGCAGAGAAACTTGCACGTTACCGAGCTGGCATCAGTATCGTATTTGAAAAAGTAACGTCATTATAAAATTATTCAACATGCAAATTTTGTGTATATATAGCTAGCAATATCAGTTTGTAAGAAACGAGTACAAGCTGACTGAGAAGCAAATAATAGACACAAACATGAAACCAGATTAAATAGCTTTTCATTTTATATTTTATAGAGAAAAAACAAAACTTATGACGATGAACTGTTAATGATTACCGAACGCATGTTACTACAAAATCCAGATATTTATACATTATGGAACATTCGTAGGGAAGCATTAGCCAATAACGATTGGTAATTACTCAATAGTAATGTTTATTTTCTTTTTCTTCGTCGTTATTAAGAATGAAACTTTTCAATATCCTGTCATTACCAAAAGATGTGTTGCTTTCATTGTTGCAATATGCTGAAATGTATATAGACACTCAGTGTTCCTTTAATTTCGTGAAGTGTATAATAATATCAATTTTATGTATATTAATGCTAATTTTGTACTTAAAAAAGGGATGACCAGCATGTAAAAGAATTCTATAAAAATGAACTGAAACTGACCGAAAATTGTTTGAGAGAAAATCCTAAGTCGTATTGGATATGGTACCAAAGAATGTGGATTATGAATCATTCGGACGATTGCGATTGGAAAAGAGAACTGATGTTGTGCGGCAAATGCTTGAATCTGGATGAAAGAAATTGTAAGTTTTGTTAGATTCTTTGTTTTTATTTCTTGAAAACTTAAAGATACCCTATGTTTGTGTCCTTTCAGTTCACTGTTGGAATTACAGAGCATTCGTTGTAGAAAAAGCAGAAATCTCCCCTGAAGAAGAATTTCAATTCTCCACTTCGAAGATTCTAAATAATTTCTCTAATTACTCTTCCTGGCATTACAGAAGTCGATTATTATCAAAAATGTTTCATAACTCTGATCAAAAGAATATCGATGAGACAAGAAAAGATGGTAATATTCCCATAAGTAGTACGCGGCAGTATGAAACCTTTATGTATAGCATATAACACGAAAGTTATCTCTTCTTTCAGAATTGGAACTGGTAATGAACGCCACGTTCACAGATCCCAGTGATTCCAGTGCCTGGTTCTATCAGAGATGGTTATTGAATGCCCAAAAATCCACTACAATCCTCGCTCGAGCCTTAATAAAGGATAACAACATTACACTTTTGGTGAATAAAAATATATCGATCGGGTCGATATCATTACAAACAGATAGCAAAAGTGAAAATGTTCAATGGAAGTTTCATCAGAAAAGAAAGTTTTCAAAGCTTTGGTTCGGAAAGATCGACAAACAATTGAACGGCGTAAAAAATATTAATATCGAGATCGAAGGAGTGCTATATCCATTGACTTCTTTTAACAATACGTGGATATACGGGAAAAGAAAACATGAATCAGCTTACAATAAAAACCAGTTATTGGAACAGTTGTCAAGTTACAAGCAACTCGCAGAAATGGAACCCAACAACAAATGGGCCTATCTTACGGCTGTTCTTTTAATGAAGGAAATCGATTTTATGAAATTTTACGATGATATCTTAACGAATTTGAAGGTTCTCGTTAGTATCGATCCTCCGAGATGTAATTATTATAGGGATCTACGTAAGTAGGCTTTGGCAAATGAATTATGATAAGTCTGTACTGTGTTTTGAGTATGTAAATAATGAACACATCATTTCAGGATGCAAATATATAGTTGATTATAAACTGTACGAATTATGGAACGAAGAAGGAAATGAAGTAAACTCGGAAATCAATCTATCGGGATTAGATTTAACTACACTTGGTAGCAATGAGTTTCTCAGCTTCTACGAGGAAATAAATCTCGGTGCAAATTTCTTATCGAACTCCTTATTCGAATTATCTTTACTACAAAATTGTAAAAAATTATCTCTTTCGAGCAATCAATTGCAAAGCTTGAAGAAGTTTCCTACGTTAGAAAATCTTGAGGCTCTGTCATTAAGGAATAATAATCTACAAGATTTTGCGGAAATAATACAAGTACTAGCTAGACATAAACTAAAATTACTTGACATTAGAGAAAATCCTATTTGCAACGTCAAAGAATTAGAGACTAGTGTCAAAGAAGTTAATCCAGACTTGCAATTGTATATAGGAGAGTTATCGTAAACGTGGGTAGCTTATTCTTGTAAATATATATGTATAATAAAATAAAAATCTAAAGAGTAATTGTGGAAAGAAGAAAAAAAACTTGTACTTTTTATTATTATCTTTGTATATAATGGATATCACAGTTGTTTTATACAAGATTAAAGCACAATTCTTGTAGTTTTTTAACTAGGTAGTGTGTTTTAATATATATCTTTTCTTAATGAGCATTTAAATATGTTTAATGTGTGTTCAATAGACTCATTTCGAAAAGCTAAATCATACTTACAGCAAAATGTTGTTAATTTAGTTTGATTGCAGATTAATTGTAAAATTATGTACAGCTGTTCATTTAATAGTGTATAAGTTAATATCGTATCGTAAACGCATTTAGGAACTCAAATTTTCCGCTCATAGGAGAACCAATCGATAAATGGTTCTAGGAGAAAGCGTCCTATTACCGAACGCGACTTGCATTGCCGTTTGGATAACTAGCTCGTTTTATTTATTCTCTGACATTCGATATATGTATGGCGAGCAATATGGCTCGTCGTTAAGGATTCGCCCAAGTAAATTTTGTAATTTGAAAGAAAGATTCGAATCTTTTTAGTGATACGATGATTTTTAATTTGCACGTAATTCTATCATCTCATTGTCCCGCTATTAGCACGCGCACCTGATACATATGATTATTACCGTGTGTAGGTGAAGAGGTGAGAGCGTATATATGTATGCATGTAAACGTGATACGTATGTGCACGTTGAGGGAATCATTATTTCTCATAACCTTTTTATGAATACGAAATATCTATAGCGGATGCGATTAGAGGCAATCTTGAACGATGTGGTTAAATCCGTGCAACGTGTTGTAGCCGGCAAGTGGCAAAGGATAAATAGACGTATAAGTATATACGTAATATCCAATGGCATGGACCGTGTTCTCGCGATAATTCGGCTCGAAGTAGATACTATCGTATCCTTTCGCCTCGCGAGAGATCTTATTCAGAGTCTTTAGTTAAGTGTGTAATCTCTGCAGCGTATATCATATCATGGCCTCGTCAAACAGAAGGATCCAAATCGGCTCCGCTTGGTTTCAAACGAAAATTAACCTAAGACCACAGCGTCGTGGTATCCATCACGTTACCGAGGAAATCTTACGAAGAATTCCCGAGCTCTGCGAGTTCTCTGTCGGACTCTGTCATATACAAAGTAAGTGCACTCCTTTTGGCAAAAGCCGTATGTACACTTCAAGGGCGCAACGGGGTTTACTTACAGAACTAAATTTTAGCGTGTGTAATCTATGCGAAAAATAATAATTAACATACAATATGTATACATAGCACTGTATTATTGCAAGACGATCCTCTCATTAGTGAGCGCACAGGGTATGCCTTCCGTTTAGGCCGTGTCGGTCCCTGGGGATCCACGTGACAATGTCGATAACGAGACGCTTTCCATCTCGTCGCCTAAACGGAAAATGAAGTGAAATCGACTCTCCGCTTAACTTGGTATTCGTTTTTAGTTCTCCACACATCAGCGAGCTTAGCCTTAAACGAAAACTGGGATCCGGACGTTAGAGATGATGTAGAAATGATGCTTAATAAAATAGTTCCTGAAGGATTGGAATATAGACATAGTTGCGAGGGACCGGACGATATGGTAAGCCTTATAGAAGTTTGTCATGGTTCTCTGTATCAGCTATGGTACAGCTGTGTTCTTGAAATCAAAGTATCTATTGCTTTTAATGAACGAGTAGTCGCTTCATAAAGATATTGTAATTGTACTTATATACATAGACCTGCGTTTAAGAATTATACAGTGTTTCTTATAATTGTATTATTTATAGCCAGCACATGTAAAGGCATGTTTTCTGGGCTCTTCGTTGAGTATTCCAATAACCGATGGCAAATTGACTTTGGGTACATGGCAAGGAATTTGGTTGTGCGAACACCGTAACGATGCTGGAAGTCGTAAAGTAGCTATTACATTGACCGGTTGCCTCAGGGATCCCGCACGTAGTCCTATGAGCCCTGTTAGTCCTATCGCTTCTACTAGCAGCTAGGACCACTCACACCCCCAAAGGCGTGGCAAACGTGAGCTGCGCATATCTACGTCGAGCGATTCAAGCTAGCAGCTGCTTTATTTTAGTCAAATTCTAAGAGCATCATTCTAAAAAGAGTGTATGGATACTTTGAAAATATTTAGAAACCTCCTTTTATAAATTTTAGCCAGTTTTCTTACAATTTGCGAAGCCACAAGGTATTTCTTAAACTCTTATGCATAAGTATCTTGAGTTTCATATTCTTTCACCTGCATAACAATTTTGATACCTTAAAATACCTAAATAATATGCTTATCATTTATATTAGATCGTATTTGCTGGACATTTAATAAATTTCAATTTAATTGTTTTGTCGAGATTATACAGTGGAATTCTTTGAAATTTTTTAAACGATATCTGTTCAATAATCATGGTTCATTAAATACAATGTTGTTCAGTACTTATAAACTGCCACGACAATTGTATAGTATCCAGAGATACACGAACGAATTTTTACAAGTATCCACCACTCTTCTTCATTACTCTTGGACACAAATTAACGTAATGCATTCCGATATAATGCGTCCAATACTCCGAATTTAATTACATATAGCTTTATTCAAATAATCCTTTTGTAAAAAAAAAGATCAATAAGAGGAAAACGGCATTAATAACTGCTCGGCTGAGACTTTGCAGCGTTTCTTTTTTTACAATGTGCAAGAAAATCTCGGCTCGAGCGCGTGCAATACGTTATAACTTTCTCACTGCTTATCATAGGGTAGGCATTTTTAATGACGTTTCCAATGCATTTGGGGGTGTATATACATTCACAATCGACACTTCTTTGCTGTGCTAATAATATTTCTGCTAGATATAATTACGTAAGTTATAAATAATAGTATCAACAATCGTGGGCAGATCAGTATGAAAGTAGATCTCACTGATCTCCTCTTCACTAGAGGACACGTCGAACAATTGCAAGTAACGATTTAGACCTATTAGGTATTCACTAATAAAAAGATATCCTACAAGTCTTGATTAATATAACGGAAACATAAAATCGTCATCTAGGGATCCTAGCACCGCAAAGAGTTGTAACAAATAATTACTTATCATGTTACTAAATTAATCGAAGCTTATCATGGGAGCTTGTTGACGTATCTATTGTACTGTTAAGCAAGCAGTCGATGTTAGTTGTTAAATTTTTCTCATATACATATATTTAGCATAAGTGGTCGTCCATTAAAATTATGATCAATGAATATGCTTTAATGTAAAATATCCAATCGCAGTTCACATAGCTTAAATATTAACAGCTCAAAGATAGAACATTATCGAAGATTATAGTACATTTTTCACGTACATTTATTTTGTTCGTATACAAACGTTACGAATAGTTCGTTAATATAACATTCAGAAAATTCAAGTTCGTCATTGTTCCTTTTTTTAATGTGCTCAAGGAAACACGTTCTTGTATATGTAAAATTTATAAACGAAAATGATTACAATATTCACGTTTATAAAAATTAATACTACATCCGGTAATCCACCTATTGAATAACAATATTGCTGGTAATCAATTTTCGTACTAAATTCATTTTATAAATTAAATAATCGGAAAGCTATTATATATTTATAAAAAAAACAATTACTGCAAACGGTAATACATTTTACAATTTACTAATACATATGCGTATAACGAAATTCATCTTAACGGCTAAAAGTAATTAAGAATTACTTAATTTTCGGCTAAAACTGTAATAATTTATTTAATTGTAATTCACATGCATGTGTATACTTTCTTTAACGGAGAATCGAGCTTTTCCATAATTATGTAAAACTATGTACAGTGATTATCTCATAATCGTTATCATTGTAACGAACTTATGAATGTTTCATTTATTGGTTGATCTTTTAGAATAAAAGAACTTAAACCAGATATTTATCATATGTCTTGAAAGAAAAAGAAATTAATGGCTCGCACAACTACCGCAAATTAAGCATCTACTTAATTCGTTTTAGTTATTTATTTAACTACACGTTTTTCTTTTTCTGGAATAAAAATCTATTTAATATTACTACAGAGGAAAATTTATTAAAACGATCGTGTAATGTTAACTGATCTACTTGCTACTTGCAGTTGTATAATTTTCTTCATATTTTCTTGCCAGGACGAAAAATCTAATGGTATATTTATTTCTGCATAATTCTTTAACTTCTAATATATCCAGTATGCAGTGCACAAGTAAATATATTAAATAGTATGCGTATTAGGCGAATTTAAAATTGAATTTTGTGATCATTTCATGGCTTTCCATTTTTTAAACTGCTTTACAATTTATTTATAATCAATAGACTACGGAT
Source organism: Holcopasites calliopsidis (assembly GCA_023838395.1). NCBI lineage: Eukaryota > Metazoa > Arthropoda > Insecta > Hymenoptera > Apidae > Holcopasites > Holcopasites calliopsidis. The sequence goes on from JALHAQ010000072.1 coordinate 146,497, forward strand.
TTTAATGACAATTCACATAATTCTAAATATAGTAAAGACAGTAGAACTTCAGTAGGAAATTATTTTACCTATCAGGTATTTTAAAAAGTACTATAATTTTGATATTTTGTATATTTTTTCAAATTACATGCATTTTGTGCAATTTAACATTTCCAAATTCATTGTAAATGCATTAAACTCCACAGTTCAATGATCAATTTTATGATTAAAATGACTATTACAACATGACATACGTAATGTTAGAAACTAAACTAATTTTAATAGGGAAATAATATATTATATTCAAATATTTTATGAAAAAGTACAGATTATGAGATAAATAACACATCGTATATTCACAATTTCCAATCCATTACATATTTAAGTTTTTTAATGTAACATTTTCTAAACGTATAAGGCATTAATTTTTTTTAGCTGGATATAGTGGACCTATCGTAAGAGAACGTAAAAAAAATATTAACTTGTTAGGATCATGCGATAAATATTGAACACAATGATACATTAAATTTAATGTCATTGAATGTACATATAAAATTATATTTAAATAACGGAGGAAATAGAGTGAGAATACCGTATTTACGAGTGAGTGTAATGAAGTTTAAATGCAAATACGATAATTGTATAATATCCCAGAAATGTAGAAATAGAATTGTTTATATGAAATAAAAGCAATGTCTTATTATGCAGCTTGGACAGAAAATTTAATTGCGATGTAAATGCAAAAAATACAACACCACTAACACTGGACTTTACTACATTTTATTCATATACCAAATACTTAAAAATTTAGTGGCAGATGATAGTTTACCAAAATGAAACCAAAGCATTATAAAGATAACATTAACAGTTACATTGTCTCACCTACCTTACCTGTAACATACATGATCATAAATGGAAAAATAAGAAGTGATGATATTTAAACTGTATAATACGATACAAGTAATCATTTATATCTGTATTGCTTTCTTTCGTATTGCCTGAATACACCTTTATTTCGTTTTCGCTAATTCCTTACGTAACAGAGTCGGTATTAGTATAAAAGTATAGTATATTTACAACATAATATTTTACAAACTTCCATATTTTTATTTTATACCGAAACACAGCTTACTAGATAAAAAACATGGCAGTATAAAAAATATATTGATCCAAGCTTCTTAAATTTGAATACCTTTCATACATTCTAAGACTTAATTATACCTTTTGCAATCTTAGGGATTATAGTAAAACTAGTTTAATGATCATTGAATGTTTCATAAAAAGAAGGATAACAATGGACCAATATATTACAAGCGATATTAAACATATGCACCGCGAGATTTACAATGTTCAATCAAATGTAAATCGAATTGATTGATAAAATATCTTTCCTTCACGTTTTTATAAAGTAAATGCACTCTCTACATACAGGGTGTTTTGCTACAGCATGTCAATATTTTAAGGGGTGATTGCTGAGGCAATTCTGAACAACTTTTCCCTTTGCCAAAACGGTGGTTAAAGCTTCGTTTTTGAATGGTTAACGAAAAGCGCTGACCAATCAGAGCGCGTGTAGAGCGTACGCTCAGCCGAGAGAAGATCGTGATACGCTCAACTGCAGCCTTGAACGCCTTCTCGGCTAAGCGCGCGCTCTGATTGGTGAGAGTTTTTCGTTACTCATTCAAAAACGAAGCTTTAACAACCGTTTTGGCAAAGGAAAAAGTTGTTCAGAATTGCCTCAGCAATCACGCCTTAAAATATTGACATGCAGTAGCAGAACACCCTGTATATCGTTACAAGTAATGTTTAAGCATGTTTAAGCATGTTTAAGCACTTTAAAAAGAAAAACTAAACCGTTTTAAAAAGGTTTATATTGAATATAGTATGACGATGATACACGTTATTGTCATGAGTCATAATATATTAATAATGCTGGAAATGCGATCTTGAATGAAACTTGTAGCGACGAAAACATCCTCGAGCACGTGAAACTGATATTGCTTTATTTTATTTTCATAACTAAAACAAATATCATTCCAAATTAAGGATTGCTCCATTTCAAATAAAAGATATTTCTTATTCAGGCTGGTGCAAAAAAGCATGAAAAGAAAAATAAATCGTGCCAGGAAGAAGTGTAAATCATCTACCAAAGTATGCAAAGTTGATCGTATTTGAAAGATGCACCACAGATGATCGAAGTATTAATTGATGATTGTAATTGACAAAAGGTTTTCGTATAGATTCCAAAGCCAAGTGTTCAGATCGAAACGTTGAATTTATAAAAGTATAGAAATGTGTGCAGACATCAGTTAATTCGAGGATCAAAGATGTGCTTAATAATTTCTGGCGAAGGCTTACCATCCGGTTTATCAACCTCATCGAGTTCTTTATAATTTTCAGGTATCGGATGTGGTCCTGGGTGTCTCAAGTCGTTTGCCCTGTCTTGAACCTCTTTGAACGATGCTTTAATATTGTCCAGCGCATTGCCTAATCCCGTTTTAATTTGATTAAATTCTTGCGTCACCAACGAGAGTCTGCCCAATAGATAATTCAAGTTTTCGTCCACTTCTGTCATGCGCTTCGTTATTTCGCTCACCTGTAAGAGAAAAAATATCACAGTTAAAATTATAAACATAACAGTTAAAATTATATTTATCATATATCCTCGCGGAAACACAATTTTTACTTTAGTTTCCATTCCGCCCATGGTAGACGTTGTATCATTAACGTATTCTTCATTTTGCTTGTGTAATTTGTCCAATGCTTTTGCACTCTCTGTCATTTGCTGGTACATAACGTTTATCTGCCTCCACACCTTTTGCAAAAGAGAAAATAGTTCAATAAATACCCTCGAAGCTAAGTCTCCTAAAGCAATAAATGTCCCATCGTTACCTGATTCATTTCCTGTTCCATTTTCGTGGTCAAGTTCGCCAGAGCTCCGTTCTGATTATCCATAATGTCGTTCGATATGCCATCGAATCTTTGATTAAGAGTATTGTTAATATTCGTACTCTGTGCTTTCACTAAATCTCCTACTTCCAGCAGGATTTGATGCACACCGTATTCGACTCTCTTTTTAGTATCCAAGACATGGTCAGCCATCGAAACCATTACAGACTGCCCCTTTTCAAGATCATTCAATTCTTGATTAACATGATCAGCATTGTTTGCCAAGTCCATCCTGCAATCCCGAAAATGCTCGATAAGAATTGAGATAAGTCAATTTAAAATTGAGTACTTTCTTTTATAAACATTACCTCAGTGCGCCTATAGATTCTTTTGTTTCATTTTTACTCTTCGTTAATTTATCTTCGATATCATAAATTCCTTTTGTAACAATATCTTTTAGCGTATGCTTCGTTTCTTGTAGAGCCGTTAGGGTTTCATTGTGCAGAGAATTCACTTCGTTAGTTCTGAAACATGCATTAATAGTTTAGTTTTAAAGATAAGCTACTACAAATACACGTGATTGAACGTATTGCATAATAAATAACACGTCTGAAGCATACGGCTACCTTGATAATTCTTTAACATGTTGAGAGGTGTGCTCCAAAAGCTTTTGCATCGGAGGTAACGCCCTTGCGTAGCGTTCGATGTCAGAAATAACATCGAACTGGGGTTCCTGCAGTTTCTTCTTTATGTTCTGTGATTGTTCCTTAACGTTTTCCAATCCAGCTTCGAGCCCGGAGAGCCGTGAACCTATATCCTGAATCTAGAGAACGTACAGCTTTAATAAATTACTCCATGAATGCTTCTGTTTGTTATTTACCTCTGTAAGTAATGCTTGAGATGTGCCAGTTTGAACGTTCGTGGCCTCTTTCAACTTTATCGCCTCAGACTTTAAAATAGCCTCCACTTTTGAAATTCTATCCATCAACGCTAACTCTGTGTTGTTCAATTTTGAGACGACAAAGGAGTGATTCTCTAGTGGAGGTAACATTGTGTCTGGCCGTGCATTTACCTCCGATACTTTGTTTTCTATATCGGTAAGCCATCCCTCCAAACGGCTTTCTAGATCCTCCAACGTGTCTACTGTCTTTTGCATCTGTATTCTCTCTCGTTCATCTTTCTAAACGAAGAATTTTATAATCAGTAATTTTTTTCAGGAGACTAAGTTACATAAAAATATGATCAAAACCTGAGAAATTAACTGTTCGAGTCCTATTACTCTCTCCTCGAGTTTATTCATCTGCGATTTTATGGCATCCACCGTTGTCATACGTTTCGTTAACACCGCGATCGCTTTTTTAAACTGTTCCCCTAGTTGACGCTCGCGGGCCTCGTGCCTTTCTAATTTCTCAGTATTTTCCCGCATCATGTGTACTAAACTCAGCATCGCGTCTTTAATATCCTCATGCCTGAAAAGTGAAAATATCATATATATTCATTATGTGTATAAAAATTTATCGTTTGCATATTAGATTGTTATACTACTTTGCTTTAAGAAAAACAAAACTTACGTAATTTCTCTGGCGCTATTGAGATCTACAAAAAGTAACTGCAAGCACAGTAGAAACATGTACTTCATCTTGAATGATTGTCAATATATGGAAAGAAATTATCTGCAATAAAATGAATTAATATTATTCCACGATTCTGTGCATCTACGCATCCCTGTTTTTTGCTGTTTTACTTTAATCTGCAGTATTGCTGTTGCAGCAAGTTGAATAGAACTATGTCATTGTTAGAAGACTACAAGGAAAGATGCTGTATCTTTGGGACGAGTAAAATGCGTCCTTTGATCAATTAATTGAATACGCTGCTATTCAGATAAGAAGTTAAGAGGTCATTACTGATGACTCTTTGATGGATGAGGAAACTATCTTTGTTTAAGTTAATCGGAATTATTAAAGCTTTCACATAGCTATTGGATAAGACGGATTATATTTCAGTAAATTCTACTTCAAATAATGAAAATTAATATGCACTTTTTTTCTATGTAAATTATATTTAAGATGACAAAGTATTGATTAAAATTAAAATACGCACATAAACACACACGTGCATGAGAAAACGTGTGTAATTCTTGGAAGAAAGAATTTAATCTGCACAAATATTTAGACTTCTCACTACAAACTTTTTTTTACTATAAAGTTAGAATTGAGAGATCTGTATATGGTACATTGACTTTAAAAAGTCGTACTTTATGGTTCCCAGATAAAAATAAAGTTTTCCCTTGCTGTCTCTTGTGAAGAGAGTTCAAATTTTAGTTATTTATAGACTACAGATGCAAGTCAAGTGCCACTCGATAGAGCCATATGGTCCATCCAAAGCCATCTGCTCCGAGTGCAACAAATTCAATTCTTTGTCTTAAAAAATTTATCAATAACATACATATCACGCGTTTTTAATTTTATATAAACAAATGCTACATTTAATAGACGAATATAGAGTTCATTGTTTCTTTCCTGAAGTACATTATACTCTTAGACAGATACTTTTTAGTTCATGTTTAGATGATTTTTAATACAATAAATGATTAAACAAATGCTCCTACTGTTAATAAACGTTACTTTAATCACATTTATAGCTTATTTGCTGCATTTAATTTTATTTAAATATTCCATTCTTAATTTTCCTAGAAAATCGATTAGTTGAGCAGAATAAAACATTTCCCAGTTTGTTATCTTTTCAAACAACGTTATTGAAATATATCAAACGCGTGTGTGTTGTATACATGATTAACTGGTTTAGCATGAACGTGTTCGTCGTGCATATGTGCATCACACATGTCATAAATGTAACATGCATGCTAAACACTAAACAAGAGTTTATATATGTATACATTTTCTTTACCATTACAGAATAAAAGAACAGTGGCATATCTTCTTGGGATCACTTTTAACCTGTTTCGTTTACTTTTATTGCTAAAAATTTGATACTTTGACGACATCATTATAATTGACAGTTAATTGTTTATAGTATATTCTATTTTAAGTATGAAAATATGTGGCTACTGGCTACTCATAATTGCATAACATATAACGAACATATTCATGCCCTTAGTTTCGCGTGTGTCATGTTTAGAGAAGCGATTGCAATCACTATAAGTATATTGACCACCATTTTAAAGCAGATACTCTAAGCTTGACAATTGAAAGCGAGAAGAATTAAATGCATATTAAGAGAATTACCCTTTCCTTTACTTCAATCATGCAACAGTTGTTAAGTCCCTTAGTAAATATTTAAAACGATATTCTCTGATTATTTATATTACGATAAAACGGTGTCAATGATTTATAGTGTAATAATTTCGATAACTATTACCGTTTCGTTAAAAAAAATGAATTGTTGTTCAAAATAATCTGAGTTGAAAAATTTCAATCAAATTATAATAAGAGAAAAATATTCGAAACGCAAAATTTTAGAAGTTCGAAACGGATGATTTTCGATATTTATAAATACATGATAAATTCAATGTAAAACATGTAATAATTTGTTACTTACAAGAGTAATATTCTACTTCGTGTACAAGTGGAGGAGTAGAGAAGAACGCACCGTTTTCTCATTCGATCAGGCAAGAACTGATTGCAGCATCATTAGCTAAGTCCACATTTGGATTTTTAAAAAACTGGACGTAAGGTATGTACATGGCAGGTAGCGACAAGCTGCGGTCATTTTTGGTATTAATATCGGCGCACGGTAATGCCTCGAATATTGATAAATATTCCGTGTTAAGATAAAATGACTGCTATTTTACTTCTTCATTATTTAAGTCATTAAGATATTGCTTTAAATAATTTAGTTTCATTCAGATACTATAAAGGCATAATGCTTAAAATTTATAATAAACAAGGCAACGACAGTTTAAATAAAAATGGCGCGCTGTTCCTTTACGTGCAATTATAGATCCCAGAGGTCTCTGTACGTGACAGCGCAGCAGCGCCATCTATCAACCGCACGTTCAGGTTATTCGTAGTTGTAAAAAAATGTTGCGCTCCGTTTTATGAGAGATAGGTTATAATAGTGCCGTCTGTAAATAAATTTAATATTCGCTTAGGAAATGACGAATTACACTGATTGCGATTAATAACTTTGCGTAAACGTATGAAGATGTATAAAATATTTGCAACACGATTTGCAAAACAAATAACTCCGTATGGTATTTCTTTCGTGCCGAAGAAAATACATGTAGAGCACTCAATGCGGTTGTGCTCCTTTTGCAATTTCTACCACAGGAAAATACCGAAATGTACGTTTGACATTCTCATTTTTATAATCAAATATTTATTATTAAAATATACATGTAGTTTAAGTTTGTATTTCATTCAGTATAACAGTTTTGTAGTATGATCAATTATATCGTGCATGTCTCGAGAGCTGTATTATACCCCTCGAGTGTAATTTTGTTATTTAAATATTATGTAATATTCCAATGAAGGTATGCACCAGAAATGTAGATTTGCTGTTGCTCGCACATTTTTTCGCTAGCTCTGTAACTGTTGATTATAGTCAATTTTAAAGTGAGGAATGTATAGCCGTATGGGTGTAGTTTATGAAATGTCGTTTAAAAAATTCAATAGGCTATTATATATAAGTCTATTCTATTTATTTTAGTATTCGTATGAAGCAATCTCGTAGCCAAAGCTTTACTGCGGGTTTAATATATTTGATACCACAGGGTGATCCGCTCGTTAATGGACATAAAGGAAACGCTAACACAAAAGGCAATATAGCTACAGTACAGCGGGCAGTCTGCAGGCTCATCTATGCGGCTCTGAATTAGGGGGGCCTGCTGCAGAAAGTTTTCGACTTCCAGCAGAAAAATTCACGGCTGCATGGATCAGCCTTTGTGTGCACTAATGAGGGGATCACCCTATATCTAGTTTGCACGTGCAATGCACAGGCAAACTGTTTAATGGTTAAAGGATCCATTACCTCTGCTTATTCTGTATTATTTTCCGTTCGCGTTAAGAATGGACTCGTGGCATGCATGATTGTTGTTTTTTCCTCCATCTTACCACCTGTTACACTTCCTATCAACTCTGTCCATTGTAGTAGGGGCTTCACAGATCGGTTGAGAATTGTTCGAAGCGTGAGTCCGTTCTTAACGTGAACAGAGGATACATACGTTCGAACAATTTAATTATACATATATTAATTTCGTAGTAGTAAAGCATCATCAAGTTCGACATAGTACTACAACAGCGAACATATTAAACCAACCTCTGGTAAAGAAAAAAGTTAAACAAAGAACTAAAAAGTATGCTGAATTACTAGCAGGTAAGATCTTGTATTATAAATTAAAAAATCAGCAGAAAAAAATTATTTTCGTATTATTTCTTGATGTTTTGTCTTTTTATACTAGAAACGAACGAAATGACGAGTAGTAAGAGGACTAAAGTTAGCAAAGTAACAGCGTCGGATCTGTCCATGCTGGTCAGTGATTCAAATACCATCGGACAGGATTCACACATTAAAGAATGTGCGCTTAGCAAAATCCCTGATGCAAGGTTTACAAACGAGGATTATTGTAATTCTTGTGATAATGAATTTTACTTGAGCATTGTAAGTATTTGAAAGTTACTATGTTTATTATTAGAAGGTGGGTCCGAATCTGATTTTTAAATTCTTGAAATTCGAAACTTTTTTGGGTGTCAAGGGTTTTGACGCTTGGAGAAACCCATCTCTATTTATTATCAACTGTTTCATGGTATTTGTGCTTGTAATGTTCTTTACGCTTAAGTGATTTACATGTATTTTAATAATGTACTTGCATTATTAGATTTTATTTTATTTTCTGCAGCATTTATTGTGCTTCATATATAAATTAATTTAATCAAAGCTTTTCAATATTGGATCATTCAATATTTTTAAGAATCAAGGTAGTGCCCGAATAATTATCTCGTTTTATTTATAACAAAAACAACAGGAAAACAATGCAGACATATTACCAGAAAGCGAGCTGCACTATGGTAAGAAAATACATGTTAACGACGCGGTCTTAGACATTTCGGACAAATGTTACGAGATCGAGGGTACTGCTTTTGAAAAGGGTTCTACTCCCGATTCCATCGAAAATGAGGAACTGCCAAAGCCAGGAAAGTTGAAAAATACATCAAAATCAAGCGTGTAAGTATAATATCGTTGATATATGTATAATGTATAATCTATATGTATTTAATAGTCCCCATTTACCTGACTAATATACTATTTCTATAGGCTGAAGGCACCGCTGCAGAAGAAGACGGGATCTAAAAAAAATACAAGCAAGTACACGCTGCAGCATTATGTTGAGAGTCTAATAGCGCACATGCAGGTTTACATAAATTGCGGATTGTTGAGTAGAGCAAACAATACTTTAAACAGATACAGGAAATACACTAAAAACGAGCCGGAGCCTTACGCCCATCGTATTGAACTTTACAATGTACTCATGGAGGCATATGCTTCTAGAAGGAAAACAGGGAAAGTTTTAGAGTTGTATGATTTAATAAAAAAGGACTCCGTAACACCCACAGCGCAGACTTATGTATACATATTCTATGCTTTAGGAAGGGAGAGTATAAGTAACACAGGTACCGGTACACGCATCATCCATGATACGATATACAAACGCGCGCCTATACGAAACTGTATTTCAATCATTTTTCTATTTTTTAGAATTGCTGAAAAAAATGGAAAACGAGATGAATAGTAATTATATATTTTTCAACGACCTTCTTAACAAGTCTCATTTCAAAAATAATCAGCGAGAGATCTTGTTAAAAGTGATCAGGACGTTGCAGCCAAACTTTGAGCCTTCGCCCACCAAGTTCAGTACATCATACAAGTGTAAACTTTTGAATAATATTCGATTGAAGAGTGATTACGAGAGTCCTGCGAAAGGGCTGTTAACTCTCGAAGAGTTGAAGCATCTTGTACAACTGCAAGTTAAAAATGAATGTACCATTGAGGTGCACGTACCAAGTATCGAAGTGCGCAGTCAAGATGAAAAAACTGTTTCAAAATCGGTAAAATATTGTGTAATATCGTGAATTTAGTCGTACTTCAAACACAGTTTTTATTTATTCGTAGTTACGAACTGTATTTATAATAATTGTTAAATAATTGACAATTCTTTGTATGTCCTTTTATTAGAAAGAAAAGATAACGGAAGTGGAAACTTATTGGAGGAAAGCAGCACTGGCAGCGTTCGCAAGGAATCTGAAGGGTCTTAAGCAAAAGGAAAACTATCCTTTTAGTAATTTGATGGTTTTATACCCATTCTTGGAAGTTCTGGATAAAGAAGAGTATGTGAATGCTATATTACGAGAAATCAGGCAAATAGCCAGAGGATCAGAAACGTACAGCACATCCCTTAAATTGTTATACGTTTCTTTGGGAAAATACATTTATAAGAAATACGAAGTATGGAATTATTTTTTTTTCTTATAATTATAATCATTCTAAGCATATTTTGCTTTCTATTTCGTTACTTTCGCCTGAAACTCCATTGATTTTCTTTACAATCATGGTTTACAGATAGAAACGAAGAAGAAGTTCGGAGTGTTGAATAAGGTAGATAGTATTTATAAGAAATATCTCGAGTGGTATTTGCATCCGGAGAAAATGCCACATTTAAGCAACATGAACAATCGTACTGCATGGCAATACTTCGAACATGAAGAAGAAAAGCATGGGGCATCTGTAAATATTATGTGTATGCATTGGCCCATGGATGTAATTATAAATGTAGGAAAGTTTTTGTACAATATTATCTTGAACGATATAATACTGCAGCCTGATATGTTAAAGGGATACGATTTAAAGTGTTCCATCCCTGCGTTCTATACGTTGTTCAGGAATAAAGGAACTTATTTGTCAGAACAGGTTTGTATATACATTGTAGAAATAAAATACAGTGTTCCAATTTGATTTTGATGACATATTTCACTGTTTTCCAAAATATCCTCTTCTATCAAATATTGTAACAATTCATTCCTTACACTGAGGCTGGAATACTGTATTTCAATATTTAATGAACACAGTAAATTACATGCTCCCTTAATTTCATGTTACAGATTAAGCCTCATCCTTTCGTATCGAAGCTTTACAAGGAATCACATTTGGAAACATTGATATTCGACTCCGTCGTTTTACCTGCACACAGTCCCCCGCGTCCGTGGACTTCGATGTATACAGGGGGATACGTTATCACTAAAACAGATTTCATAAGGATTCCAGATTACACGGTACTATAATTTTTATTTATTTTTCGAAAATCCATGTAACGTTATATAAAGTGCTGTACTTCGCATCATCTTGTATTTTTTAAACGCATTTTGTACAACGTTTGAATAGATTTGGTTTTTCTGAATTAACAATAATATATCTTCAGCTTCATCACGAAGCAAGTCATTTTGTATATATACATATATATATACATATAAGTTTTTTAATGAGTGTCCTCAGGAAGCTCCGTGGAGAAAACTGCAAAACACAGCAACAGTGGATTTGCTTCCAATATTCGATTCATTGAATCAACTCGGTTCTGTCCCATGGAAAATTAATACTGCTATCCTCGATATTGTAATTAAGGTAATTTTACCTATAACAGTATCTTGATACACATTATTGATGAGAAATATGATCTACAATAATTACGTATAACGTCTCCATACTTATTATCTTTATGTTATTTTTACAATTAGATCTTTCAAGAAGGCGGTTCTGTGGAATTAAACGTTCCTCAATCGGTTTCCGCACTGTCTCCTCCGCCACCTGTAAGTAAAGATGCCACTGCCCAAGAGAAGCAGAAAGCTGCTGTCGCAATGGCACGGTACAAACAGCGGAAATACGAAGTGTATTCCTTGTGGTGCGATGCTCTTTATAAGTTGTCTATCGCCAATCATGTAAGTTCTCTATTATCCTCGAACCGTTAAGTTTTTATATTGAATTAAACCATTGCGAAAGCTTTAGCAGCTTTTAAAATCATGATTCATGCTCGATCATTAGTTATATATTAAATTCTTTTCTTATTTTGCAGTTTAGGGACGAGGTGTTCTGGCTACCGCATAATCTGGACTTCAGGGGAAGAGTGTACCCAGTGCCTCCTCATTTGAACCATTTATCTGCCGACTTGGGACGGTCCTTGCTTTTATTCGCGAAAGGGAAACCATTAGGCCCTAATGGATTGGACTGGTTGAAACTGCACGTGGTTAACTTGACTAATTTTAAGAAGGGCAGTTCCGTTCAAGATCGACTTATGTACGCAAATGAAAATATGGACAATATATTAGATAGCGCCGCGAGACCTTTCACTGTAAGTATAATCATCTCTTTACTTCAAGCGAACATTTAATTTGTACCAAAATGTAATATCGATCTAATAGTATCTATACTTTCATACAATATAAATGTATAATTTGATATTTGTATTATTTAGGGAAAAATGTGGTGGGCCAAGTCGGAAGAGCCATGGCAAACGCTGGCAGGGTGCATGGAAATAGCAGCCGCGTTACAAACACCGAATGTGGAAGAATACGTAAGTACATTTCCCATACATCAAGACGGAAGCTGCAATGGACTTCAGCATTATGCGGCGCTCGGTAGGGATCAGATTGGAGCAGAAAGCGTCAATTTGCACCCATTCGATACTCCAAGAGATGTATACACCGCGGTCGCTTCTATTGTAAGTTTTAAGTACTATGGACATCGGTGAAAAAAACAAATCTGTTTGAGAGAAAAATACGTGGTTTCTGTATAGGTCGAACAACAACGGCAGGCAGATGCATCGAACGATGTTAAGGTTGCAAAAGTACTGGAGGGCTTCGTGAAGAGAAAAGTCATCAAACAGACCGTTATGACTACGGTATACGGAGTAACAAAATACGGGGCGAAGCATCAAATAGCGAAACAATTGAAAGGTAGACATCTAATTTTAGTTGTTGGATAAGTGTGTTCCTTTAGAAACCTTTATTTTTATTGTGCATATCTTACCTACAGATATAGAAAACTTTCCCGAGGAATTTGTTTGGTCTGCCAGTCTGTATTTGACTGATCGTACATTTCATAGCTTGAGAACTATGTTCAAAAGCGCAAGAGAGATTCAAGACTGGTTCACACTGTGTGCTCGAATCATTTCGTCGGTCTGCTGCGAAAACGTGGAATGGGTCACGCCGCTGGGTTTTCCTATTGCACAGCCGTATATCAAGCAACAGAAGTCTCACAAAACTTATGTGAAAGACAATGAGTTAGTAAATGTATATACCCTGGCGTGCAAAGTTAAAAGATCACTAGATTGTCGATAAAAAAAATTGTCGATATTTAAGCTGTTACAACTTTACCTGGACTCATTTTAAAGCTTGAAGTGTCCACTTTCTCAGTCCTGGAATCACGTTTTGGGAAAATGTTTTAACACCATGTAACAGGTGAGAAGGTGAAGACCTTTATTCGATCAACTTGCACTTTTTCGTACATTCTTCATTGAAAGTTCAGTAAAACGGTGACAGAAAAATCGTACAATAAATGTGAGATGGTCGTTGCAAAGCGGTAGCTTCGGGCTTCAAATTCATGATGATTTGAGTTGCGACAAAAATTTCTCAATGTCCATAGAAACGTTTGAATTTGTACAATTTTCGAAGAGAAAAAGTGCCTTCACTTTCTCACCCGTTGCACGATGTAAAAACATTTTTGAAAAAGAATGAACTTAGGACTGAGAAAGTAGGGGCTTCATGCTTTAAAATGAGCTCAGATGAATTGTTTTACGATTTTTCTTCGCGAAGTTACAACAGTTTGGATATTGCCAAGTTTTCATCGAATGTATTTCGATTCGTTCGTGATACAATCTTTCTCCCATTTGCAAAATATAAAAGGCTTTTACGTTGAGTACGACACATGGATTATATCTGCAGGAAACCCGATACACTTAAACAGAAGAACGCTTTTGCACCAAACTTTATCCACTCGCTCGACTCTACTCATATGATGCTCACCAGTCTACATTGCGATCAGGAGAATGTTACTTTTGTCTCAGTGCACGATTGCTTCTGGACACATCCGTGTACCGTGGAGACTATGAACAGAGTAAGTAGCAAATTAAATTACTTGTAATTTATACTTTATTTGTATTCATTTTAATTCATCTTTCATAGATATGCAGGCAACAGTTTGTTGCTCTTCATTCGGAGCCCATACTCGAGAATTTAGCGAATTTTTTTATACAGCGTTACGCATCAATTTACGAGTAAGTACTATTTTCAAAAATTAATCTTGTATTATCTATTTGAATCGATTTATTAAGAGTGCTTGCTTTTATCTATCGCGAAAGAATAATATTTAGAGTTAGTATTATTCCGTTTATAGTCGACTCAGTTTATTACTTGTTGCGTCGCGTGAAACAATAAAATGCGCATGAATTAAGAACATATAATATTTTATTATCGGTATAACAATATTTAAATGCTTCATAATATCGACGTAGAATGCAGCTTACGGCTCTAATTAAATTGAAATACTATTACAGAAAGCTTCCGAGTACGAAGGTTGACGTAAAGGATATACGTAAAAGTTTAACTAGTGTACCATCGAAGGGTACTTTTGACATCAAAAACGTATTGGCATCCACATACTTTTTCAATTAAAACAAAATATTTCATGTACATTTCTAAAAAAAAAAAAAATAATAAAATGTCAGTATAGAATGCTTATTTAATTGCATTTTAGTAATGTTAAGGGACTCAACCTTTACGTCCGATATCAAAATATAGTTTTATATATTCATTCCTTATTGTATAGTATAAAAAATAACGCTTCTAATACTTTTATGGCATCCAAGTACATACATATAATAGACACAACAGTTTGGTAAATTGTTCTGCTAATAAATTACACGTACGTACACGTTCGTATAAATATATAAATTATTCAAAAAATTAACATTACAGGTAACACTTGCGGCTGTTTTAAAAACTCGCGTTTAGAAATGCTTGTTCCTTAAAATTATATATATGAGGTTCTATGTTGTTTCTTTAAACATTGTAGATTGTAAAAGAGTTAAAGATACGGTTGCCAGCCGGCATACAACCGACAAAGGTTTATAGGATCTCGAGCTTGCTGTATCAGTCTTTCGACTTGACCAGACACGCTTGACGCTAATCCTTCCTCGGTGCCCTGCAGCTTTTGCTCTATCCTTAAAAGGGCTCTCTCCGCTGACTTATTGGTTCCCGTAGCATCTATCAATAATATTTCAGCAATTAAAATTAAAGAATGATCGATAGATTATACAAAGTAAGAAGAAAAAAGTAAAAACTATATTTACATTGATTAGATTCATTTAGATGCGAGGAACTACCACTTTGTTTGCCATACGCTTCAGCAGGAGTTATACTCCATTTAAATAGCGGATCGTACAAGAGAACTTGTAGCAACGTTATAATTATTTGCCTTTGATCTCTTAACACTGTTAAAGTTTTCTCACAACAGTGTCTCATCGTACCCTCTACTCCAGAAACACCCATACCTACTTCGATGTTTCGCGTGAGGCGAAAGGGAACAGTTTCGGGGATCGGCAATACCTTCCCTTGTTCAAATGCTATGCCTGATAAGTGTATAAATACAGAAATGAAAATTATGTTAATATACGGAGATCGAGAAACAGTAAATATTTTTACCAAAATCGATATGAATCACTTCGGCAGTGGCTTGATCAATTAAAATGTTGTTCAGATGCCGGTCTCCTAATCCTAGGACATATCCTGCCATGGATGTTGTTGCTATACTGTAGGCAAGCATGTACACGCAAATTATATCTTGTATGAATTAAAAAACAGTGATTACGTAATAAAATTATTACCTTCGCGTATATGCCAATCTCCGTTCAAACCAAGTTTCAGGCGATGGATACTTTTCAACGAAAAAGTGATGCATGACTGGATGCATGTGCGCACAGCAATCCATGTATACTTTCAATTTTGCATCGGTCGATGATTTTCCTACTGACTAAAAATAAACATTTATTTTGCTTTATTAAGAATACAAATATCAAATAAATCAAATAAAATATTATCTGAGTATAATCTTACTGCGAGTTTGTCCCTGCAAGCGCTTGCTGTATAATCCTTTGGATAATACTTCTTGTGTAGCCCATGAGCACCGTCCGAACCAACCAGCACAGTTATGATAGGTGCTGTATTATCGCACCATTCTAATATTCCTGATCTTTGTGTTAATGGTACAACCTGGAAGAGTTGAATCGATCGTGAGAAAGTAGTATTTTAATACAAAGAAGAAAAATGCACAAAACATAATATTACCTTGTACGTTCTGATGTGTAACTTTCTACGGTTAGTTTCCTTGTAAGCCCTCAATAATGTATTCATTACATTAAAAACTTGTTGCATCACAGCATCCTGACGTAAATCGTCTTTTCCCTGCAAATAATACATTTAAACAATGTACGGGTTCTATTCAGCAATGTCATAAGTTAATTCATATCAACATTTAATAGCTTACTTTTGTTAATTGATGCCTATGTACTCCGTCTGTACCGATGCAAACCAATTTCTTCGGAGTATTTATACCTCCAACAGTTTCATAGCTTTCTACGTATTTAGCAACACCAACAATATCATTATAATTTCGGGATGTTCTTACATCAATTGTCAACGTTGGCACGGATATCTTCTCAAAATGTTTCACCTTCAAAATTTCTTGGTTTCTGGGTATTTTCACCACAGTGCCCGCTGTAAATGAAACAATTGCAACGAGTTTACTCAAAGTTCGACTCAAACATTCATTATTTGAGTTACATTTCCAAGTTGCATTTCCAAGTTTTTGTACCGATGCATCCTTGTATCTTCACCCCAAAATATAGCATTGCACTCACGTTTACTCGTAGAAGTCTCAAGATTGGCCAGCATAACTAAAGCATGGGACAGCTTCTCCATTTCATGTATGATCGAGCTTACATTCGATTTCGCTAATTCTTGTAACAGCTTTTGAGCTCCGAGAACTCTTGGCTCAACAGTCTGGCATTGTCTACTCGGATTATAATCGTGATCGCCGTATAAATTTTTTAACGCTAATAATACTGGTAACGTGTGATGCGGATGCTCCAGGGCGCAACGTTGCATTATCTTATATATCTTCACAGAAAAATCGTTCAGCTCGTTATTCATGTGTGCCGCTAATTGTGGAACAAGTGGGACAAACTTATAAGCTGCTATTCCGTCGAGATTCTGCCATAATAACTCATTAATTTCCTTTTGATGCATATTGTCCAACCAGAGTGCAATCACTCTAAATATCAATAGATTGTGATCTTCGCTTTGTTGCAGCACAATTAAATAATACCTGCGCGACGAAATAATTAGTGTTATAATAGAATAGAAATTCAAATGTTTCCTGGATATAATTGAGAACGAAATACTTTGTTTCTTCATCTTAAATCGTTTTATAAAATTATCAGCACTTACTTCAAAGCTAAAGTCATGTAATTGACCCTCTCTTTTTCTATACGTTCCAATTCCGCGACGTCGTTCGTATTTTGCCTTTGATTTAAAATCAGAGCACTTCTGATATCTCTGTCCGCGGTAACGGAATGCGCGTCGAGACCTTTGTAAGAGTATTGGACGCATTCCTTTAAATTCTCGAACTGAGGAGACTTCATGTACGAACTTATTTGCTCGAACTGGTTGTCAGCGAAACGAGCCAAAGCCACTTGCGTGTCGTGTAAATTTTTCATTGAATTGGTATTCCTCATATTACTTGAGGAGCTTGTTTTTATAGACTTTAGATAGTACTTGTTTATCACAGTCTAAAAAAAAATGAAAAATGAATTGTAAAGTGATAGACAAAATTCTCATATAATCGTTAAATCATTAATCTTTGCAAAAAGTACCTGAGGATTTTCCGACTTTGTCTCAGCCATCCAATCCGCGTAAACCCTTAATACTTGCGCTCGTAAATCCGTATCCAAATTCTCTTTGTTCATCAAGTTACGCAGGAGAAATCGACCAACTTCCAAATCATTTCTCAGCTTTGCCGATAGAGATTCTTGATAAAGTAGTTCATCCTGAATTGTCGATGGTAAGTCTTTTCGTTTCGCCAAGACGGCTTTCATAAAAAAGATTAGAACATAAATAACGCATATTTATAGTCATTAATTGTGCATTTATAAATATGTATACCTAGCGAACGTGTAGCAATGTACAAGTTCTCTTTATCCGCCGCTATCTTTGATATTTGTAAATGAGTATTGAACAGAGCCCTTTTAATGTTGGCGTTATTCTTTAAATTATCATTTATTTGAAACATGATAGTTCTCTGAGTTAGGATAGGTTCAATATACTCGAAGTCATTGAAATTCGTAACATCCTGCCGTTGCCACTTACGTAAAACTCCTTCGTACTCATCTGGCTTGGCAAACTTCAAATCTTCGATCTCACGAATTAATTGCAATTGCATTAACTTTTCATATACAGTTTTGCTGCTTTCTAAAAAAGAACTCACATTTAAGCAGGTGTAAAGTTCGGGGTATTAAAAAGTTTGATGGAACTTGCCTAGACTGATATTCCTAAGCGCCTGCACAATACTCATGCGAGCATTTCTAATAGCAGCTTGCATACCCGTTTCATTCGACTCGTGGAAATACTTCAGCGCTTGGTAGTGGTAAAAGTAATAATCATGCTCAATTATTTCTGACTTAAAATTGCAATCATTCTGCGTGTGCAAAGACTGGTTCGCCTCACAAAAATCCCAGTTGCTGAGGCGCCAAGCGCATTCATATTGAATGCCATCGTCCACTTTCTTCTCGTCATTTTTCGACACACTTGATATGAGATTGCCGTATAAATACTCCAGACCAAATTGATGTAATCCATTCGCCATTTCTATAACGCCCAATTACGATGATATTAATATCGCACTTATTAAAATAACATTATCGCATAAATAATATTGCAATAATAACTCTTTCACTAGTCACCTCTGATCACTGTCATATTTCCAAAAGAAAGTTCAACGTCCAGGGCAAGCATTACTCTGCTCCAATCATTGGTATGAACGTAATGTTGAATACGAGTGGAATGATCTTGCAAATGCGAGGAACCGGTACCACGAATCGCATCGGTGTCACATATCTTCGCATACGAATCTCTAAGTATACCCTGTATCACTTTCCCTTGGTGCGGCAGCAATTCGTAAATGTAATCGATCTTTGAGACGTCAATGAAATTATTATAATCTTTCAGAAGATATTCGCAGGACATTTCTGCGTATAAAATTGCAGTAAAAAATGCCGAACAATACTGTGCAGCTTTCGCGATATACATGTAATTCAGCTTGAGAAAGTTACCGGGAGCTTGTATTCTAATATAATTTACAATATTTAGCATGCACCGTACAATGCGATTATCACAGTTTGCAACTTCCCGTAGCTCATCAAAATGATGCTCGAAAAACCTGTCTATGCAATGGCATATAATCTTTGTGAACTTTTTGTCCGTATGAATAATTAGGAAGATAATTCTTGGTAAAATTATTTCGCAAATGTCGGTGCTTAGAGCGCAAGCGGGAATTAAATGTTCAGAGTAGAACCCTGTGAAGCACTCTGAGATTTTGCACGTTATCGCTTTGATCCAGCTGGAGTAGGAGCCATCGGATTTTTCTGCCCAAATTGAATTATCCGAATCGAAGATATCGTGAATCTTTAAATAGTCTATACCAATGTTACTGCTCTTTGAACTCTTCCTTCCGATGAACGGTTGGATGTAACTTAGAGGAAGCACTGTCTCTGACTCGCCTATTGTCTTCAGATGTTCCATGTATTTTATATTCAACAGCTTTTGCCCCCACGGAGACGAGAATATCACGTAAAGCGTTGTAGCACTGACTTTACGAAATTCTGCGTCGCTTTGGAACAGAAATTGCACCATGGCCGTCGCTATTTTGTATGTTAATATTTCTATTAAGTCGGAAGACTCTTTAACGGGGCTCTTTTGAAAATATAATATCATTGAATTCAAATCGGTTGGTCCTAATTCGCCTAAACATCTGACCGCTTCGATTGACACATCCGTATCAGAAGATGCAGTCAACTTTATAAGTTTACACACTAATTGATGCAACATGCTCGTAGCGCAGTCCTCAGCGAATCCACGAAACGCTTCGAGTTTGCTATACAATTCTTGTAACTCATCCTTTCTTGTCGATAACTGCATCCGTAGATGAGCAACATCTTCTACACTATAGTGTATTTCCTTATCTGCCATGGTATTAAGAAAATGTTGCACTTCTTCCTCCAAACTGTAAAAGTCTCCAGTTTTGTATTTCAGCTTGTTATGAATATTTCGTATCTCTTGAAAATGGTGAAGATTCGGGAAAGAACTTAGTTTCTCTATCGCATCGCTCAATATCTCCTTCTGATCGATAATTAAATACTGAAGTATCTCCAACGCAACGGACGTTTCTTCCTTTCGTGCGATAGGAACCAAAGTCATCACGGTGAAGTTCATAATTTCTTTCATTTCTTCGCTTCTATTCGGTAAAATATGCTTTACGAATTTGAAAAAGTATTTGCATGCCAAGTTGCAGAGAGCATCGTCGTACATTTTAATTATATGGAGAAGAGTGTAACCAATGTCCTTTACAACGTACATGGATAACGCGTCGAAGTAACTTTCTTTCAATCTCTCTGTAATGAACGTACAAAAGAATACATACTGATGAAAAGCTTTTATCCTGTGCTCCAGAAATTCCATTTTACTAACATTGCTGGCCAAGCGTAGCAATATTTTCTGCAGCACGCCCGGACAGTTGCAAACTAAAATATATTGTACAGTCATTTCATCCGTAAAGAAGTTTTCTTCTATATACATCAAACAGGTGCGGATTACTTCGCCCTTAAAATGCGGTGGATCCAACATTGCAAACGATATCCTCGCGCCCAACATCTCTTCAAGGTGGTCTTCATCGTGCAATCTTTCAACGAGATACGTTAATATCTTTTCAAAGTTATCCTTGATCAAAACGGAGAATTTTTTTATTCGAGAGAATTCATCTTGACCCGATATAAACTTTCCTAATACTTTGCACGCCTGCTTTTTCGTGGAGATCCCATTGTTGCCGTTGATACAGTATAATAGCCATATCAATACTTGCGGAAAAATGCTTTCAAAGACCTGCTCGAATGGCAAGTTCGCTTTATTGCACAAAGAAACTATACGAGAGAGATCCAGGTCTTGAAATTGAATGAACGCTAATGTGTCGATGTACATTTCATAAAACTGTTCTTCCGTTTTGCATCGCGTTAGTTTCCATGGGAATGGTTGCATCGAGTACTTTGAATTGAACCAGTCCATTATTAAGTAGCTTAAATTATTTTCGACCAGGGTTGAATATATTACTTCCTTCGACATAACGGACAACGCTTTTGAAATCATTTTTACATCGACCTTTTTATCAGTGACGAAGCGCAGCATAGTCAATAAAGCACGGCTTTGAAGTGTGGCACTGGCAAATACTATACTGGCCAGTACAAATAAATTGCTCGCTATGGCTACTTCATCCTCGTCTGCTTTCGCTTTATCATCTTTCTCATTGCGGATTACTACGTCATCCACTGATTTTTCTATTTGCAGGAGAAATACTTCCTTCCAATTGAAAATAATTTCCTTCGAAGAGAACATTTCTTGTAGGCAATCTATGATTCGTAATTGTACGTCGAATGAAAAACTACTAAACGATGATAATACTCTTTCAATGATCGATACTTTGTCCGGTGTGTCACACAGCTGATGTACGTGCAATGGATTTGAACAAATAATCTCTGAAAGAGATGTAATATATTCCATAACAGCAGCAACGCCATACTTTCTTTTCTCTCGTTCCATATTAAATTCGTAAATAATATCTATTAATTTGGAGAGACCGCAATTGTGATCTATGGCGTATTTATAAAAGAACGGTAGAACTTTTAATATATATCGAACAGCAGTTTCATCCTTAGAACATTTACGATATAACTGCAGTATATTTTCCAGTGGTACATTCCTGTGGTTCTTCCACAATTCATTCTCACCGTATTTCGGTAAAGACTTCAGAACTGTTATAGCCATTTTAAAGTCGACCGTATGCGAAAGATCATACATTTCAATTTTAAGCAAATTGTTCATAAGCTTTACTTGAATCTCGGTTTTCCCTTGGCCAATGTCCATGCAGCAAAGCAACACCAACGCTCTTGTTGCTTGTATTCTAATTGTACCTTTGTCGCAAAGGTTGCACACCGTTTGCGTTTCAGTTTGTTTATCCAATAATCTACGCCTGCCGCTCTGGTAGGAACTGTATTCATAATACTCGTTGCTCGTTCCGTAATCGACCACTTCGTTATCTTCGATATTCATTAAACCAAATATATTCTTTAACATATCTAAAGTTACAAACGAGACGATTATCTTCGCCACATCAGTGTCGTACGATGTCTCATACAACGTGTTCAGTGCTTTCGTTACGTGGTGGAGGTAAATGTATTTACTTCTCGATGGTCGCAAACATTCCAGCAGATTGTAAGCGATGTGTAAGTGATTCTTCATTGAGCGTATAAGAGGGAGTCCTTCAATATCCTCAGATATTATACACAATTGTTTCATCATTGATACAATTTTTGCTATAGTCGCAATCTTTATGATAATTGTAGGAAGATCTTCGGTACTATTTTCATTGATAACATCCGATAAACTGTTCATCAGCTGCTTTGCTATATCTTGCATGCAGAGGACATGCTCATCCGTTTTTGTCCCTTTCTGTTCCGAATCTATCCTCCTCGCCTTATCGAACAAATTTTGCTTATACTTTAACAATAAATAGCATCGTTCGATGTATTCATGGAACGTTTCGGTGTTCCGTTCATTTTGCAAGCAGTCGCACGACTTGTCAACGTTATATTCGTTAAACGTGAACGGCTTCTCGTGTTTCGTTCTCAATATGGTATGAAGAAGTGCCAAACATAATTCATCCACTATTATTTTGTTGGCCACTTTGTGCCATGGAATATGTAATATCCATTTAACAAGACACGATCTTATGGAGCTGGAGTTCATTTCAGGCGAAGGGACGTTTAAGTTAAGCACAGCGATATCAGCGGGAAGCGGAAAATGTTCGCATAGAATTATTAAAGTGCGGACGCTCATGACAGACCACTTAATCACATTTGTAACGTACAGCTTCAGAAGTGTATTCGGATTTGTTACTTTGTTCTTTACTATGTAGAGCTGTGTAAGATTGTGCGTCGATATTTGATTTTGATTTACATTTAAAGATCTAAAATTATAATAAATGAGTCGCGTTAAAAGATACTTTACGGTTGCGAATTACAAAAGTCGTACCTTAATAAAATATCCCAAATTTGATCCCAATAAATGCTGGAGCTCTCTACGTCAAAAACACAATATACTTTTTCGTTCATCAGTAAAACAGCAGCCAATTCGTACAAGCTATCCATGATACTCTCTTCTTTACAAGCCAGTGTAAGAAGATCTACCACGATCTTTAGAATCCATGAAAAATCATCCGATTTTAAACAGTCGGGATACTTTTTAAATAACGCTGTAAAAACTTGGATTATTGGCCAAGATTCCGCCGGATTAGTATCGATAAGCATATCGATAGGACCGTCTACTTTGGTTGTAATTCTCCTCCGTTTCGCAGCTTGCACATAATCGCATTCGTCAAACGATCTTTTCTCGAAAATCAAGTCTGAGTTTTCGAATATCTGTCTGAAAACTAATACAAGTGTATATTATTAATATTGATACCTTATTCTTTTAAGGAGAAATAGTAGGATTGTACCTTCAGTTGCAAGTTGAATAAAACTTTTCAAAAGAAAATCTGCTTTGAAATCTTTGACGACCATTAGATAAATATTTTTAAGTATGGTGTACCATTTTTCCCACTTAACAGCGTAGGCACCATGGGTAGGTTTGCATGCCCCTTTAGGGTGGTGAATTCGAATGAAAAGTAAGAAGAGTTTATACTTTTCTACGGAACTTTTCAAGCTGATTATTCTCGGCAAAACGTTTTCGCTAAACTGACATAGGGTACTCCTGTACTCTGTTGCTATTTGTAGACACACGGTATTTGTCAATCTATAGCTCGAATCAGCTAGAATTTCTTCGTTAGTCTTTACATCGACAAAAACATTCTCTAAAAATCAACGACAATTAGAACACGCTTTAACGAAGCTTGTACAAACATTGGATAACATCATAAACTTGTTAGTAATGTACAATTTCATACGAAAAGTCTTACTGTACCTATGAATGATAATATGGCTTGCACAGAAAGAGGTAAATCAGTATGCAAGGAACCATGTTCGATGATCATTTGCAATGCATCTAAAAGAGCCCTTTTGCTTGTAAGAGAAGATTTACGTTTGTACAAATTGACGCATATCTTTAACAATTCTTGCCAATGTTCAGGTAACAAATCTACTTGATACATTCTAAATGGCAGTACGTAAGAATTTAGCACGTTTATGTATGTATCATGGTAGAATTCATAAGCATTTGTTCCCAGGATTTGCAAGACCAATGGCATCACATCCTTGCATTTCAACAGGGGTAGTTTGGAAGAATTCGCGTTTTGAAAGGTTTTTTGAACTAGCATACAGGTATTCTGTCGTTCTGTGATCGCTGCTCTACTATGTGCATCCTTGCTAGCTTGCCTTTCCATTTCCTTTTATGAATATTAAAATTAACTTTATTTAATATTTATTCAGGAGAAATATAGTTTGATGCATTGATTCTGAATACTTTTCTAAATTCATACTTACTGATAATAATAAGTTATGAACAGTGTGCAATATGTATGACCAATTTATAATGCCACGCTCATTGTTTTCTGTACTCCTACAAATTTCTTGCACCGCCTCAGTGTTTTCATATAATTCTAATAGCTCCAAAACGCATTTCTAAGTGTAACATGATCGTTATTAATGTTCAGTATAAAAGCATTGTTGAATAAGGATGTAACTTAGAAATTAATTTCAATTTTCTTGGACGAAACCAGACAGGATTAGTTAAAGTATGAAGCTTATTGAATAATATCAAAAGGAAAATAATCTGTCATACTGGGGAAAGTTTATGGCAAGTACATACGAATACAAACCTTCTTCTCTGTTACTTTTCTATTCTTTGATCTATTTAATATTTCGCGTATTCTTTCCAAATACCGAGACATTTTAACCGAAATCTTCACCCTCTCGCACCTTCAGTAACTCTTGTGAAATGAAGTCGTATATATGCACATCTGCAAATATACATATATGCTTTATTTGTACGTAAAAATTAAGAAACGCGTACTGTTCATCGAATGTATAGAATTAATTGTAGTTTTATTACCACTCATCAACTGCTTCAAATTAAATACGAGCATCACATTTTACGCAGCTTCCCATTCTTAAATTCCGGTACCGTTTGCCCGGTACTTTTCCGATAAACTTCGCGGAATAAAAATACTAAAGAAATACTTGTGGAGAACTTTATTAGAGTCACATAAACGTAACATTAATTATATTGCCAATTAAAAATATATTTTATACGATCGACGCAAGGTATTATATATGCATGCATTGATGTATGTTTTAAGCTTGAAAAATATGGAATTATTTTGTAGCGGATCGTTTTTTTAGGGAAATTTTCTCCTGTAAGGAAAATCTTGGGATTCTTACGAATAGTTTCGTAGTAGACATCACAGATGGTGCGAGGTGCTATTTCTGAATTACCAGTGATTCGATCACATTAGTTTTGAATCACTTTTCAGTGATTTTTCAGTGCTTCGTGATTTTTCGAGATCGTTTCTGATTGGTAGAGAACATAACCTGCGTATATTATATTTTACATTATTAACATCGAAATAAAAATGCGAATTACAACGTACAAAGTAAAGGAACAATGAAGAATAATGAATAAATTCGTAATTTTTTACTTCTTTAAACTTAATCTTACAAAATGAACGCATTTAGTTATTGCAAATCATTCTTTTATAGTTTATTTTTTTCTTCGTGATTTTTATTAACACAAATAGTAATGAAATTCATTTCTTTTTTGTATTTTGATTATATGTTTCGTTTAAAAATCAAGAATTACGATCACGATCATGAATGAATAGTTCAATCACGACAGTGATGACTGCGACTCTGCGATCACTGTGATAAATTAATACGAAACAATCCTTATTGGATAAAGTATTGATTATTACTGAGTCCCTTCGATACATGTATAAGAAACGGATGTATTATGATTTGATGTATAAACAGTTAAAAGATGTAAATCGTTGTAAACGTATCCAACCGCATGAAAAATATGATTATGAGATTATCAAAGTATATTTGCTGTTATGTTATGTTAGTGCATGTATCGCAACGTCGTTCCCACAGGCCAATTCGACTCCAATTTAGTTAAGTATTGGACAGAGTCCAGCTATCGCCCTTCATGAATAATGGCCTAAACTGCTGGCCGAATTCCATTCAATTTTTATGATAGGTATACGTAATCTGCTTTGAAACTTTATTTACCAATAAGTGGTTTGTTACGGGATAAATACAGACTATCAGTGTATCCTAATATTTATAGAACAAATTTATTGTTGAATTTTTTATTTCTGGGTCCCCACTTCATGGTAGGGCAAATATTTAATGAAATAAATCGTTCATGTTGCATCATTTAGCATTCTATTTTTAGATATGTACATCAAAACTGTAGAAGGTTATATATCAAATTTAAGAAAAGCTATTTGATATACGACATTAAAATACAGATAGTCCTTTTTTAACCGAATCTTTGTTACTAGCCTGCATTGTCGCACTGAACGTGTTGGTAGCAGTGTTATCTGTGTCGATTTCAAATATCGATCCGAAACACTTCTGATCATACGATCTTTCAATGAATAAAAAGAGATGTTACGGATTATGTTTATTTTGCAGCACGATTTTGCGCGAGCTTTTAGGCTCGTTCGTTATCTGTATTTCTTTCCTGCGGCGAAAGCGAAATGACTTGTAACGTTGAATTGTATAAAATCAGCCTTTGTAAACAGATTATTGCTCGTATTCGTTCGTCGGGGGCCGTCTTACAAATGGTCTAACAACACAATTCTCCCATTACGAAAGTTCCAGAGGCACCGAGTGTCAATTGATTGAAATAATCTATGCATTCCAGCTAACACGTGATGTAATTGAGCAGTTCACAGACCGGTCAACGATCATAATTTGAACCACAAAAACTTATTTATACGTTGTTTTATTAGCTCAGATATGTATACAAATGTGAATCTGTGCACATGCGTGCACACGTTTATACACCTGCATACACATAAGTCAACTGCATTGTCAATGAGCAGCATTTGCAAAAAAGATTTAAATGCCATTATTCTGCGTAATCTGAATAGTTGGAAAGAATACCTTACAATTAACGTAACATTGTGCAATTTAGAATGTTCACAGTTAATTTATATTGTAATTAATCATTTCAATATAAGTTTCAACATGTCATGAATTCTTAATAATTTGAATATTTTCACATTTGAATCCGATTGATCTAGACAAACGTATAGTAACGCAAAAGAAGATTATCGGGAAAGTTCTCGAGTCGCAAGCTTTACCTAATCGTTTGAATGGGTAAACATCTTTTGCCAGCTCATAGACTGTTTAATAAAGTAAGCTTAAAACAATAAGAACTAGTGGATGTATTCAAATTATGACATTCGTATTATATGGCCAAGAATTCATACGATCTGATGCAACATACTTTTATCATTCATTTTTCATTTCTATGTAATTTTGTTATGAGAAAGACATTATTTGAAAGACAATGTCTTGTTACATGCCGGTTCGTATTTCTGCGGTCGTGTAGCAAATAGAAACGCCATCTCAGGTAACAAAACTGCTTAAGGTAGCTTCTTTATCCACATACGGATATTAAACTGCACTTTTTTTAAGCATATATTTTATGCAATTTATTTCATACATATTCGTAAAACCGCTGTTAGAGTTCATATTTGTATAATATGAAGAATTCGAATGATTATCAAATATTTCCAGAACCTTCAGGCGCTCCTCCAGATATGCATTTCTTTTTCTTTTGAGCAAGTTTTTACGAATAGCTTGAGCAAAAATGGTGTATTTACCAACAGTATACGACATGCATAAACAAATAAATATATGTATATATTTACCTATTTATATACTTGTTGTACATACATCCATCTGAAATAACGTTTGCGTGCGTTTTGGAAGAAGCGATATCAACTTGTTTCATCATAAAACGCAAAAGTAGATATAATGGAGAACGAGGGAATTTGAAGAAAACGCATACATCGGTGAGTAAAAAAAAAAGAAAACATCAGAGTATTTGCACACGTCCGGAAGATAAGGCTAAAACAGGATGTGTCTGTAGGATGGTGCGGATGGAAGGATTAAGCAGAAGCCGAACGAGAAATTGTAAACGAAGCATACGTTTAGTTTATGTTAGATCGGTTAGCTTGATAAAAACCGAGCAGTAACCAAATATAATAGGTTCCAGTTAAACAGCGGGTGGAAGGGGGGTACGCGCCATTTCTTTTAAAGCGCATGCTTGCGCATTCTCTCGGCATTTACGTTTCAGCTACGACACGACGTTTTTGGACATCCTCCACCCAGCGTTATTTACGTTCGCCTTGGCCACAAATTTTATTTCCTTTTATTTTTCGCATTTCGAGCAGACGTGTCACCTGTAAAACGGTGACTCACCGAGGGCGATTATATAGCTTTTGCCACCGAACCTAAAATAAACTTTCGTTTCTAATCGATTCAAGTTCGGTCGATCAATAATCCTTGAGCCCCTTGATATCCCTAGGGCAGTCTATTTGCGGGAAAAGTATTTCCAAAGTTTAGTCCGTAATTGTTGTCAGCAGTGTAAAAAAAGCTTTATATCATACAAAAATGGCTTTGAAGATTCGTGTCGAATCGCCGAAAGTGAAATACGCAGAAGACTTTATCGAAGCACAGTACGAGTATGAAACGACCCACGTTACAGAAGACGGCGGTATGAAATATACGGTGAGCTTCTTTTTCTTGTATTTTTCTTGTCCGTTGTCGCATAAAGTTTCTAGGCGGATCGTTACAGAGGAAGAAGTATAAGATCAAAACAAAAACTCTGTGTCCCATACTTTTGATATTTAATTGTACCTCCTATCAGTTATACTTTACAGGTTTCCATTGGATACGAAAATCCATTTCTAGAAGGGTATTCTGATAATATCAAATTCATTGACAACATTGTTAAATATTTTATATATTGTCAGTAAACTATTGTTATATTGAATGGGAAAGTTAAATTGAGAGAAGAAGCTTAAAAATACCCGCCCTGGTGAAATCCGTTGACTGCTCCTTTTCACGAGATGGCGCTAACAGTGATTTATTACGGTGATCGCAGAAGCACGATCGCGCTTGTAATTTAACTTCATTTCCAATCGCGATTTTTTGTATTTTAAGTAGATTTGCTCACTGCGATCACAATTCTTGATCATTAATGATTTGGAAATTAGTTACACTGCTATCACCAATCAGAAACGATGGTGAAAGAATCATGAATCATTTTTAAAAGTCAGTGTGGTGTCATCCAGTCACTCGTGATTCACGAATGCGCTCTTCGCGCCATCTATGTTGTTTAATGTATGAAACAGAATTAATTTGAAAAACAAAAAATGTTTCTACCGCCCTTAATTATGTTCTTAAATATAAAATTTTGTTTACAAATTCATCGGGCGTCCGTATACAAAATTTTTACGCATGATTGAAAAACCACATCGGAATTCTATGAATCGAAACGTGAATTACAAGAATGCAAATGAACAGGATAAATGTTAAGTGTGCTTATACATAAACTTTTTTGTTAAAGGAACGTTGATATTTAATTTGACCAATGCACTCGTCAGGTTGGATTTTTTTCGACCAAATTGTATAAATATTCAATTTTCAGGTTTTGTATGTAAAAATTTTTTTTAGGGGGAAGGAACAAGTATAATAAAAAAATAAGTAAATAAATAAAATGAACAGCCGATCAAGCGCTATGAATTTCGTTTTGGAAATGAATTTTTCGATTTTTGAAAAATGCACTCCCGTATCGTACACAGCTGTTGTGTACTAGCGGAAAAATACCTCGGGCAGAAATATTAACAATTACCATGTGTAATATTATTTCCTATAACCGCCTGAAAATAATTAATTACAGAGTTTGAATATATATGTTTATTATATATAGGTGACGCCTAAATCCACAAAGTTATTAATTAGAACGCAATTGAAAGTCCCAAAATTGGGAGTAATGTTGGTAGGATGGGGTGGAAATAACGGTACCACTATCACTGCTGCGTTATTAGCGAACAAGCTAAAATTGTCGTGGGAAACAAAGAACGGAATTCAAAAGGCGAATTGGTAATAAAAAAAATAGATATTGTAATGGCATGACTGTCCTATTGCGTTGTGGCCAATTCCATTAATGTATAATTTCTTTATTTACACGTAGGTATGGATCGTTGACTCAGGCGTCCACTGTCAGATTGGGCAGAGGACCAGAGGAAGACGTGTACATTCCTATGTCTTGGATGTTTCCAATGGTTGATCCAAATGATATTGTAGTCGACGGCTGGGATATATCGGACATGAATTTGGCTGATGCCATGGGGCGTGCAAAAGTTTTGGACATTAATTTGCAGAAGCAATTAGTTCAGCACATGAAGCATATGAAACCGAGGAAGAGTATATATTATCCTGACTTTATTGCTGCTAATCAGGTAAATAATTATTTCATCGCATTTCGTTCATGTTTGATTCTTCATTTTGTAAAGAGTTTTTTTTTAATTCTATCTTAATATTTTCTTGCATATTAGAAAGATGTTTACATAATCGTTTTCCTACGTTTTCAGGAAAACAGAGCTAACAATACTATTCCTGGTACCAAACAGGAACAGTTGGAACAAATTAGGAAAGATATTGTGGATTTTAAAACTTCGAAAAAATTGGATCAGGTGATCGTATTGTGGACTGCTAATACCGAACGTTTTTCAGAGATTATTCCAGGCGTGAACGATACGGCTGAGAATCTACTGAAAGCTATCAAAGAAGGCCATCCAGAAATTAGTCCAAGCACTGTGTTCTCTGTTGCAGCAGCTTTGGAAGGAGTAAGCGAAATATATTTATTTGTCGCTTCTAATGAAAACATTATTATTTAACCATTGGTATACCTTAACATTCCAACTAATTTTTGCAGTGTACATATATCAATGGTTCTCCCCAAAATACTTTTGTGCCAGGAGCAATGGAATTGGCAGAGAAACAGAAAACGTTTATCGGTGGCGATGATTTTAAGTCCGGACAAACGAAACTCAAATCCGTGCTCGTGGATTTCTTAGTCTCGGCTGGTATAAAACCAGTGTCAATTGTTAGCTACAATCACCTTGGTAATAATGATGGATACAATTTGTCTGCTCCGCAACAATTTCGATCGAAAGAGGTAATTTACCAGAAAAAAATTGGTTATCCAAGAGGATGATTTCTTTGTAATACTCGAATTTTAACGTAATTTTCAGATTTCAAAGAGCAATGTGGTAGATGATATGGTGCACTCAAACAAAATTCTTTACCAGCCTGGAGAGAAGCCGGATCATTGCGTTGTTATTAAATATGTCCCATATGTTGGTGCGTAGAAATATTTGTGCTGTCGGATAGTGTTTAATCATGTGCCATACTATTGTTTCGTCTTTCAGGTGATAGCAAACGGGCAATGGATGAGTACACGTCGGAAATATTATTAGGAGGGCACAACACGATTGTAATACACAATACGTGCGAAGATTCTCTGTTGGCCAGTCCGATCATCTTGGATCTTGTCCTTTTGGCTGAGATTTGCTCGCGTATCACATTTAAAGTAGCGGACACAAAGGATGAATTTGTCGGCTTTCATAGCGTACTCTCAATACTATCGTATCTTTGCAAAGCACCATTAGTGCCTCGCGGAACACCGGTTGTGAATGCATTATTCAGACAGCGATGTGCAATCGAGAATATTCTAAGAGCATGCCTTGCACTGCCTCCGGAAAATAATATGCTGCTGGAGCACAAAGTGAATTTCGGGAAACAAGTGGAAATCTAAAGCAGCAGAGATTATTTTTCAATGTAAGGGTATTGTTGCTTGCAAAATGAAAACAGAAGCGGAAAGGAACGGACAGTATTACCGAAGAACAACTTAAGGAAATTGAACGACACGTCCTGTTTAAAAAAAAAATAATTCAGACCAAATTCAGTATTTGATTATCATTTTTATACTTTCATTTGTGTTACGAAATTCGCATTAATAGGTGATAACAATTCTTGTTGTTAGAAACTTATAAATAAGTAATAGTATTTGATATGGACAAAAATTGTTCATAATTGTTCATATTAGATTTGATAATATTCGATATATAATTGTGATATATATATTTTTATTAATCATGACAAATTGAAAGATATATTTTATACAGGAAATATTGCCATGTTAAATGACTCGCTATTTTTGAACGAAAGTGCAATCTAATTTTACAAACGAAACCTAATTGTAATTTCACCTAACGAATCTCTAAAACGTACTGTATAGTTCCTTGTTTTTCTTTAACATAGTTTAATATTCGATCTCATTGTTTAAATGAAAGTTACGATCCTTTTAAGTAGCTAAATATTTAAAGAGAATGATACTGCACTAAAAAGTAATTCATCGAAATACCCTTATTGTTTAAATAAGTTTTCCGTCTATGAGTAATTATAGCGTTTATTACTATCACGTTGAGTGGTCTGTTTAATGCACTGCAAAATAAATAATTATTGAAAAAAATATTACAGTTCTTTAGATTGTATTTTATATCCTTAGAAGAATATTCTGTTAGGGAACATTACATTAGCATCGATTGAAAAATATTCGAGGCGTAGACCAAATCATAATCTTCTTGGGAACATTCATCAAAAATATATTGAATCTATAGAAAGAAAAAAAAACAAACCAAAATTATTGCTTGGTAGTTCGAAATTTGATTCTCAAACAATTGAAATTTTCGCGGGTCAAACATAAGCAGGTGCGTAGTGCGCTAAGCATTCGTTCAAAAGAGAAAAGTACGTTTAAAAGTATTTACAAAAGCGCGATTTATATAACCGTAATAATTGTATTTAATCGTTTGCAATTTTATTATTTACGAATGATTAAATTCCAATTATTCGCATGCAAGATTTTTAATAGCGGGAATACTCCAGCGGCCATTGCATGCATAAGCAACGTCATAGGTCGCGAAAGTATTTCGGAATACGCACGACAGTTGAACGTGGCATCGAACGAATTCTCAGCGCGTTGTGCGTGAACGGATTAGTTGATTTCGCTTCGCAAAAGTTACATCTTACGGATTGTAATCTATGACGGATCTTTGTTAAACATACGCGGAGTGATGTATACGAAAATATTCTATGGCTATTGAATGGCGGGTCATGAATTTCGGGACTGTAGAATGTCCGTTGCGTAGGCCGAAAATAACATACGCCACGGGCGCCATTAAGTCACGCCATCTGGATATCCTTACGAAGAAATTGCATTAGCCCAGAGTTTTGGAGAAACTTTTGAATAACGTCATATACTTTTCCCAGTAACAACTGGTATTGTAAGGTAAAAAATTAATGAATTTAAAGACTGTTGCTAACACACGCGCGCACCGATGACGCTCGCGTTACGTGAGGATGTGTTGTGTACGCACCACCGACCCGATTGTATTCACCTAACCTCAATTTTAAATGAAAAATGTATACCTGTGTTCGTGAACATGTAATGTTATATTCCTCTCGTGATAAAAATAAAAAAGCACAATCTTTTTTTGAAAAGGAAAATCAAAGATACCTTAAACTGTGCAATGGAATATCGTGATCAACGGCCCGAGAATATTGATAACATTCTACAAGTGACGATGATTATTAGTCGTTCCAACTGATTTTTATCAATGCATCTATGCCATGTCGGAGTTCGAATACTGGCATACACCACGTACATACATAATTGTATAAATTCGAAGAAGAATAGCTTTGGGAATGCAACATGCACAAGTAGCACCCCGAGAAGCTTTACATAAAGTTAGGTAAGACGCAGAGCGCCTTATGTACAATGTCGATTTCTGTAAATTACTTTTTTACTAAACTCCTTTCTCTTTATTTCCAGCGAGAACGTTTTCAAATACATCTGAGGTTTACAATACCATGGAAAGAATCTGAGTAATCGCGTTAAAGATGCAGCGCATTGAAGTTAACAACAAAGATCACAACTACAGCGAAGTAAAGCATGGTCCCAGTAACGTTAAAAATGCTTGCGAAGTTAAAGCAGTATCTAAATCAAGCAGATCCGGATTAGTAGCGAATAAAGAAGTGTTCGGTCAGATCAAAGATATTAACGAATTGAAGAAGATAACGCCGCGGGTGAAGTTATTGACTCACGATGTGTCTAGCTTAAACGAGTTAACTAAGATTTCCATACACAGCAAGATATCATCGCAGAAAAGGTTATCGATATTGGAGCAAACGAAGCAGGAATTGAAGAAGTATTGTAGGACCTGCGCAGGCTTAAAGCTTCCGCTGGTGGATATATTCAGTGAAAAGGGTAATCAGATGAGATTGAGTCAACAGATTAAGCACCTGGAGGAAATAAATCCGCACGACAGCTTGTCGACACAGATGTGCATGGACTGCATCTGTGACCTGAAGATGAGTTACAAATTTTTCATGCAGATCAAGAAAGCTGAAGTTAAATTGAAATCTATGCATCTTACGTTCACCGATGCGGCGACGAGAAATATAGAGGTGAGCCAAACGCAGCCTGTAGAAACTGAGAAACAAGTAAAGAACACTGCAGAAAGTAAAGCGACGAATCCATCTACGAGTAAAGGAAACGATGTCGAGGTATCTGGTCCTAAGATAACTGCGATTTTTTCATTGAAAGAGAAAAACTCTTCCCTCGAAGCATCCTCAAAGGAAGGGGTAGAAGAAAATACTGTTAAAGAACCGGGAAATAAGCCTGATATCAAAATGTTCGAAGACTCTGCTCAACAGAACAGTGACAACGAATCAATCGAAGAATTCGACCCTGACGATCCACCCTTTCAACCTGATAGTTCAGACGTCGCCGAGTCCGACGACGACATAGTCGCGCATTCGTCGAACGTGAAAAGACGAAATGCCCAGCAGAAAGAAAATGCGAAACGCGAAAGCTCGCAAACAGTGCTTATCCTTGACGATAATGTAGCATCGGAGGGCAAGAATATTGATTCCAATAAGACAACGTATAACTATGATACGTGTCTAGGGACGTATGTTAAAGTTAAGGAGGTAGAAAGTAATAATCACTCTACAGAAACGCACAGCGTGATTAAAAGCGAACCATGTAATACGGAAAATACGAAGGAATCTGTGAAGCAACCAAACATATTGAAACGAAGGCTTTTAACGCAAATTAAGAAAGAATCTACCGATGAAACGGAGGAGAATATTTCTGAGTTCAATGCATATGATAAAAATAATGGCAATAAGGACTTTAAAGTACAGAAACTCGACGTGAACAATTCTTTGAACATCAACAGTAACCAAGAGGATGGAATCATGTATGTCACCGTAAAGGGGTCTAAACCGAACGAGATATTATTAGTAAAGGTGAAGAAAATGGATAAGCCGATGGAGAAGAAAGATGATAAATCCGTTGGTAAAAAAAGCTTCGACGTTATGCCCGTGGAAAAGATTTTAAAAAAGTATGAAACCTTAGTTACAAAGGAGAAGGACCTGTTCCCGGAACGGACGAAGAGGTCTGAGATTAGGGAGCAAATCATAGAAGAACAAATAGAGGAGTACAAGAAGAAGCGCGAAAAGGTTCTAGGTGGGCATACAAGTATATCGGTTCCATTGAGGCCTGAGGATACACAAACTCGTTACTTCAAGCGGAATGAAATTCCAGATAATCAAAAGGCCGTCACGCATGTAGAAGATGACTGCGTAAGTGAACAGCTTGATAAAGACGATAACGAAGACAATATAAACATTAAAACTGAGAATGACATTACAGAACTTGAGGAGCAGCTCAGAGGGAAGTCAGCTAGTGAAAAACCTTATGTAAATACCGAAGAATATTTGTCACGCTTGGCGAAGCTTAAGTTAAAATGGGAGGAAGCGAAAAAGAAGAAAGAGTCCCTTCAGAAAGAATTGGACGAATCTTATATGGAAGGGAATATCGAGAAATTGACGAGAATTTTAGGAGAAAAAGAGAAGAATTTGCAAGAGTTTCAGGACTATCTGAAACAGCGTAAAATTGTTATTACAAGATTGAAAGATGAGGACATAATTTCTCTCTACGAAGATAGGAATAATGCAGCGCAGAAGAACAGTTTCCCTGATTTGATAGACGAGAGCCAGCCAGCAGATTATATTCCGGAGGAGCATTACTTGGAGTGCGACTACTGCCCAGAGACGTTCGCCTCTAAAGAAGTTCTCGAGGAGCATTTGAAGATTCATGATTATAAGATTATGCACTACTGTGAGGATTGCATGGAGGAGTTTCCGACGAACAAGGCGAAGAGAAGTCACAACGTAATTTGTATAAAGAAGCTAATATGTAAATATTGCGACGTAATGTTGGATTCCAAAGGGAAGAAACGCCAGCACGAGCAGAAGCATTGCGACAGCATGTATGGACAGCTGTGCGACGTATGCGGCGAGAAGTTCAAGCACCAAGGAACGCTGGACCAGCACGTGAAAACGCAGCACATGAGCTGGGAAAAGATATACCAATGTCCGAAGTGCCCCAAGAAGTTTGCGTTCAAACAGAAGCTTAGCTTTCACCTGAAATCTGTCCACACAACGTTACGGGCCTATCTGTGCGAAGATTGCGGGGCGGATTTCAAGAATCCGGCAAGTCTCAGACATCATAGAATACGTAAGCATCAGCCGGTTGGTAATAAAAGGGAATGCCCCGTTTGCCACAAGCTGGTACCGTTTTACAGCCTCTCCAAGCATATGCATACTCACAAAGCGTACACCATTCAATGCCCGCATTGCGACAAAATGTTTAAGAATAGTTCAACGTTGAAGCAGCACGTTAGGATCCATGAGGATCAACGTCAGTACAGATGCGACACGTGTGGAGTGGGATTCAATAGGAGGGACGGCTTGAGGTTGCATATGAGAGTGCACGAGAAAACTGATAGCAGAGGGCTGAAGGAATGTTCCTGCCAAGTGTGCGGAGAAAAGTTCCCGAATCATTCGACGCTTGTTATACACAGAAATCGTGTTCACAAGGATGGCAGACAGTACACATGTCACATTTGCAACAGGTCCATGATTTCAACCAGATCTTTAGAATGGCACATGTCCCATATACACAACGAGTCTCTTCCTGGCGTGGTGAAGGAAGAGGCGGATGGACCGCCAGAAAAGAAGAGAGCGTCGTGTTACCATTGTAACAAGACGTTCAAAACAGAAATGATATTAAGAACGCATATTAAAAACACTCATATGGAGAAGGATCCGATGAAGTGTTTAGATTGCGAGCTAACGTTCACCTCGGAAGTGAGACTGAGACACCATATGATGGTGATGCATAACAGATTGGAAGGGACGTTAGCATGTCCGCATTGTCCAAAGAGGTTCGTGAACCAGCTTCGGTTGAAGACTCACATGATTTCGCACTCTGAAGAGAGGCCGTACACGTGCGAGATCTGTGGCTTCAACTTGAAGACCAAGATACAATTGATTAAACATCATCAGAACAGACACAGCGATGAGAGGCCTTTGCAGTGTCGGTATTGTCCTTGGAGATGCAAGCAAGTCAGTGCCCTCGTGTGCCACGAGAGAACTCACACGAACGAACGGCCGTACTCTTGCAGCGTGTGCAGGCAACGCTTTAAATATTTAGGCGACAAGAATAAGCACGAGAGGCGACACGAAAGCTTGGGCGGGTCAGGATTTAAGAGGATAGTTCTTGGCCGCAATATCAAGGCCAAGGTGCAGGAAGATTCCTCCAGTTCTGAACAGGATCAGGAAGGTGTGGTCAATGCGGAAGCCGAAGTTCCCGAAGGAGAGTATCAAGAACAAACGGAGCAACACTTTGATGAGGAGCAGATAGTCAAGTTCGAGGAAGAAGAGATCGCGGAGGAGTACGAGCAAGTATACGAACAGGTAAATATTCCTTTTGTAATTTTATACTCTCGTAGTCTAACTCCTTGCTACTTTCACTTGCCAGGAATATGAGGAGACGTCCAGAGAGGCTTCAGACGCGGCGGAAGTTATAATGCACATGGAAGATACTAGTGCTGTCTACACAGAAGAAGTGACCACAGATAATATTGAGCATACAGAGATAATGGCGCATGAGATGATGACAAATGAGATCTTACAATCAGGCGCTGTCGTACACTTGCAACAAGAAGATGATTCGGGAAAGATACAAGTGATCCCAGTTATGTTGTCGTTGCCTGATCTGTCCGATGGAAACACCGAGGTCAATTTAGCGACAGCGTCGATCATGTATAATACTAATTGAATTCAATATCGCATTTCACGTTTGCGATATATACAACTGTAAAAAAGAAGTGAACTTTAACATTTTATTGTGGTAATTATAGATTAGAATATCGTTAATTTGGTATAAATGCGTAGCGGCTGAAGCACATTCCCGTAGACCCGATGTCATCATTGTATATTATTGCCTTCTAATATACATACATAGCTTTCGTTCTGTTAGAATATTAATAATATATCAAAACGTTAGCGTCGCGATCAGCCATTCAATTAGCAGATTTGTAGGATTATTATTTTATTACATGGAGTTACTTATTAAAATTAGATTGATATTGTAAAAACAATGATGTTAACTAATGCGATCTTTACAGTGCTTTTCGGTACGAAATATTTGCTTAGATATAAAAATGATAGAACTGTCTGTAGCATGATATAAAGTATTTTGTACAAAAGATGAGCAAGTATTTTACTTGATAATACAAGAATTACAAACGCTATTCATAACTGTATGCCAATTTACAAATAATTGTTTATGATTCGATTTCATTTGTTTTTTTTTCTGCTTTAGTTATTCACTTATTGTTAGTAGCATCTTTACAAACATTCTTTATTTGTTAAATCGGTAAAGTACAGACAATATACAAATCACAGTGGATTAAAGAGCAACTAACAATCGTTTCTGATTTTTCCATGATCGCTTCTAAAATGTGCTTGTGCAGAAAGATTTGTCGAGCAGTGTATATATGTATAAATATACATATATTACGCATACAGCTTTGCACGTTCAAAATAAATATTACATTTTAGAATTTTATACATTATGCTACGGATGTTCAAGAATGTTAGTTCAAGCATAACTTAGTTATAAGTAATTTTGTTTGCATCGTTTTATAACAAGGCTTCATTCGAGTACAGTCGATTAGAAACATTTTCGCTAATAAAACTTTTGTTCCTCTCTTTTCGCAACATTGCAGTCAAATTTATTATCGTTTATATACTACAACGATTTTTCGTTAATGCATTTCATTAGTGGAGTCGTCAACGTGCAAAATCAAATTATAAATATTGCAATTTTAATACCGAGAATGGTCTCTGTTTTTTTCACACTATAAATAAGTCGCGTATTTAAATATTTTAGTTTTCCTTCGATTATGAACGAACAATCACATTTTAACTTTTATTTATTTTCTCTTTCTCATATTATGGAATTTGTTTATCTGTCAATCGTATTTGTATCTTACAATGGTAATAAAAGAATTGGAATGTCAAATACTATTGTATTTGATACTTTATAAAAAGTTTGTAATGTATCTGCATATTTTAGCAATACATAAATATTATCTTTACATAAAAATAATGCGCAATCACTTCTTCGATCATAGGATAAAATGTATATTACTCGAAATAAGCGCAGTAAACGAATCATATTCGCACTATATATATATTCTTATAAAATTTGTATGGAAAATACAATTGAATTTTGTATTTCTGTGAAGTAAAATTTAACGTATATGTTATACGTTAAGGATGAATTGTAAATACATATTAAGATATCTGATACAATGATAGCTATTATTACTGAAATCTCTGTGCTGTACAAGAAAAATGTACAAATATACAAATTGTATATTACTACTAAAATTGTAGTAGTCTTTAATGTTTTCTTATTTTGTTCGCAACATTAAAAATATTAATTTCATTCTAACGAACATGTTACCCCTAAAAACATTTTTCTATAATTTTTTCTACTTTTCTAAATTTTGATAATATTGTGCAAGGACAGACCATGCTTTTGGTGACATAAAGCCGTCAGGTGGATTTTCACCTGCTTTTGCGAAATCTGTAAAAAAATATTATACTGTTATAGCAAATAGAGAGTTAAGTATTTTATGAAAGATTATAATGCGCAATTAAATAAGTAAATAGTACATACAACGCATTTTTGTCCCCGATATAAATTCAAAATCTTCCTTCCGCTTTTCATCAAAAAAGGCCATCTTTTTATGCTTCTTATCGTACGCTGCAACCTTAAACGGTATGATTTCCAAGGTCTGCAAGCCTCGAGCTATTGAAAGAACTCGGGCTCCATGCGTAGAATCGTAAAGATTTCCATCGGGTGTTTTAGTTCTGTCAGGATGCGGTATACCGGCAGGGTCCCTCCCTACTATGTAAAAATTCGCTCCTGCGTTCATTCTGGCTTTTGCATGCCACTGTACCTAATATAAAGGGAGATATGTATATAGTAAAGAAATCCTATCACATTTTGTTACACCAGCCTTACAAGGAAAGTACTAATCTTAATCTTACGTATTTCGATAAATAATTGTGCATATTTATTACCTCGACCGGGCCAGCATACATCATTGGGCTTGGAAAGATTGCTAATAGAGTAGAATTAGCATCCAAGATTCCTTCGTTAAGTATTGCTTCGTGCTGTAGGATTCTAGTATGCAAAGGTACATCATCGTCTTTCGTCCAACCGCCTAAGGGATGTAACAGTAATACTGGATTTTTAAAACCTCTTTCTTCTAATAAGCGTTTCCTCGTGTCCTATGAAAGCACAAAATAATTACATCGAAGGTTTTCTTTATGCGAATACAACGATAAACGTGTAACAAATAGCTGGATTAACATACTTGCATCAATAATGCATGACCATTGTGTATAGGATTTCTGAGTTGAAATGCAAACACTGCGTCCGCTTTCATTTTCTTACACTTCGCTTTAATCTCGTTCGGTGTGAGTCGATATTTATCCAGTCCATCGTGCCATCTGATTCTTTGAAGGATTTCTATATCACCGCCTACCAACCAGTCTCCGGATTCGTGAATCATTCTCACGTACGGATGGTTTAAATCGTTGGTGCCAAATTGCCATCCGCATCGTTCTTCTTTTCTGTGATTATAAAACTCCGGCCTACGCAATATCGCGACTGGTTTATTCCTGTGTTTCAGTGTAAAGGCTGAGAGTCCATCTAAGCGTTCTTTATCCTCCGTATGTATCGCAAGAACTATGGGAACGGATTGATTAACTTCCTTGTCCCCATCAAGGAGACATCTTAAATGTTGCGCCTGTAAAATGTAGCTTCGGTAAATTATAGCAATGACGATTAAGGTCCGAAGTGTCGATTTATATTTTACAATACCTGAAGGTATTGGTCTTCCCTCATAAACCCAGTAAGAGGCGCCGCCCAGCCCTCAGCTAATACTTGCAGCCATTGCAGATCTATATCGTTAATTTCTAAGCTCTGAAGCGTAGTCGCTTCTGTTTTGGCAGAGGATATCCGGGACTCTGCAACGAATAACTCCCGTATCGGTGCGGAGGGTTTTTCCAGTACCGGTATAATGCACTGTTTCTCCAGAAGATCAATAACAGTTGCGGCTGACTCTTCTGGGGTGCAGTTCTCGGTGGTTACCACTAAATCAGAATTTACCGGCCTCTCGTACATCTGATCTATTCCAGTAAAACCTTTGATCGTACCCTGCCGGGCTTTCTTATACAATCCCTTTGTATCCCTAGCTTCGCATACGTTAAGTGGTGTATCGACGAACACTTCGAAAAACGGCAGATCCGACATTTTATGAATTTGCCTGGCCATTTGTCTATCTTCTTCAAACGGAGACACGAAGCTACATAAACAAATTTGACCGCTATCAGCGAATAATTTAGCTACCTCTGCGACCCTCCTTATATTTTCTTTCCTGTCCTCCTTGCTGAAACCAAGGTTGCAGTTTAAACCACTCCTTACGTTATCTCCATCGAGCCCATATGCAGCAATTCCATGATTAACTAATATAGCTTCCACTTGAAAAGCTATCGAGGTTTTTCCTGCGCCGGAAAGACCAGTCAGCCAAACCGTGCATCCTCGGAAGCCTCTTACGCTTCCTATTGCTTGACCACGCTTGGCTCTCGAGACATGGTGCGCTTGTTCCGATACATTCGAACATGTCTGAACGAAAGAAATGAATGGTAAAAAAACGAATTGAAAGGAGAAATGCGTGCTTAAATTAAAGCTTACTTCGATACACCTACAGTGCCATTCTATAATTTCTTATCTGTACGGCAGTGAGATTTTTTACTATAATGCAAATAAAAATGTGGGTTTACAGATTTATTTAAAAACTTTGCTATATATAAGAATATTCCTTTCGCTACGGACTGTATTATACAAACTACAATGTGAAAATACTATGTTCGAAATTTCACACAGCACATGTAAAACAATTGCACTGCACAAAGCTGCGAATGGTGCGAGAAATAGATAAATATTTAAATTACGATACTGATAAGAAACTTCGTGCAAAACATTTCTCAGTCAAATACATACCGTCATTATTCGTTTATTCGGAATTTCAATGCTTTCGTTTGACATAATTGTATATGTTTCGATATTTCGTAGATTTATCAAAGCGCTTATATACGTGGCAAATTGATCGGGCGGTATAAAAATTCAATACAATAAATGACTGCTAGAAAAAACTAGTTTCGCTAAGCGTCAAAAAATAAATCTCGATCGTTCTACAATGATTAGATGTTTCCCAACAGGCGTCATTAATATAAAATATGTTAAAAACTACGGTAAAGTATTCACTGTCACAGTGGCAGGCAGTCGCGGCTACGAAGCACTATATAAACACGTTCTGCCTAACGGTACATGCAGCTTCACGAAAGAGGATTCGTGTCACGCTACTAATAAGAAATTACGCACGCGCACAACACATAGCACACCCGCTCCAACATATATGTATATTCCGAAAGTAAGGGGGTAGTGCATGAGGAAATGTGCGTGAAAATCAGTGTGCGTGCCGTAAAGAGGTTAAAGAGTTCAGCAGTTTGTAACGGGACTCTGTTATTATTCGATCTCTGAGACTTTCCACTTTTTAAAGTATGTTATTGCATAGAGTTTTGTTGTCCGTCGATATTTAACGATTGATTATATACATACTTTTTAATGCCTGAAACTTAACCTAAACAGGTTTATTTCAGGTTAGGTTGGAAGTATAGCTAGATTAGGTTAGGTTTTATTATCCATTCTTTACTTGAAATGAAGAACATTTAACATAGAGGATTTTTATTGCACATTTAAATATCGTTAACAGAAAACATTAATTTATTCAATATCTATGCATTAGTATTAACAGATTCAATAATACGAAATGAGATAAATGTACCAAAATAATTCGTAAATAACGAAAGAAAATTAAATTACAACATACGTTTCAGACGTTTTGTTTTAATCTTATACTTTCCTATTTTCGACTTTTTATCTACTATATGTTTTACATCCATGTGTAACGTACTCGGATGATTTGGAAAATAATATACTCGGGCATCATCATTTAATACATCCGTTGAATTACACTCCATGGCTACCGAATACATTGGTTCTCCGACAGATCCAAATATATCGTCTATGTAACCCAACAAGGAGTATTTGATTTTGCCAGTTTGAAGATTTGTACAAACGAAGAATAAAGGAGTTCCGACGTATAAAAGAATGTCGGAAGAAAATGGTTTGACCACTGCTGTTTGAAGCGATGCAATGATACTATTAATTCTTCCTACAAGTCGTTCACCTTTTTCTACGTTATATTCTGTACGAGATTGTATTTTCAATCTTTTGAAACATTCATTTACCCTGCAAGTATACGCATAAACATAAATTGATCAAATTTCGGATAATAAATATAACTTACCGATCCAGTGGCTCATCTGCGCCTTTTGAAGGTAATGTATCATTAATCATAGAAGAAGCAAAGGAGTCTGACGAACAGGCTACATTTTCATTTTTGTTGCAGCTTTCACAGTTTTTGAAAGATCTATTTAGTTCAACTGTTTCCATAATGTTGTTTATGGATATACTTTGGTATTTAGTTAATATTATTTTATTCTTATAAAGAAATTACAAGATACCTTTTTATATAAACTAGATTGATATCATCCATCCACCTCATAATAAATTCTGTTTTAAAAACAGTTTGAAAATCGCATAAAGTCACAGGTACATGAGGAAGGTTAAACTAGTTGGCAAAAAGTGTTTTAGAACATAAACTTGACATAAACT
The DNA here is from genome assembly GCA_023838395.1 of Holcopasites calliopsidis. Taxonomy (NCBI): domain Eukaryota; kingdom Metazoa; phylum Arthropoda; class Insecta; order Hymenoptera; family Apidae; genus Holcopasites; species Holcopasites calliopsidis. The sequence goes on from JALHAQ010000072.1 coordinate 191,052, forward strand.
CTTCAGGGTTAAACAGTACTGATCCAGTTACATAATATATAGTGTTATTTATTCCTTTGTCATTGCTATATATACATTTGTATTAAAAGAAGATATAAAAATGTATCATTTAAATAAGTTTACAAATGTACTGATGTTATTTCATTTATAAGTGTATATGTAGCTTAAAAAGAAAAGTAGTTACGCACATATAACGGTTAATTTTTTGTCATATTTCTATCCTTTTTTCTTTTTCAACTCGAATAATCCATTTCTAACGAATCTTTGTGCTGCCTCCTTATTTACACGAGGCATAAGAGTGTTCCTGTCGTTAATTTGCTTCGCCCGCGTCATCGACTTCTTTAGACGATCATTCTCCAATTTTATTTGATGCCTCGTTGGATCGATTCCTATTAGGTGAATATAATTATACATATGTGGCACCATTATCACTCACGTCCGTCTCTTCCTTTTTTTAAATCTTACCCTCTGCGCGTAAATACATCCAGAACAAACTATTCAGACAGTAGGACGTCAACAAGTTGTGCTGAATTTTATCCGCGTTAGATAGCTTTTCGTAAATTTCTGGATTTGAAGAGAGATTAATCATATCGCCGATATTCATCGTCGCGTCACGAAATTGCTTAATTTTCGCTATGATCTCCGTGTCGTGTGATAATTCTTCAAACTCTGAATCCATTGTTTCACGAAATTATTTATTATAACCTATAACGCGTGTAACAATTTTCCAGACAAAACATGCCTAACCTCTGTTCTCGAATAATGTAGACGCGCTATTTGGTTAGAAATTAAAGTCGTAGGCCACAAGCACACTTTTGAACTAGACCAAAAATACGAGAACCAAGAATTTCCCTAGACTCTGGAATCGCTGTCAGAGAATGCATTCGACGTCTGTCTCAAAGGTAACCCGTGGAGAATCAAACAGCTGATTCTGTTCTATGGTGGAGCACATGTGCGGGTAGTGTGCTGTGATATTTAAGGTTTTTCTACGCAAAGTAATGAAGTTCTAATAAACAGGTGTACGTTGGCGCTTGAAGAGGAATATATTGTGCGTAATACAATTGAGTGTGCGATGAAAAATAAAGTTTAGTAAGTTCCTTTTTAAGAAATTTTCCTTGGAAGAAAAAAATGGCTGACCGTGATAGCGCATCTGAAAGCGACTCGAGCTCGATCGACGGTGGACCGATAATGATGCCGCCGTCACCGGTGACCAGAGAGCAACTTCAAAAAAGGATCGAGTCCCTTCAACAGCACACCCGTGTTCTCAAAGTTGAACTGGAAACGTATAAGTTAAGAGTCAAAGCTTTGCAGGAAGAGAATCGTGGTCTTCGCCAAGCCTCTGTCATTATAGTAAGTCGTTTGCACTGTACGTTCCCGAAATTAATAATACATCGATTCATTTTTTTTTAATTATGTGCATCTGTTAACGCAATATATACACTACAATGTCAACTTTTCGTAATTAATACAGTTCCGTGATAAATTAGAATTATTCGTTCAGTGTGAAATGTTTTTGGTATAAGACTTTCCTTTTTAAAACTTTTTTCCGTAATTTATATATATTCATCGTAATAGCAATCGTGATAAATTAATTTTCGATCGAAAAAAAGTATTAGTAACGTCAAATAATCATGTCATACTTGTATTCTATCCTAATATGTAAGATTGTTTGGAATTTCCTGTTAACATCGTCCATGTTCCGTTGCGTTAAATTGCAGCAAGCTAAAGCCGAGCAAGAAGAAGAATTCATAAGTAACACGTTGTTAAAAAAGATCCAAGCGCTCAAGAAGGAGAAAGAAACATTGGCGCATCATTACGAGCAGGAGGAGGAATGTTTGACGAACGATTTGTCAAGAAAATTAAACCAGTTGCGTCAAGAGAAATGTCGATTGGAACAGACGTTGGAGCAGGAACAAGAATGTCTTGTGAACAAGTTAATGAGAAAGATAGAGAAGCTCGAGGCAGAGACTCTAGCGAAGCAAAGCAATCTGGAACAGTTACGCAGAGAGAAAGTGGAACTCGAAAACACTCTTGAACAAGAACAGGAGGCGTTAGTGAATAAATTGTGGAAGAGGATGGATAAATTGGAGGCAGAGAAACGAATGCTTCAAATCAAATTGGATCAACCTGTGTCCGACCCTGCTTCGCCAAGAGAAATTAATAATGGAGATACTGCTACTAGTCTAAGCACGCATATTCAAACTCTGAGAAGCGAAGTGGCCAGACTGAGACATACGTTGCTCATCTCGCAGCAAGAACGTAAGACTTTTTATTGTATTGTAATGTGGATTGTATTTGTGTTGTCTGGAATGCCCTGATGTAAGTTTTAATAAATTTAATGGATCGTACTTTTAACGAAATGTTGTAAAACAATATTTATCTACATAAGCATAGAAAATCATCAGAAAAAGTTTTGAAGTAGCAAGAAATATACGAATTTTTCGAAACAGATCCTACTAATAAAAACTAAAGTTGATTTATTGTAATTTTAGTATATTATTTATTTTAGATACAGAGAAGATGCAGCGATACGTGAACGAGGAGAAACAAATTCGCGAGGAAAATTTGAGACTTCAAAGGAAGTTGCAGCTGGAAGTAGAGCGTCGTGAAGCTCTATGTAGACATCTCTCAGAATCGGAATCGAGGTAATTAATTGTATTATACGAGTCAGGAAAATATTTTTATTTGACTGGAAACTTGGTGTATATTTGTTAGTTTGGAAATGGAGGAGGAACGGCACTACAATGAAATCGTGATGTCCGGTGGAAATATAAGAAATCGTACTGTTTCTAGCCCAGTGCCGTACAATCCTTCACCTAGTTCCTCTAGACCGTTAAGCCCAGGTAATCGTTATGATGCTCCTCTTTTTTTTTATATAGCAGTGAAATAAGTTCTTACATATTTCTTTGAAAGGCTCTCTTAGTTGAACGTTTTCAGCTTTTGTATAGCATCTGTATTTTTCATTACATTTTACTAAGACGCACAAATATTTCTTACAACCAGGTTCATCGACTAGAGAGGGATTTAACATGAATCGATGTTATGCTTGTGGTCAGTCCCTACCCCCTACGGTTCCATTTGCGAGTTCATCACCTCCCTCTGGCGTAAGCTATCCTTCCTTTTAATTAATTATTGCGTTAAATAATGCGTAATATTCACACGAAATATATACATTGTCATTTAATATTAATTTCTACAGGGACTCGCGGTTACATCGTCCAGTAGACGCACATCGGATAGATTCGTTAAGCCTGCAATTCCACCGACTATCGTGAGTCCTAGTGGTCCACCGATTGCCGCTAACACAGTTACAAACGTAACTGGCGGGTCGCCAATGGATATTACAAAAACATAAGTCAGTCGAGTTCGTTCGAAGAACAAAATACTTCATTGTGTATTCGTGAAAAGTACTTTCTCTTTCGTTGATGCATTTTCACTATGTGATTGTATATCGTACGAGTTATTTTAAAATCCACATCTTTTTGTATTTTAATCATTTTACACTTATCAGTGCAGCGTCGTATAAATTAATTACGAAATATCTATAACAATGAATACATATATTCTATATACACTGCTCTGTACTTCGTAACGAGTCGCTTAAATATTTCTTATTAACATAATACGAAACAGTATTTATGAAAAAAAAAGTAAATAGTCACTTACAAAATTCTTGAGCTGCTTCAAAATAGCCTAACTAAAGTAAAATTAAAGCAAGTGCCGCTCTTCTATTTTTCATTGCAATTCATTTTTGTTCTAAACAGCCTAATACATTTTTTGTTGGATGTATTATTTTTTTCTACGTACTTAGATTGTAAGAACGAATACTTGTCTAAGAGTTATTGTGTAACGTATTCAAATTACTTTAATTTCGATGTCTGTTCTTGTAAAATGTTTATCTGGCATAATACAGTTAACGAGAGCATAATTGTCTACGAATCGATGAGTCATAATCTTTCTACAGTTTGTATTTATAACGAAACTAGAAGAGCAAAGGTACATTTAAAATTAATACGCCTTGAGAATAAATATGCGATTGTGATTTAAAAGAAAAGCGATTAACGAAAACACACAAAAAAATTAGGATTCCTAGGTATTTTAAGTTAGTATCTTTTCCGAAACATTTTTATTTTAGCAATGTTTCAAGATAGAACTAATGTTCTTCTTTTTTGTATACAATCACATAATTTAAGTATTTCATGTATAAGCATTTGTATGCTATTTGAAATCGACATAATTAATACACTATGCAGATAACATCTATTTACATGACATATTGTTGAATTCGAATGCAGTTATGTTGAACTGTCCTATCGCGCAGGGAACTAATCATTTTCATGATTCTAAATGTTTTAAGCATTTTGGTGTATTACTAGTAGTAACAGCACGATCGATTGTATACTTTCCAAGTTACAAGAGAAGTATTTATTACATTCGTTCGGCTTGCCGAATATGATGACACGTAACGGTGTATAATGCTTGTTTAATTCTGCAAAGCCCGATATACATTTTGTATATGGGTTTTTAATAATATCTCGGTTGAAAGTTATATTAGTATGTTTCGCTTTTTTCTTTCTTTTAAGCCATTGCACACTGTTTGCCATTTTGTAACATATGTCATGTACAAATATATTCTCCGTCAACATTTACGCTGAATGTGATAAAGTAAAAACACGATATTGTGCTATATTTTATAGTTTGAACATTATCATTTACTATTGGTGCTCAAAGCTATTAAAGTCGTAAGCTCTTTGAATTTGTTACCGAAAATGTGTTATGGACAATATTTCTGTTCTTTGTCCAGTAATAAAAGTAAAAGGTGATGTATTACTCAGCTTTTTAGTTTTAAAGGATAAATAAATTTAGCCTTTACTACATTATACTAGAACTTCCTATATGAATACGATTTATATGTGTAATATTCGCGTATCGTATGTGTCGCGTGTTGAATAAACAGGAATAAAATGCAAATTGATATAACACGAAAGCTAAACGAAAATCGTGAAATTATGATTAAACGGTGGATACTTACCTAAAAGGCACTAATAACGAAAAATTATCTACTTTTTTTTAAGCTTTATAAAATAGATGTTTCACAAATACTCTGTACATGAATAAAACATTTATTTGCTACATTATATTGAACTCAAATGTATCAATTATTAGCATATACGTATTACAAACGAAATTTTGTTAAAACATAAAATTATTACTTGTCGATAGCTACACACGGACAGATATATTTCATTGTTACATATTATTGTACTTTACTCAAGCTTTTATGAAATACAGTCACTTTTTTGCTATTACGTTTTCTGCAAAATTCATTAGGATCCACACGGTTGAAATAAACATCGAACAATATACTTTAAAATATGATATTTATTTAAATGTTTTAGCAAATACAATATGTATAGCAAACGCTTCGTAATTATTTGCGAATTACGAAAGAAGTGAAAATTTTATGTACACATCATAAGGTTTTCATTCGTGTATCACCAGCTGAGAATCAAGTCTTCCTTTCATATGTGTTATGCATCGGGACTGTGTTAACTTTTATTTCGTAAATCAAGAATAACCTAATGTTTTAAACAGTCGATATTACGTTACATCAAACTTTCGACATGTCGATACGACTAGTCTTGCGATTATCACCCACACGAGCAATGAAATCGAATCCTCCACATAACAAGGCCAACTTAATAAACTTTGTATTGGCCATAGCGTACCTTTTGGCAAAGTTATTACTGGTTTATCGCGGTACAGATACAATAGGATCATCATCAACAAACCCTGAAAGCAAAATTTCATATTGCTGAAAATGTTATGATACTGTTAAAAAGTAAACAAATGGGAAAAATTCTTACATTTAACAGACGAAAGCCATATGTCATAGATATTTGTACCTTCATTCTGGATGATAATCTCTCGCTTGCTAAAAAGTAAGAATACAAACTATTATTTTAGCAGACGCAACGTCAATTTTACCGATCTTTATGTGGTATATCGTGTAATAATTTTACCTTTATCTTTTAATAGGCTTTCTAACTTATTATATTTACGTTGGAGTTTTGCATACTTTGAAAACTCGTCTACTATAGATATTCCAGTCATTTCCTGCTTCAGACTAACTAATTCATTTCGTAATTCCATGTCATTCTTGCTTATTGTGTAGAAACGAGATGTTACCTGAAATGAGAATAACGATTTCCATAAAATATAGCGAAAACTGTGTAAAACGTGAACATTATGATATTTACATATTTGATTAGAATTGGGACAACATATTCCAATAGACAACTTGCAGTTGATATTACAAGTAAATTCATCTTATACTTTTAATGGAATAAATCTCATATTTCGTAATGTTTTATATGAAATATCGTCGTATGTTGTTCTTCGACCTTAACTGAAAATCAAATTAGAGGTTATGATATCCACGGATCGCGCTTGTCAATCTAAACATATATGAAAACATGCATAACAGACGGCTAAAGTATAATATAATTTTTGTTAGGGAATCGAGCGCAATTTGCAAATTCTTTTTAGTTAGCATGTGGAGCGCTATTGTAGCCGGCCATTCGACTATGTCGTGTCTTACTTCTAAATGCTTGTCGTTTGTTTCATGGTTGTGAACCTAACCTTGCTGTGGTTCGTAAAAATTGAAATACACGCCGGCAGTGAACATGGAAATGGATAATTATTCAGAATTTTTAGACGATACGGAACAAGATGTGTCGGAATCTCATTCCAAACTTCTCGATGCTGTGTCACAACTCGATAAAGGCCAAAGGTAAATGAAATTCCTTTATGTATACAGTGATTATTATACATAACCTACACTAACCATAACTTACGTATAATATTTTTCTAATAAATGAGAGCTCAAAGCTAAGAAATTCAGCTACAATCCACTCCAGTCCGATAACAATTGCTCCTTTAGTATATTTGTTATTAACAATAAATTGTTAGGGAATATTGTTAAAGATTGTTTATGAGGTTCTCGTAAAGATTATTCAATGGGAATTCACTTGTTTGTTGCATCAACTTGTACTTGAAAATTGAATTTTTAACTTTGCTTGAAAATATAGCTTTCGTTCGTTTAGTATGTTTTCATATAATAGTCGCAGCAATGCATTATTTTTAGCGCATATGTCGCATGCTAAGTTGATAATTTTTTAAGCTTTTATCTTGTACGTCATTTATTGAAAAATTCTGATTAAAAAATGTCAACTTTCATTCGCCATGTTTAAATTTCGCGCCCTTGCGCTGCATCTATGAAGAAGTGCTTGAAACTACTCGTGGATCTGCCATATCGACACTCGAAAGTGGTTTAGAACAAAAAAATGCTTTTTTCTTCTCTATAAATGATAGTATGACAAATTCCATCTTGCGAAGTATTTTCTAAACAATTTTCACGTTTTCTATAACAAATAGACACTTAAGAAAAGGCATTTTCTTTCGAGAGTAGATGTGCTTGGGATATATTATAAAAAGTGCTTTCTTAAGTGTGCAACTGTTATAGAAGACGTAAAAATTGTTTAAAAAATGATTCGTTAAATCAAATTTGTTATGTTGTTCCTTTTATAGGAGAAAAAAGCATTTTTCTACTTAACCACTTTTGAGTGATGGTAATGTAGGGACATGAGTAGTTTGAAGCACTTGCTTGTAGATGGCAGCGCAAGGGCGCCAACATTTAAAATTGGTAAATGATAATTCGAATTTTTCAATGCATTTTTGTTGACTTGCAAACAGAATTGTTTAATAAATGAGGTTTCAAATCAAAGTTTAGAATCCAGTGAATGAAAAAATATACAAGTCAGACGATTTCCAATTACATTTTAAAAATAATCTTTAACAATATTATGGAACTGTAGTGGTTTGAACCACCGACCTATAATTTTTTGAATTTTAATGTTCCCAAATAACGCTTATTTAACGCTAAAGAAACGTTATATCTTACAATTTCTCGTAGGGTAAAAAGGGCAGAGAGGAGCGAACCTACGTTAGAGGTATCAGAGTTTCATTTAGTAAAAAGTGGAGTATCGGATAGAGACACGGTTCAAGTACAAGATTTAGCTAAAGCGTTAGGAAAGAAAGGACACCATTTCAATATTACTAAAAGTATACAAGCTACGAAGAAAAAAGTTCGTGTTTTACCGAAACCTTTGGAGAAGCCTGCAGCCGAGAGGGTAAGAATATTACTACTACAACTGTAATATTACTTATTTTATTATTATTTTATTATATAATAAAAGTGTTCCCTGTTACGATTTAGATAAAAAGGATAGTTGGTTTCGAAAATGCGAAGCAAGAATTAAAAAAATGGAATGCTGTGGTAACGAGAAACAGAACAGCGGAGTATCTCCAGTTTCCTTTAACCAAAACGTCAATAGGACTGGAGTCAACCAAGGAATTCGTAAAGAGGTTTAGAATTCAATCGGAATTAGAGAAAGAACTCGCTGCGTTAGAACCCCAGAAAGAGAACATCGAGCAGAAGGGGGATGAGTTCTCTTTGACACTGAAGGAAATTGTTATGAAAAGGAAAGAAGCTGCCAAAATCAGAGCACAACAAGTTCGTATTAATAGTTTACAGTGGATGTACTAAAGTAATTTAGAAATACCAAGTTTTTTTGTTTTTAGTCCTATAGAGAAGCGAAGGCTCGTCGTCAAAGTAAGATTAAAAGTAAAAAGTTTCATCGGGTCCAAAAGAAAGAGAGGATGAAATTGCAATTGAAAGAGTTCGAGGAACTGCAAAAGACTGATCCGCAAGCGGCACTAGAGAAACTCGAACAGTTAGACAAAACTAGAGCCGAGGAACGAATGTCGTTGAGACATAAAAATACAGGACAGTGGGCCAAGTCGAAATTAGTGAGGGCGAAGTATGACAAAGATGTAAATATATTTTCTTTACGATCTTATTGCATACGCTATAGAATTTGTTTTTACACATTCAGATTAATCAGTTTCCAGTTTCATACTATGATGTACCGTTAATACATTTTTTTTTCCATCTTAGACTCGTCAAGAACTGGCACAGCAATTATCGGTCAGCCGAGAATTAACTCAGAAGATACGGAAAGCAGGTGACAGCGAAGAAGAAGAAGATGAAGACGATGCCGCGTCCATGCAGCCGTTGCCTAACGACAAGGAAAATCCATGGGTGGGAAACGTTAAAACTGAGTCAGAGATAAATGATTTTATTAAAAGTTATCGAAAGTACTGGGAAGATCCAAAGAATAAGCCAAAAACTTCGGATGAAAACATTAGCTTGAAAAATAAGGTTGGAATTGAAGAAGGGCAAATTTCTTCAATGGATACAGAACTTGTTAATGATTCAAGAGGTACGTTTAGAAAGGCTGTTGGGATCTTCAGTAATTACTGTGAGTTATGTTAACAAATTTTATGCTTTGCAGATCAGGATGCACACGGTAGTGTAAATTCTTTAGAAATTGAAAATACTGAGAAAATAACAGACACCAGCAGCTTTAATAGACAGAAAGTTTCATCAATGGTTTCACAAGCTGTGCCTATTGTGAAAGGTACTTTTGTAAAATTATGTCAGTTGAGTTCTATTAAATCTGATTGAAAATTCTGTTTTTTTAGATGATGACACATGCAACACGCCATCGTCTAAAAATAAAAATTACAAAAAAGATGAAGAAATGATAAAATCGTACAAAGACAACAATCTGAGTATTAAAATTGTAAAAAACTTAACGACCAAGAATAGCAAGAAGTCTAACAAAACAGTTAAATCACAGAAAAAAGCTACGAGTAAAGTTACATCCACCTCCAGTTGGAATGTCGAACAGATAGAGAATACCAACGTAAAAAGCGCGCTTAACTTCGTACCATCTGATGCCCCGAATAGTGACAAAATAAACAAGATATTTGAACTGATGGAAGAAAAAATGCAGGATCAAATTAAATCGAAGCTGGAACGTGTTAGTCAAAAGTATGACAAAGTGAAAGGGAAGAGAAAATCCAAAAACGTCGAGGTCGAGGAAGTGGATACTTTCGATGGGCTTGAAATTCAGTCGAAAAGACAGAGACCTATCTTGGACTTGGATTTAGATGAAAATACCAACGAGAAACATGCCGAATTAAATACTGAAGTTGATATAGTTAAAGACATTACGCACAGTAACACAATGCCTACGCTTAAATCGGACAAATCTCAAACTGAAATAGATCCTAACAAGTACATAAATGTAAAACCGAAGCATTTGAACACGGATATTCCTCTTGATATCACTGGCGGCGATGATGTCTTGGATAACAGCGAAGACGAGGATGAAAGACGTAATGTAGTCAGCGAGGCATTTGCGGACGACGATGTTGTGGAAGAGTTTAGAAAGGAGAAGGAGGAAGAGGTACGAACAAAGTGTAAAGTATTGGGAAACAATTTCTTGTTCAAGAATCTTTAATAATCTATTATTTATAGGTGCAAAAGTCCCAGCCAAAGGACATCGACCTAACGCTACCAGGTTGGGGTAGCTGGGGTGGGAAAAATATCGAAATAACAAAAAGGAAGAAGAAACGCTTTGTTATAAAGGTACCAAAAGATTTACCCCGCAGAGACGAGAACAAGGGCGATGTAATAATTTTCGAAGATAGCAATGCGAAAATGAGGCAACACCAGGTCAACGAGCTGCCATATCCATTTACGAGTGTGAAAGACTACGAAGCCAGTGTTAGAATGCCAATTGGTAGGAACTTCGTGCCTGAAAATGCCCACAGAAAATTAATTCAGCCTGCTGTTAAGACACGTATGGGCAAAATCATTGAACCAATGACCGATGATGTGTTGGTCAAAAAGGACGGGAAGAAGCTTCAGAAGTCTATTCCTAAGAGGAAGAGTAAAGTAATTGGAAAACGAAAACTAAACGAAAAGAACAAAAATGATAAAAAGGAATAAAGGCATCATAATACAAACTTGTACAAAGTTTTTCCTTTATTTAGCAACATTTTTATATCGTTTTTGCCATGTTTTATACTTGTATATTTCAAAAACGATGTATGCAATAATTTTGTATTATCTCTGTACATATTGTTGTTTTTTACAGATCATCGATATTTTCAAAATCATTAATAATAATAAATAGAACTTAAGATATATGTGTTAATAATGAAATATCCTAAATCGATTACAATTATTTCTTTGTTTAAACAATTTTGTAATGCTTGGCCTCAAAAAATAATGCAACTATTTACAACTCGTATCGAAAGTCTAAGGATCTTGCAAAAGGTAAACATCGTAAATATCAATGCATTGTTATTAAAATTAATAATTATTCGGTTAGGTTAGGAAAGAACACGCATAATTAATAATCACTACTTATTTTTGTGATGCATCTTTCTGGTACTTAATATAGTTTAACAGAAGTTTGAAGTTTTTTAAAAAGTTTATGGAAGCCATTAGAAGTTCGAATAAAGCGCGCATGCGTCGGGAATGATTCGCGATTGGTCGAACGGCGAGCACACGTATGAATGATAAAGGTAGCGGTCGAAGATGACGTCACACGAGTGAGTTGGAAAGAGATGGAGAGCATTCTACTGCGCACGCGAGAAAGAGGGAGGGAGACGGAGATCACCACCAATATGATTGCCCGATCGCTTGCATTCTCAGTCTGAAGCAAACTTCGGTGAGAGGACTGGTGTATCGTACATTTGGAGCGAAGCACAAACTAAGGGAAAGAAAAAGTTGTTTGTTTTCACGTAAATCGTACAGTTGTGAATAGTATCTGTGCTGCCGAGGGATGGCAACTACCAAGGACGACAGCACCGACAGCGTGCAATTCTTCGAAGGCGTGGAGAAACTCCTCGAGATTTGGTTCACAAGTAGCAGCGGCATAAACAGAAAGCAGGGCGATCTCAGGCAGATTCCTCAGTAAGTCGAGAATCTTACTATTCCCTATTCGAATCCGAATAGCAATTCAAATACGAATGTACAAAAGTTTATCATAGAAAATTCGTGCGAAATTTATATCGCCCCCCGCACATCGTCCAACCATAATGGAACATTAAAATATTCGAATTCTCAATGATATTTAAACACGAATATATTAGGAAAAGTGTAACGCGGCTTAAGCTGTCGTAAAAATTTGAAATTAAACAATGACATACGCGTCTGATCGAGCTGAGTGTTTGGATCAAATAAAACCGGCCTGCCAACCATGACCGTATCGCCGGCACCCTTTCGTTGTGCTATGCCAATCGTTAGTACGCTTAACCTAACACACCTCTTTCGAGAATTCAACTCTCACGTGTATCCTGAAAAAAAATGTACTATGGATTTTCAACATTTCTCGTGGAAGAATCATCGCGATTAGTCAATTCTCTTTCTTAAAACCTTTGCGCCGAGGGCCGATCGTTTGAAAGAGAGTTAGCGTGAGAAAGAAATATTCTCCGACGACGCACTAACATCGAATACGATCGAATCGCACGGGTAGCGTGTGTATATGTCGCGTGTTTTTTTGGTGAAGATCGATGCGCCCACCTTCTCGTTCCAGTAATACACCTCTGCCGCTTAAAGTGAAGCTACATGAATATCCTTATTTTAAATTGAATATCAATAGCACCTATGCGGTCTTCCTTTTTTTTTTCTAGGTTTTGTCTTTTTTTGTTGAACCACTTGATGCGAAATCATCTAAACTAAATTTATGAACATCAATCGTTACACCCTGTATAAACATTCGCTTGCTTTGTTCGGGCAGACGCGAGTTATTACCGCACCTTGCATGACACGCATCAATATTTTCGTTAAACTTCGGGGACTATGCGAGAAATTCGTATACGCTCGTCGCTGTTACATAAAGAAGCATTCTTTAATTATTGCACGGTTACACGAGGCTGTATCCAGTCACAAATGGCAAGGAAAAGCTAATCGCAAAGGGTGTTTGATCACGTTAGGCTTTTGGTAAATTTTATACAAAATAATACATCGGTGGAAGCAGAAATTTATTTATAAAATTCGTTAGTATACTAGACTCTAATTCATTTTTAATATTGATGAGCAGGGTATCTTGATACGATTATGGAACGCTGTTCTTTTTGTAAATTATACAGTAAGACAAGCGAAGACCAAGTGGAAGAAATTTTTCAGTTTGTGTTAACTGGTTGGATACTTTTGTAACCAACTGTATATATGAAAGCGTTGTCAATAATAATTATGATCATTTTGTATTGTCCTAGGAAAAGTATTCTCCTATTTGGTCTGCACAGCATTTTCGTGTAGCTGACAAGAGTCTTTTCTTCCCATTTTTTTTTCGTTATACGATGTACCGGGTGTCTACTTAATTAAGTAGCGTAACTAATTTCACTAATAGCGACGAAGCTGGTAGACACTGTAAGATTAATTAATGACCTTTGCCCAGCACCTATTTTAATTCTTCGAGGGAGAGGCAAACTTACGTTGAGGGACGTGAGAAATGTTTGAAAAATAGTTTTATTTATCTTACATTGATTATGCTTTATTAAACTTAATTTAGAGCTCCAGTTGATGAGGTATTGTATTCTATTGATTTACATGGTACTTTCCAGAAAATACGCTGTGTAAGTTATTTAAAATATAATTTACTTAAACGTGTAACTCGATTTTCGTAGCAATCGAAAATAAAAAAGAATTTCATATTCTAGAATGTACCCAATTACGTTTGTCCATTTTTTAAATATCGCCAACATTTTTATTATTCTACAATTTAACACGTAAATTATGAAGAAATTCTTAAATAATGTGTTACACGTGATTAATTTCATATCGTAACAAAACAACATTTAATATGATTTTGATTATATATTTAATAGATTGTTATGATTGGATGCTGTTTTTTTTTTTTGTAGAAAATCACAATAATTATTGCTTTTACCTTGAAATCAGATAGCCCGACCTTCTTTTATAATTATTTTCTGTTTACCTTGGCATAATGTACGAAAGACTTTTTCATATGTACGACAATTCAAATCTTTCAAGTTTAAAGAAACAATTAACATTTGTCTATGTAAAACATTAGATGCTTTAGGCTTCGTTAAACTTACGAACTGGATATACAAATAAAAAATTCCAGTTATTGTTAAAACTTTAAATTAAACTGCAATTTAATGTAACAGTATGTATATTTACTCGGTTGCATTTCACTAGGTGCACACGTTGTATAAAAAAATACAATTTGTAGTGAAACTAAACGAGCTTACTTTTCGATATTCTTGCAACTACTAATAATTGTTTCAATACTTGATCTTATTTTGTTTAATTTGGAATGCTTTTACAAATACATACAGTCGTTTGTACCTGAATATTATTAAATGGTATATTAAACTATCGCTACTGCTCTTATTTGAAATTCATCGCATTAAGGAAGACGCTCTTGGCATTATTATTGTATCTATTAGTAGCAAGTTCATTTTCGAACATGTTTCAGCGGATTAGCATTTCGACAATCTAACACTAGAGCTTTCATTGACTACGCGTAAGCATGTATATTTCTCTGGCGCGACACGTGTTGGAATAACTATAAATTTTTATAATTAGACGAAACGAGGAAATGCTGGCAAGCACCGTTAAACCAGAACGCGACGTACTTGCTAATACCTTTGATTTTCTGTTTTCGTTCCTTGCACGATATTTTACTACATTAAACAATACAGTTATTATGAAACTAATTATAATAATTAAACTAATGCAAATATTCATTCAGTAATATTTATAAGTAATTCAATTTTAAAATTGCATAAAGATGACAAAATAAATTCCTCCTTATTTGTAATGTTCGCATTTCTGTGAACGATTTTGTAAATCGAAATGCTATAATTGCCGGGTTCATTAATTCCCATTCGATTTGCAATGTTTTATACATTGACGAGCATTTCCTCTTGCGAAGTGGAATTTGCATGGAGAGAGCTGAAGAATCGACTAATTTCCTCTACTGATAAGCAGTAGTAAAGATACGAGTATATTACAATGGCCTCTTATATGTTTGATGAATAATATTTAATAGTTTATTTGAAAGAAGGCCTTTCGAAAGGAAGAAATGTTTGAATAGGTAGTAGGTATATTTATTTAAATCATAAACAATTAAATATACAAAGTATTAAATTGTAATATTTTCAAGTAACATTAATTGTTTCATTCACGATTAACTATTAGAAGTAAATGTTCAAATTTTGAATAGTATTTCTTAAGAATAAGTATAGAAAAGTATATAAATATTCTCTGAAGATATTTTTCATGATAGAATGATTTATTTAAAGTTATTATACTCTATGCAGTAGATATCATTTTCTATCATAAAAAAGTTATGTACGTACATGTATAAAAAAAAGAAATTATGATTATAATGATCTAAATTATGGACAAAAGAATAATGAAAATTGTATCCATTCAAGTTTTAATTATTGGTAAAAATTTTACTGAAAGTACAAATGAAATCGAAATTCAATTCTGTACGTATGCTTTTTTCAACACAATAAGTCGTGATACCATCAACGATATTCATAGAATTGTTCTAGAATTTATTGAACGGTTGTGATAAGCATAAAGCATAAAAAGATAAAATACAGAGATGAAGAAAACTATTTTATCACATTCAACACGTGTCCGGCACATGTTTCTTTTTACAGCACTTTATCTCGCTCTAATATTTATCGTACGAAACGTGGCGCCAATAGAAACGTTGTAATATTACAATATAAATAACAGAAGCGATTAATACAAAATTAACAAATATCTAAAGTAACATTCCATGTTTAAATAATCTTTCTAACGCAGTATATTGTTTAAGAAAATGATTCCCTTGCTTCTAACAGTGTTCGCTAGTTTACATTTTTTCAGTCGCTTATCAGTATTTATGTAACTTTCTCGTTAATTAGTTGCAATCGTTTTCCTCTTTCTTCTGACGAAATCGCACGATTTTTAAACTTCCTCGAATTTTCGGTACTCGACAACGTGCTCTTTTATAAAGATCAGCGATCAATCTCGTATGCAACGCAACAGTTTCAATAAACTTGCTTATTAACGTTTTGTTTTTTTTCACGAATGATACAATTATAACTTCCGAGCTGGCGATTGTTGAACGTTAACTACACAGTTGGCAAGTTAATGGAATTCGTGATTACTTATCTAAAAGCTACTTTGTGTGTCCCATTTAAAAAAAAAAGCTAAAGCTAGGAATGCTTTAGAAAAAAAAAACGATAGGGAAAATTAAACGGCTTGCACCGTGGTACAACAATCTTTATATAAAATTCAATCAAAATTTGTTGAAAATCGCAAACGAAATACTTAAGTACTATTGTTTATTATAAATACAATTAATTCTTGAACAAATCAAGTTAAGAAATTAAGCAAAAGGTACTTTAAGAACGTACTTCAATATATAATTACAATTATTACTATCGTACAATTATTCGTATGTAGGAGTTCAATAAAATACAAAATTTTTTAAATAAAATTTTAGTAAAATTTTTATTAATTTAATGTAATTATTATTAAATTAAATTTTTAGTAAAAATGCAATTTTGCTCAACGCTTTTAATAGAAATTAAATTTTACTCAACCCTTTTAATGAAACCTGAATTTTATTCAGGTAAAAAGGTTAGTGTATCTAACTCACTATTAACTGGAAGTTTATACTGACTCATTGATTCTCTATTTTTCAGGTGGAAATGGCAAACGTTATTGAAAATCGTTCGTTGCGAGATAATCAGCATTTGCCGCACTGAGCATGTGGACGCTTACGTACTCAGGTAAAAAAAGCAAACTTTTATCTTATAATACAATCCAAATGTAATAAAATTTTCTTTGAAGACAAAATGAATAAAACTTGTAGAAGTCCCTCCAATGTATTTCTTATAACGAGCTAAGCAACGCAACACTCTAAAGAAAAATGTTAAGGGTAATGAAATTAAATGAATAATAAACAAAAGAAATCGTTGAAAGGAATTTCTGTATTTACCTTGCTTTAATATGATTCATAGCTGGCAAAATAACTTCTATGTGGGCACATTATTAGTGAAACAAATATTTCGTGTACGACTTTATTTTCTATATCTTCCAATTGCAATTTTTCTCTTAAAACATTACAGATTACGCATTTACATACTTTCTCAAACAATAGATTTATCTATTTAAGCTTGAGCCTTAGATTCTAGAGAATGTTGCTTCTGACACAGCAATTTGTGCATACAATATGCATCCAATCATGTTTGCTGAGAAGCAGATTAAAAGATCATTTTCATTAGCTCAGTTGCTCCGTGTTATCGTGCATTGTAATGCGATTGACAAAGCATTCAACAATGGATTAGGTGACAGTGTTCATAGCCTTCCGATGATGGACTTGTTTTGTCAATGAATCGTTGGAATAGTTTAAATAGTGTCTATCTGCACCCTGATGTCTCATCGTCATTTAATAGAAATTCAGTGGGCGAATGCAAGATTTGCTCGTGCAAATCTTGATAATTTTAAGACACGTACAAATATTTTCATAGATACAGGAGGAAATAAATTATTCATATTTACTATACCGATGGACGCTTATTCGCTAACAAATAATTCTTTTTGAGTAAAACAGAGAAGATTTTCCTAAGAATCGCCAAGATAATCATACAATTTAATATGTATTAAATATTCTACTTAGTTCTTTTTAAACACAATCTAATAATTAAATTTTCACTAATAAATAGGTTTAGTGAAAACCTACATACTTCAAAACCATAATTGTTAAAAATACGAAGAATTAAAAGTAAAATGGAATTAGTGAAAATTGAATTATTAGATTATGTTATTTAAAAAAAAAACTAAGTAGCGTAATAGGTATTAAATTGTATAATTATTAATCTTGACGATTTTACATACTGAAAAAAATATAATCGATACAAATATGAAGAATAAAAAGTAAAATAGAATTATTAGAATTATTAAAACAGAATTAGTGAAAATTCTAATAATTCTATTTTACTTTTTATTCTTCATATTTGCATTGATAATGGTTTTGAAGTAGCAAGTTTTCACTAGAGACACAGATAAATTAAAAAATTCATTAATTCGCATTCTTAAGCACTTCCTTAAAAAAAGAATCATTATCGAAATATTTCATGCTTCGCACTTGTTGAGTTTTACATTGCTTATTCTGTAATCTATTGTCTGCTGAATGCTTGTTGCCACTCGATATCAATCCAATATCTAATCTAATCTATCCATCATTCTTGATCGAACCATTAAGTGCTTCAGCTTTGGTATTAACATGCATTTACTAGTGCGTAAAGATTATTTCTAATAATCCAGAGTGGAAATCTCGAGAGTTGTACAGACAAAACAATTTTAGCCCGATGAATAACAATATAGCAAACATATCAATTAAAGACTAGTGGGTGTGATTAATTAATTTTTGCAAAAGAACTGCAAAAGAGCAGCGGAGAGAAAAACAGTTTTAATCTAAATAAGGAATGATCTTAAATTTCATTTACCGTAATGTCCTTCTTTCTACTCTATTCAATAACTATTTTATTGTTTTAATCTGTAATGATTGTAATTGGTACATTTGGGTAACGGTAAAGGGATATTTCTTTAAATTTACAGTTTCCTCTCAGGCCAAAAATAAAAATTGCAGTCCATTAGCAATTTCTAAGAAAATAATTTCTCCAGAGAATTAATGTATTAAATTATATGAGTATCGCTTTCTGTATTTAACGCCCGCGCAATTTGCAAAATATTGTTATGCAAAATATACACAGTGATTTACAAAACGTGGAAATGCGACGTAACAATTATAAAGAATTGTCAATTTGCGTCACGACCGTTGATAAAATTCAACGCTGACGCTCGTGACAATTTCTTACGAACGTTTAATCGAAAATTGTATCGCTTGATTCGCTAAATTCGTTCTGCTATGCAGTACAGTACGATTGCATATCTCTAATTTGCTGCGACAATCACACAACTGCAAACTCATCGCTTTTGTGCCGTTGGAACAGGAGCAAGCTGGGACTTAAATTTGATACAATTAGATTTTACGTAAACTTGATACAATTAGATTTAACTTAAAATTGATACAATTAAATTTAACTTCAATATGATACAATTAAACTTAACTTAAACTTCACACAATTAAATTTAACTTAAACTTGATACAATTAGATGTAACATAAACTTGATGCAGTTAGATTTAACTTGAACGTGGCTTAATTTTGTCCCATTCCATTTAGAGGATTCGTCAGTTTTTTTTGGCCATCCTGCACAAATTGGACGCCAGTGGTAATTTGATAAAAGTGAATAAAAAGCAAACGAGAACGAAAAAACGTGTGCAAGAGAATAAGAATTCTTGAATTGGAATGTAACATCATTTTTTACACCAAGCTATTAACTAAATTATTCACGTAGCAACGAGGATCAAGTATTTCTGTAATTGATAATACATATTAATAAACACACAATCTATTTCTGTTGCTGTGCTTGAGTCGAGCCTATCAGAAGTGTGCTTACAGATAGATAGATTTTTTTATTCTAGCACACTAACAGCTTGATAAATTAATGGTACAATTGATTTAAGGAATGGTTGGTATTTGAGCTTATCAAATGCAACATCTAAAAATAGTGCAAGCCAGTGATCAAGCAATTAGATAACTTCAAGATTTAAATAGAAGCTTATGTAGAATTTTATTCACTGTAAATTAAAACACCCGCACAGTTTAATTTCTGATGACTATAATTCTTAGAATACTGCAATTTGCAGTAGTTAAAACAAACAAAGCTCCATACGATTTATGAAAGCTTTGTATAATAAAAAATTAAGTAACGATCACAAGTTGTGATTAAATCATATTAGAGTTTAAATCTCCTTTCAAGTAGAATGCTTACAAAGTAAACTCGATGCACAATACACGTAATGATAATAATAAAATAATTTTGAAGAAATCGAGAAAAGCAGAACGACTGCAAAACAGTATGCAAAGAAAAAATCAATATGGAATTACTTAGATTTATATTGATAGCATAATAAATACATTCATTTACATTTATTGTACATTTTATCGTGTAATATCAATTGATATCACAATTATCTTGTTTGTGGTCACTGTACCCTACGATATTCTTTTTTATTTCTTCTCTTCTTCATCATATCTCGTTCGGTCTGGTACGGTCTAACTGGTGTATCTCATTAATCGTGCACTTGTACCCCGAAATTTTAGGGGTCAATGTCTATACGAAATATCCCGATAATAACCCGCGGAGGCATGTGGAAGTAAACTTTAACCAGCCGTAATATTTCCATAGTTTTTTTTGTTCAAGTAAAAATACAAATGTTGGGAAAATTTACTGCAAAATAATAATAATAATAATAATAATTTGATGGAAAAAATGATGGAATTAGAAATTAGTTACCTTTGCAAGCAGCAGTCTATTATTTTAGCATTTGTTATGTACGTTCTTCTCGTTCAAATATTATCAAAATTCGAAGCTTAATGATTGTTTCGCTAGAATCTTGATTAATGATTAATTAATGATTGTTACCTTGCAAAAGTTTGCTAGCATATTTTGCCTTACCCTTATTTGCATCCAATACCATCCAAATACGAAGCTAAAAATAATTGTACAGCGCAAGCCAAGTAAATGGCTTATAATAACTTTTCATTATTTGGTAGCCTTCCATTCATTGTTTATACCAAAAGGATTCAGAAGAGAAACCAAACGATGCTCCAAAGCTTCTTCTGTTCTATTTTTTATTATTCTTTCCTCTATTACATACATCTTTTTCTATTTTTTGCATGTGAAGTTTATGTTTAGCCCGAAGTACGTAAATTATTTAAAAGAAAAGCGACAAACCTGTAAGAAGTGTTCTAATCGAAGCTGAACACGTGTTTTCTGCCGTCATTAGATTCCCTGGTATATTGATTAACGATGATGTCACGCGAAAAGATGTAATATCGTAAATCCGGTGGCTAGAAGCGAAATATTACACTGTGCAAACAAGCTTGAAGGATTTTGTAAATAATTTGCACTTCAAGTTTAAAGATGTTTTTCACGTACACAATTATTAACAGTAATCGATTCAGAAGTACTTCGTTAAATGTAACTTTAATATGATGTATTTTTAATGGAACTAGAATAAGAACAAACTAAAATGTGTAATATGAAGAAATAGAAAATTATGCTTGTTTTCTTAATTTATTAAACTATCGAATGTTCCTTTGGAAATAATATTTTAAGCAGGATATCAGTTATTATAAGTGTAAACGTAGTAAGGGAAATATGTATAATACATATATAAATAGTAGAAGTAGATGTATATAAATATTTTTAATTGACGATGACGCTATTGGATTGTTTTACAGCGAAAGCAGCATGTTCCTATCGAAGCGTAGACTTATCCTGAAAACCTGTGGTACAACTACACCCCTTCAGTGCTTGGAGCCTCTTCTGGAGCTTGTTAAGGAATATACAGGCTTCGAAGAAGTGGAGGTATATAACTTTGAAAACACTTTTCATTATTATCCTTGTACAAGCGTGGTTAGATATTCCGATAGAAATTTCACAAATTAATCAAAAACACTGCCCATAGTTATGTGCAGTATGCGCGTACTGCAAATACAATACACGAATGCAATGCTTGCGATGCGAAGAAATGCGAAATATTAAGAATATTAAGAACCAGTCAATTTAAGTGAAATTTAGTTTTTCTTCGCATGTACAACGAAGCGCAATTGCATTTTGCTATATTACCACTTGCTACCTCTTTTTTTATTAACAAAAAGCAATGACTGTTTACTGCCAACTGAAGTTGCAAATACATAGCTATATAACTTGACCTAGTGCATGAACAAGTGATGCGTCTATATATAGGAAACCTCTAGCATACAGGATACATCTCTACCTCTTGGTTTATTGATCTCTCTTACCCATGATATAGTACACGAAATACATTTGTTCAAAATTAATGTTTCGTATCCTTCCACCACCGTGTCAATCTATTTTCTATGCACATCAATATGTGTAATCAAATTCACCCCTTTCCCTTGGCCAATTAAAGCCAATACCAGGCACAGGGATTGATAGAATTCTGATTGTTCCAGAACGTATTTTATTCCCGGAAAAATTACAAGAAGCCGGAGCTGCAAATATCTCCGCACCAGGCGTTCGAAGAAGAGGTTGCTTTGCTCGACACATACTTCCCCGGTAATTATACTTTCCACTTCCTGCATGTACATCCCGAGATTTCGCAATGTTGCATAAAATGAAATCGATTCTTTCTCCGTTTTCCAGCTGGAGAAGCTTATTGCTTGGGCTCCGTGGATTCGGATTGCTGGTATTTGTACACCTTGAACAGAGAAAAGTCTGTAGACGAACCGTCCGAGCCGGATCAAACGCTGGAGATCCTCATGACACATTTAGATCCGGAGGTGATGGCTCTTTTCACTAGAGACGTTTGTTCGTCCGCGGACGAAGCGACGCAGAAGTCGGGCATCGACAAGCTTATTCCCAACATGATCATAGACGATTTCCTCTTCGAACCCTGCGGATATTCAATGAACGGAGTGTCCAAGAACGTAAGTGACGTATCGCGATGGTAAAAATCTGGCGATACGATTTGTCCCTAATGATTATCCGTTTGCATTTTACAGGGAAACTACATGACCATACACATCACGCCGGAACCAGAGTTCTCTTACGTCTCGTTCGAGAGCAACATTCCAGAAAGTTCGTACGAGGAGATAATACGACGCGTGTTGAACACTTTCAAGCCGCAGAAATTCGTCGTGACCATCTTCGCTAACAAGGAATCGATAGCCGCTAGCTGTCCACGTGATTTGGAGCAGACCGATTGCCTGAAATGCTCCGGCGATTGGTTGCGCACCGACGTTCAGTATTGCCGTTTCAAGAACTACGATCTGACCTGTGCATTTTACTCAAAATTCCCGAGCTGAGGGTTCATGGACGCTTCATTCGGTCCTAAGCAGATAGGAACAAATGAAGCGCTCACCTCCTCCCCCTCTCAAACTTTCCCCGCCCTGTCCGATTCCGTAAACGAAACGAAAAATCAGTCTATAAAGCGTATATTAAAGCCTGCAACTGTTTACAAAAATCATGATCTTGTATCGTCAAGTCAGTATATAAAGCATGATAACGAAACGAAACCTAACGGGTGCGCTATACAAAATTCCGTAACTACCCAAGAGAATGCGTCGAACGTTGCGTGTCCAATAATCGAATCCACACCTCGGTCCATCGATCCCGACGCGTCTCGAAAAAGTAACTGCTCTCGCGTGAACGGTAACGATTGCCAGCAGAATCGCACGGACGTCAATAGGGGTGCTAATCCCTACTCTGTAAGATCAGTATCATCGCCGCAGTTAACGATGAAGCCCGTCGCACGGTCGAAGGTCTATAGAAAGGCGTCGTTGAAGTCGATGAATCTGTCGAACTCTGCAGTAGATCATACTGTGCTCGATCATCATAATGGCCCCTCATCGGATAGTCGTATAATCAATATCTCTAATTGTTCCATCACCTCCGCAGACAAGAAGTTTCCTCTCTCGTGTCCCACGGAGATAACTCGAGGAACCGATTCGAACGACGCGAGAAACAAATGGCATACGGGGGAGATACATATTACTTGTAATCCGCTGTCGACACCGTATCCATACTCCACTCCTCATCGTAACGTAACGAGCGAGACCGTGATAGAGCCGTTAGACGACGAGCCAAAAACACGAAGCTGCGGCAATTTTTTACCAATCTTATCGCTGATCCCGCAAACGGTGATCAGCTTTCAGTACTTAAGCCCGAAAATGAAGTTCTCCTGGTGGAGGAACAAGATCTCGTGAAGGTACGCTTAAGCTGTGACCATTCTGCGCGATTTTGTTGCTAGCGGTCCTGTGTAGCGCGATTAAATGCTATTTGGTCGAATTCTCTGATGAAAAAAAAAAGAACACACACACAAACATACACACACACCTATTACCTCTCGTAGCGAGTTTCCCCCGATCTTCATCAATTAGAGGTGTCCCGTCATCGTTACGCTTGTACGTTAATATCAGCCTGCACCTCTTTGTTACTTAATATAAATAGGATCATACTGTGGAGAACGCATGCCAGGTAGATGTAAAAGTAAACGCAAGAGTAGTTCCTTCTCGCTATGTGGATACGTTTCGCACAATGTACAATGACTTGGAATCCATTTAGGAATGTCATTATTATTGTACATTACGATCCTCTAGTCTTTGAAGTTTCTTCCTACCAGTTTGTTAATTTATTGGTAGATCGAGGCAGACACCCTTATTCCATGTGAAAGGTTCTCGTAACATTCGTCTACCTATATTAATATTACTCATAGTAAATTCATTATAACGAAATCAAAAGTGTCGCTGTATGGATCCAATGAGACCCGCCAGTAATAACATACTATCATTGATCTTGCTTTCTCTATTTATTCTTTCGCGATGGAGAAATATCTAATTCGAAAATGCAAAATGCAATAGAGCATCGTTTAATGACGGCACATATATTAATTAAACCTGTCATACTGTTATTTAAAATATCAAAGGGACACATTTGGTTCAAAATACGATGTATCATTTATAAACGAATACTTATCGATCCATACGAGCTTCTTCTAAAGGTGTTAGGCTTTTTAATGCATCCGTCAAAGTATAACTAAACTATTCCATGTGAATAACTACTATATGTGATACTATTAAAAGTATGAAAAAAAAAATAATACACCAGTTGGTGTTGTACACAATGTTGAGAATTTAGATTAGCCCTTTATAAACCTGTTACCGATTCCCTTACTAAATTAATTTTAATTCGTTTTACCGAACGGTAGATGTATCGCCAGTAGCTGCAGGGTACTACGATTATTTAAATAATCATTCCTACGTGCGCGTGTAAAATATTATGTGCGAGCAACGTGTATATGACAAGTCATACTTCTGTCGACAATTTTTTTATTTCTCTGTGAGAAATGTTTGTACCTACGAGCAATTGATGTTTCTACGAAAAGAACGGTGGAAAGAGTTCAATTCTTGTTAGATTTATTTTCTTGAGTACTTACATTGTTTTATCGACAATTGATTAGTTTTTCTATTGTTTTTTCCGCCATTTTCCTGATTCTAATCTTGGTATATACTTTGAAATCAATTGTAAGAGGGATTCATTTGTACGACTGTACCTACAAATTCAGTTTGCAATTATATCGCCCATTTTATATTTGTTAATCGGTAATAAATGTTTTTTACGAACATTAATATTCTATTGGATTTTATTTTACGATATTTCCGAAAGCAATCATTTTCAAATTGCAACGTTAACTCGGATAATAGGACGGAGAGTAAGAATGCTTCATTTTTCATGGAGGAAGAGAAATAGGGAAAGAGCGACAATAAGATCTGTAGATTATCAAAAGATTTCGTTTATTATACGTGTCAGGAGGTAGATCTACTTCATAAACGTACTACCGTTTACGATTTAATATTATTCCAGAGGAACACCCTGACCATTAACAGTATAAAAGTTTGTATTGTGATTTCCTCCTGTGCTATGAATAATGTTTCGTTTGCATATATACGTGTATAATTTGTAAATTTACTTTCTCAAACGATAGCGAATGATCTGCACCTTTAACACTACTAACCAGTTAATAATAATAATAAAAAAAAAACAAATAAAACGTAATGTGGTAGACGATATACATTAGTCCCATTAAGTGCTTTCCGGAAATGTATTATCTTTTGCCATATAGACTATTGTTGCATGTAAGATAACTTAATTTCTGTATTATACTCACAAAATAAAGATTATATTTAGTCAAGCGACGCTGTATAGAATTTACATATACATATATATACTTCGCTTAACATCTTACGTTTCATCAATCCTATTGTACAGCGAATATTTAATCGACACTATTAGCTACTTCAATTTGAAGTATAACGGTGTTTATAATATTTGTAATTGTAAATACTTAGTTGTTTCAATTCTCCACTAACATTGTTTATTCATGAATTTACTAAATTATATTGTCAGTACTAGCATGCTCTTCTCGTTTGGTAAAATGAATCCCACTAAACATCGTGTTGAATCTCGATCGTAATCCATGCTGTGCGTTCTTTTGTCCTGCCCCTCGCGAATTCTTTTGTACGGCATCAGTTTCCGTATCAAATTTATTTTTAATCTTGCTCAGCGCTAAATAACAGAGAGGAATGTATCAGGTCTAATAACTGAAGACATACGTTACATCCATTTTTCTATATCGTGTCCATTCAATCTTGTTTTTTTTACCTTTTCTCAAGTCCATGTCGTCCATTTCTGTATTGCTGATCTTCGACAATTCATTCCTAAAGCTTTTCGTTATCTTCTTTCGAATATAATCCGCCTCTATTTCCTGTTTAGTCCGAGGTACTCTGAATCGGATGCAACAGCAGAGCCCAATGAGTACGCTAAGTAAAACAGAGAGTATGATACCAGCTAGTTGCCAAACACGAAATCCTGGTAACGCTTCATCCTCCAGCCATTCTTCCACTCCACCTTCCACACAGTCTCCTGGTCGTATCGCTATCTCGTTTGGCGAACAAGGTGAGACGGAGGATGAAGAAGAGCTTGGCGAAACAGTCGGCTCTTCCATATCCTTCAGAACTCAGAACTGAAATCGTTCATAGATTTTCAAGAATAACAAGCTTCCCATATGAAAATAATCTGTGAAATCTGCCCTACTATTGGTCTATATTCATTCACATTAAGAAGCACGTAATTGTACACCATTTACAATGATGGGGGTATTTTATGTTCAAGACAAAGCGATTTACAATTTACAAATTTCCATTAATATCACATTAGATGTTGCTTCACTTCTCCGTATTAACTATGCGAAAGAAGTGTAATTCATGATACTTACATATTATAAAAGATGCAATGAAATCGATAATGACATTGGATATTTTGTTCCCTTTTGCAATTGTAGATGCACTACGAGATTTTAACGATATACCCTGTGTGAAGGGACAATCATAACTGAAATCCCAGGTCGCACACACTGCACAACCTTTGTGTCGGTGTTAAATAAAAGGGAGTGGTTAATGAACACTCCCTATTTGGCACTCCCTAATCCACAGCTCTTCAACCCTTACTTTCATTTACCGATTACAAATCGATACTATTAATTCTTACATCAATCAAAAGATCAAATACTGAATAAAGGTTTGATAATTACATCGGTTATCGTATAGAATTAATACTTTTATTATCTTACAATAATTATACGTTAATAAGAGAGTATGCACGATAAAAATAATTTATCAAAAAAAAAGAGAGTGCCGAGTTAAACATACAAATGATACATAAATGAATTACTTTATAAAATCCGCGCATTCTTGCGTTAAACATGTTCGTTGTATACGTGGACTGTAATCGAAAGCGTTAATTTCGTTGGAATAAACAGAAAATATACTAAAAAAAAAAAAAAAAATTTGCGGATGTATAGCTTTCTATTGTAAAGATCAATGGCGTTAAACATCATCCCCTACGTCTATAAATAATAAAACGGAGAATACTCTTTTAACATTATTCACAGACTATGATTTCCCTGATGTCTTTCGAAAAATTGACGCATTCTTGTAGCGTCTATAAGAATTTCAATATAAAATGACCTTTTAATCATGCGTTATATTGCTGCACACATAGCACCGTCAAGTATGTCCACAGCAATAGAGACTTTTCTAAAGAACATCGTAATGTTCGAAGACAACGAGTGGTAAGACTCAAAAATATCGAAAGCCCTTAACTCCTCGATCCGTTGAGTTAGAATATTTCGTTACAAACAATATTCTTGCCAGAAAATCGAACAATTTCTAGCAAATCTATCAGATAAACGAGGGTTCCGTCATTTATCGTTCTTTAGTAAAACAATATTAAGGAATGCCGTATTGTATTTATACTCATTCCTTCCTGATGAACGTTCGCCCCCTGTAAGAAATATATATTCAACGTTATTTTAACGAAACACATATTAGCTAAGGAGCAGTTATAAAAAAAACTCACGTGATAGTTTTCTTTTCCGTGTTCTTCGATTGCGATCTTGCACGATTTAATATCTTTAAAAAGTCCGTCGTTTTGGTGCGCATCCTCGAATGAATATACACTTTGCTACACTTAATGTGATAATGTAAGTAGTTTCTAAACATGTGTATTAGATCAATGGTATTGTCACGGGCTTCCCTGTTCGTGTGTCTTGGAAATAATACTGTAACGAAGGAAGCAATTTAAGAGACAAAGGAACATGATTTGCAGTTTTCTGGGGTATTTGTCACCATTCCAGCGGATAAACACGATTGATTAAACATTTACCGAATGTAATGTACCCAATACAGTCTCCAACCGCGGCTTCAGCATCTTGCAACTCTAGGGGTGGTTCACGATGATTGAATAAAACTTGTGGAGCCGTGTGACTCGCGCGTCTGCCCTCCTTCAATTCTTGTAGAAACAACTTTCCGATAACCATATCGTCTTCATCTTTAAATATCGTACTAAATACCACTGTGACCCTATCGCTTTTTGCTTCTACATACCTTAAAGTAAAATATTTGAAATCTGAATATATCTTTCTCTGAGATAGCATCGTTATTATACAACTATATTCTTACATTATTTCTTGATCTCTGTACTGAATGACTGCCCTCTTTTGCTGCTGTGTACCTGGCGAATCGTAATACTCTTCCTGGAAATCGAAATACTTTTCAAAAACACTGGCGAAACAGTGTCTCTTTAAGAGCGCAATTTTTCTAACTAGCGTCTCCCAATCCTCGGGCAAATTCTCCAAGTCTAACAATACGGATACGTTGTAACCTGAACCAGAAAAGTTGCATTATGTATTCGATAATTTCTGCGTAACGGACGTACTTATTGCAATTTCTATTCGGTTACCATTTTCCGGGGCTATAAGATAAGAGCCATATTCACGTATGAGTAACTCATCGGCCCCGTATTCTTGTAACTGCTTATAAAATTTAAGCAAAATACTTATCTGCAAAGAAACGGGTCAATGTAAAATACATAAAAAAGGACTGCGCAATGCAAATGGAAGAAGCAAATATGATCGAACATAAAATATTAACTTTATAAAAACCATTCTACGTGGCAAATTTACCAAACTTACTCTAAGTTTTGACCTGTCTCCGCTTAAGTTAGAAATATGAAATAGAACTCCGTCGAAATCAGCTATGACAACGTCCGTAGACTCTGGTTTGTGACTGCAAAAGAAACACATAGTTCGATTACATTTGGGGTGCGAAACGGGAATATAAGTTTGTAAGAAAAAGCCAGAGTAATTTAATAACAAGTAGCAAATTGTATGCTAATTCTACATATTATTTCACTGCACCTTTTTTACGATACTTAACAGTATGAGTACGTTGAAAAAGTGTACATAAATTGCAAATGTTTTTCCAAAATGTTGTTAGATATAATACGAACAAATAGTGTCGAGTTTAAAATCGAGTTTTAAAGTTTCATTTCAGGAACAAATATGAAGTACTATAATTAAAATGTTCTTTTACCATTTTATTGAGTGAAACATTATTAATATCGGGAACGGACACCGCCCCGGTTTGTAATCGGCAACTTTATCTTAGAAATGCATAAAATATCTTGACCTTAAAAAAAAGGAAAGGGTTCACTTACCCTGAGAGAACATGTTTTATTTTATTAGTTAACGTTTCCTCCAGTATCCTATTGTGTATTTCTAACAAAATCATTATTATATCTTCTTTTATTTAATCGCAATATCGTAACACGGTAATTACTAATTATCTACCGAGAAATTTAACCATATACACGATTCCGAATAATTTCTAATCTTTTCCCTTGAACCAAGTGAATCGCATAGCTGGGACACTCAACTGTATATAATCGACGTCAGCCGCCGCGACATCGGTTCGTTATCTCGTGTAATTTCATTTGTTACATTGTTAATATTTCATTCCTTAATTTGAGATTCGAGTGTTTTGCAAATTAATTTGGAAGAAATTATGTTTACACGCAAAATACACGTGGCCACCCATTCTTTTTCAATTAAAAACCCAGATAGCCAGGACAAACCAGTTGCGCGCCAATCGACTGCCTCTTGCCAGCAACAGTTGTAATTTAGCCTAACCACCAATTTGCTCACAACTTATTGCAGCAGATTCCGCTAGATTTTTGTTGTCAATTTGTTAACATTATCGAATATATCAAATACTGTATCGAATTTGTAGCTGTAGCTTTTACCAAAGCTTGCTACAAAGTTTCGTTGACAAAGGCGCTACAAATCCGATACAATATTCGATATGTTCAATGATGTTAACAAATTGACAACAAAAATACATTTGAGTTTGATATTATTGAAATAATCAATACTCGAAAGTCTATATAAAATGTATACAGGGGTGTCGGTAGTATTGAATTTTTGAATACGCGCCCCTAAGAATCGATAGTATTTTGCACAATTTCGTTTACGTCTTCAACACCTGCATGTTACGGTCCAAGGGATCTTTCGAAAGCATCGGGAAAATGCATCAACAATACTATCGATGCATACAATAGTGTTTTGTAATGATACACGTCGTGTTCGTGTCGTGTGTTTATTTATAAACGGGGTGACATGACATGCGCCATGGAAAATAGGACAGCGATGGCTTAAAGAAGACGGAAAGGAGAATCTCACGTACGACACACAACGGTGTTCGATTATTCTGATGCTCCATGCATATTGCTATGATACTATTCACGTATGCAACAATCGATCTCTTCCGTTGAAATGCACTAGTCGCTATTGTTTGAGACACGTGCCCATCATCCGCGTACAAATGTTTTGCTCGGAATCGTAATTCAAATGTCACCAAAGCACCAGAGAACCCGTTCTCGATTCAAGGTAAATCCTTACCTTTGCCCTTTGGATATTAGAAGAGCATTTTTCTGCAGATAATATTTCGTTGCATGTCGCGGGTTCGTTGTCAATTAGTGTCAAGTTATTCGAACCATTGGCGATTGGTAAGAATAATTTTCCTCTTCACGAATATGAGAATAGATGAGATAACTTTTATATGAAATTCTCATTTTTCCATGCAAATATTTGCATTATTCAGTTGTGCCTTATGCAGACATTCATTTTCGTATTTTTATTAAATATTGCATTTATATTTTCATGAATATTTCGATATAAGTTTGACTAGTTTTAAATTATTAACACTCAAATCCAAGTATTATCGTTCTAACGTCAGGTAAAATGTATCTTGGAAGGTGATAACTCCCTTTCGTTCGCTGGTTTTTTGTGGCGAGAGTACAGAAGAAATGGAAGATTGGTTGAACGCGTTAAGAATGGGGACAGGGAATCGTCCACAGCCGGATTCCGGAATTACAGAAATGCTTAGCGGAAATCATCAGTGGTATGCAACGAACCACACGAGACCAATATACTGCAACATTTGTAGACTCGGACTTCCTGGTAAATATAAATATTCTCTGCGTTCACTAAAGATTAATCAAGTAAAATTCTTATAAACAAACATTATGTCTTGCAAGCGAAGTCTGATCATTTATCCAAACTCATCCATTATTTTGTTCGTTGCAATGTGTAGGCAGATGTTTATTTGAAGAAAGTATTACTTTGTGGAAGTAGTTGTAGTTGTGGAAGTATTTCATGTGTTATAAATGGTTAATACATGTCTCTTTGTTGTAGGTGTTACTTTTAATGGTTTGAGTTGTGAGATATGTAAATACAAAGTTCATAAAGGCTGTAGCATAAAAGCAATAGACAATTGCAAATGGACCACATTGGCATCTATTGGCAAGGACATTATTGAGGACCAAGATGGGGTATGCGTAAAAAGAATTAATTCTGAGTTCCTTGTTATATACTTTTCAATTTTCCTATCTGAAAAGAATTAACTTGATCGAGGATAGAGTATAATTACTTACCAAATGAGAATAAAAATAGTACCCACGATACAGTGATATATTTTCCGTTCTAGCTAAGAGTAAACCTATTTCACGCATGGGATCATCGTTTTCCTGTATCTTCTCGCCTGCTTACACTTCCTACCTACTTTGTAGTAGAAGCTGCGCAGATCGGTTAAAAACTCGTTGCTACGTGGGTTTACTCTTAGCTGGAACGGAGAATATGTTATTTAGTTATATTAATTTGTTACTTGAGAAACATTTAACTACTATTGAAATGATATATTTTTCGTTACAGAACATTACAATGCCTCACCAGTGGATGGAGGGCAATTTACCAGTATCCTCAAAATGTTTAGTATGCGACAAAACGTGCGGTTCTGTGCTCAGGTAAAACATTATATCATTATTGTAACTGTTTATTAGCTAGTCCTTCGATTATTAAATTTCTATTCTTGTTTCGATCACTTAGGCTTCAAGATTGGAGGTGTTTATGGTGTAGAGCTACAGTACACACAGCATGTAGACCTAACGTAACAGTTAAATGTCCATTAGGGCCAGCTAAATTGAGCGTAGTTCCTCCTACAGCGCTGCATAGTATAGGTGACATTATTTACAAAGTTTTCGGTAAAGTTTCCCATGGTTCCATCACGCTAAACACTTTTTTTATAGACCCACATTTTTTAAATCAATCGTTTTCGTAGTACGATCACTCTAGATTCATAAAAGATTCGCTCATTATTAGCATGCAATAATATTTAACAGGTAGCGACGATGCTTGGGAAGCTATTAGACCTACAGGATGCAGTCCACTTTTAGTATTCGTAAATAGTAAATCCGGTGACAATCAGGGCGTTAAATTTCTTAGAAGGTTTAAGCAATTGTTAAATCCGGCACAAGTATTCGATCTTATAAAAGGTGGACCAGGACCGGGGTAAATTATTCGATAAACTATAGAATAATTTCATAGCGATGCGATAGAATTTGCTAATGCTCTGTTCTTTTTTATAACATAGGTTGAGATTATTTCGACATTTCGACCCCTTTCGAATTTTGGTATGCAGCGGAGATGGATCTGTTGGTTGGGTACTATCTGAAATCGATCGCTTGGGGATGCATGTAAGTAGAAAGTTCATACGACTTTTCCGTTTTGTAAATACTAGAGCAACTTGCATGGACTTTAAAGATTTTATCACCCGAATGTGTATGTGTATATATACAAATTTTTCTTAAATATCATTACGTGATGCAGAAATTGGTATGCTCAATAGATATATTAATATTGGAATTGGTTCATATGCACATACATATGCACGAATAGAAACTATAATTATTACGGATATACTTAGCACCTAATTACGTTAATGAAAAAAGGTATTTTCGAAGTGAAAAAGTAAAAAAAGGATAGTTAATTTTTCTACTATTTGCATGAGTGCCCTTCATTATAATTTCTTAGGACGTTATAATATATTGCCTAATAATATGTCAGAGTGTCCTTGATTTGTAGTGAATTTACTGAACTTTTCTGCGGAAAATTCATAACTTAAACATTTGAATAATACAATTTCTATTGCTCGCCAAGGAAACGAACGATACGAGTTTATTTTTATCTGGAAAATAATTGTACCAACTACTAAACGTTCTTATAAGATAACAAGTAGTCAAATAAATAGTTTAAACGATGATAAAATGTGTATACTTTTTGTTTCGCTGAAGAGTTACAATTTGTAAATTTTCCAGAAGAGTTAAGTACATGATAATGAAAAGCTTCGATACTTTAGATAGCATGGCGTGTCTCTTTTATAATTTTATTTCAGATGATACTGGTGTTTGTACATTAGGATTCTTTTTATGCGTGAAGCTTCATTAACTTTATTTGTAGATGGTAAGTGTAAATTCAGCACGCATTTCTTGGGGAATTCTTGAATGTCTTATTTCCGAAATAATTAAATATTTATTTAAATACTATAAAGATTTAAGTAATGTTAGTTTTATATGGATTTCACTTTGAAATCGAGCTTATTATTACGTACAATATGTTATGCTTATTCTGCTCGAGGTCAGCTTAATTCATAGATCAATAATACTTAAAGATACTATTAAAATACTTATAATTTACTCTGTCACTCGTTAAAAAAGAATGATGATGGCTTTGATAAGAGTGTTTACTTGAGATAGGTGGATATATTTTAGTTACTTAAATTGGATGAATATCTCTGATAAAACTTAGAAAAATGAATTTTGTTTGGCACTACTTATTTATCTTCGAGTGTATCATAATTTGTTTGCTTTCCTTTGAAACAAATGAAATTTATTAAATCATATTAATTAATTAATTAATTTATTGAATCATATTAATTTATAATCGACACATTTATAATTAATGTCGATTAAAACACAAATGTAGAATCTTCAGACAAGTATAAATTAATTAAAGCTATAAATCTCGCTGAGCGATGTGGGTGCGAATAAGTATTCTAGTCACAGTTATAATGATCAATAAATCGGTTTTAATTAGAAAAGAAACTCTTGCCCTTTTACTATCAAAGAAAGTTTGCGATACACCTGCGAAAGTTTGTTTCTTATATTGCATTTGTCCTGTTGCATAATTGAATCTAGTTAAGAAACTGGAGCAGTATCGGAACCAATGGAATTTGGTACAAAACAATTCTTCCTATGATTAAAAAGAACGGGATTAGTTCTACTGGATTCGGATTTGTAGTGGAATACTGTGCCAGGCGATCCAAAAGGTGTGTGACTGAACTGTATGATGTTCCACATATAATTATAGATTACACGTTATAGTATAATATTTATCTTACTCGATTATAAAGGAATTCGAAGGCTTAATGTTCGATATTAAACGTAATGATTATAAATGTAATAATAATCAAAGAATCGAAGCTGCAAAAGACATTCCAATACGACTTTAAATAATCAAAATTTAATTGACAAGAAAGGCATAATCGCACAATTCATGGAGAATTATTCTTTCGCTTTACGGTACCAATGTATTCACAATTTAATAATTCAATGCATGTTTTGATTTGTATTTTAGTCTCCAGCACCAAACCAGCGTCAAAGTATTTTTCATATTAATTGTGTTTACGAAATTCTGCTTGTATTTCTCGAATGAATGAATGCATCTTTTTTTTTTAAACGTAGCAATGCTAATCGTTATAATAATATTTATGGAATGAGATTTTTATTTTAAGCAAGTTGTTCTTTCTTCGTCGATCTCTAATTGTAATTAAAAGAACATTTCTATATTTGAAGCTATAGACACGAAAGAGTGGCCAAAACTGCCTTGTATATCGATAGTTATTTTTACTGGAAGAAGATATTATACATTTAATGTGAATTAAGCAAACAGAGATATGTTATTAAAGCATTATTTGATTTGTAGCTTTTCAGTAACATTTAAGAGAAAAATAGAGAAGTAAAATTCACACAGTAGATTAGTATGGAATCAATTCTAGTAAATTCCTTGTTCGAGTTCAGTACCTCTGTTCTAAGAAACAAACTTCTGAATGTCTAACTACCGCTTTGCTGATTTTCAGCGCGTGTGCTATTTAATAAATAAAAAGTCAAACATTTAACACTGTAAATTTCACAGTTTATGTAGTTTATTCTTATACGCTCTCACTTTCATAGTATTATACCTTGAGAATTGTCAAAAATACGTGTACTAGCTAGAATTCCATTCTATTTCACGCAACTCTTAACAGAACTCATAATATTGTTTTTTTCCCATGTGAAAATATAAAACAGAAGCAGTGCCAAGTTGGAGTTTTACCATTGGGCACAGGGAATGACCTGGCAAGAGTACTGGGCTGGGGATCCTCCTGCGACGATGATGCTCACTTGCCACATTTATTAGAAAAGTATGAAAAAGCTAGCACGAAGATGCTTGATCGATGGAGCATCATGACTTTCCAACGTAGCATATCTTTGCCATGCCACAAGAACGTTTTAAGTCGTTCCGACACCGCATTAAAGTCCTCCGTAGCTCATCAATACGAGAAGGATGTTATTACCCATGTAACAAGTATTTTACAGTCGGATGAGGAGAATGTAGTTTTATCTAGCCTTAGGTAAGCATTCTATATTATAGTAATATAATTGTACAAAGATAAATCAAGGGTGCAATGATATTTGGAAATACTAAGCTCAATGATATTGCGATATCGTTATGTGATTTTTGTAATAATAACGAAATATATTGAGCGAGATTAAGACTCAAACAGACACCATACTTTTTTGCTAAAGAGGAGTATGGTCGATTTTAGAGGTACAGAAAAAAGATTGTGATACATTTCCTTTAATAATTGTATAGCTGTAAGTGCATGCGTTGTATTTACGTAAGATCGAATATCAAATAAGGATAATTAATTAATGACATTTGGAAGTACATTGATTAATTATAAATTGTTATTTGAATTATAATGCGGCTATTATTACATTACAATTTTATTTGTAAATGTACAAGTATTAATCGAGTCTCTATTACACCTAAGGAAATATACGAGAATATTTAAGTATAACGCAACACGTTTATATTTCTCATTACAGAATTTTATGCAATACGGTAAAAGACTTTGCAACCTACGTAATGGAAAATAAAAACTCAGAGGACCAACAAGTCGAGGAGAAATGTAAGATTCTTCAGACGAAGCTTGATCTGTTTTTGGAAACGTTATGTAAGGACGAGAAATATCTGGCGGAGCAAGTAGACGATGCTGATAATATCACTGCGAATACCGAGATCTCTGTTTCACCTGAGAATTGTGAAAAAGGAGTTCTCGAGAAACCGGAGAAAGATATGACGAATCTTAAAAAGGTTCAAAGGCGGAGAATACTTACAGAAAAAGAAACCATAATGTCAAGGTACGGTAATAATACGTAGAGTCGTAATTCTTTAACTATCCGTCTTTAATTTCAGAGCGAATAGTTTGAAGAGAATCGCGAGGCAACTCGTGGAGTATTCCGAACTGGCTACGGAAGATCAAATCACTGCGGACTCTAAACACGCTGCTAAATTAGAGAGCCCGAACACTTCGGTGGATAATGGTTCTGTATTATATTCAGTGTCGAGTAAGTAAGGACGCAAAGCTAACTCCCTTCGGATTTACAGAAATGTTTACGTATTTAAGGATAACATAAAATGAATAACTAATTGAAAATGAGACTTGTAAATGAATAACTAGTTTCTTGTTAATTTTGTAACATTCCGATTGTTATTAAAACTACTTATACAAATATATGCTTCAGACAAAAGGCGGCAGCTGGATATTCCTGGTTTAAAAGTAGACCACGTTGAAAGTTTATCTATTGAGCCGCTAGTAGAATCTATAACCAGTCCTGGCGGTTCATCGTGTACTACTCCTACCCCTTACTTGCCGTCTTTGAGTCCGATGCCTGATCGTAGAAGGGATTCGCAACCAGAAGAGTTATTAACGCTACCTGCTCCTGATGGTTTTGCAGATAGTAGAAGGAACAGTGAAAATTTACCACAGGGGTAAATGTTTTGATTGATATTCGAGACTCGATAAGATTCTTCTTCGATAGCTATTTGCTTTCGAAAAGCCAATTGAGGCGTATATCGTTTACAAACATTTCGAATATCTTAGAATGTAATCGAAATTATTGGACATTTTTATCACTCTTCGAATGCAAGGATACTTCGAAGAAACTAATCGAATGATTCATTATAAACATAATATGATAACTCGACTGTTGTCAAAAGAACAGAAGCAATTACTGTGCTTTATTTTCAGTTCGTTCGACTTTCATGTGCATGCAAATCAGCCGATGGATACTCAGCAAGAAGTAGAAACGCCCGTATCCAATTACCAACAAACGTCCGAGTGCAATAATATAGAGATTTCGTCGGAGTTTCAAATCAGCGTTACGAGAACCAATTTTGATACGAGTTCGCCCTCGGACGATGCGACGATGCAGGACATTTCTTCCGACACCGATTCAGTTCAGACGCCAGAGCACGAACGGAGACTTGAAAGTAGAGATAAAATTGGTGAACTGAGAGGTAAGGATGGCAACAGTGATTTTAATACAATTGTATTAACGAAAAGAATAGTTTTGACTTATATACATATATCTGCTATTTATTTCAGACCACATAGAGAACGATACATTTCCCGATATTGGACACATTGATTCGCCGGACAATTCAGACATAATTACCAGTGAAGTACAAAACTCCGAGAGTTTAATCGACGATTTAAGTTCTCTGGGGCAAGATTTAGTTAGCACAACGATAGGTGAAAAGTATGACTCCGTGAGGGAGTGTTTGGAATACGAATTGGAGCGCAACGATATTGCCAGGCGATCCTTTAAGAAATCGATAAAGAGATCTGTTGTCGCGGAAAAGGAGGTAAATTAAAATAAAAACAATATAAATTAAGGTGATACTTGTATCATCGATTTAACGATACACCCCAACATAAATATGTCTAATTGAATTTGTTTCGCATTTCTTCAGAATAAAAGTAAAAATAATACGGAGTGGTTTGGGCAATATGCAAATGAAACCGGTAATAAATTGAACGAGACTGTTGGCGGTAAAACATCTGATTTACTGAGTCCGGTTTGTTGCTTTACTGTTTCGGCAGACAGTACTCCGCGAAATGAGAAAGTTAATAATCTTCCGCCAACGATAAGCGTGATAATTAATCCGCCTAGTCCGTCGATGTCGATCGAGAGCCAACACGATTCCGAGACGGGATACAAAACGAGCCCTCACTTGATACGGCGTAACGATGAAAGTATGGAAAGATGTAAGTGTGCTCTCAAATAAGTTACAAATAGTTACAAATATGATATTCGTATCATACAGTGATTTATTGAAATTAATTCGATATAGTCTTTGAATATTAGACGAAAATGCATTCAACTTTGTTTCTGCAAAGCTCTTACTTGATTTAATAAATTATTAGTGAGCGTGGAGCTACCAGAGGCAGGCTTCTCTCCTCAAGCAACTCGCCGGATCAGTAGTGGAAGTTTATTAAAACCGTCGGAGGTTGTTTCCTTGGCCGCCACCGCTGCAAGATTCGGCGGTTCAAACGCAAGTTTACGACATGAGAGAGTGAAATCTGTCGACAAGACGGAAGATGTAAAGAAACTTCCAATTATCAATCCTTTGGTTCAGTTACCCATGTGGCAAGGTAAAGAAATGTTTTCCCACCTATCCAAGCTTATTAAGGAAATGTATATCGTAAATTTAATTATCGAACATTAACATTAATCATGTTTCGCCTTGGTAGACATCGGAGGAGGAACGGGCCTTATTAGCCAAGCATTGCTCGCGAATGCAGACGCGCTTTGCGCCGCGGTATCGCCACTGATGGATGCAGACCAAACATTCATGTACGTTTAACATAATAACGTATATATAAGTGAATAATTATAGTGAAACATGAGGCACGGGGCTAATTCATTTCTGAGATTTACAGGGAAGGATACTTTGAACGTTGCGTTATGAATAACTATTTCGGAATCGGCATAGATGCAAAGATCAGCCTCGACTTTCACCATAAAAGGGAAGAACACCCGGAAAAGTGTCGATCGCGGGCGAAAAATTACATGTGGTATGGTGTATTAGGATCTAAACAGTGGCTGCAGAAGACGTACAAGAATCTCGAACAAAGGGTGCAATTGGAATGCGATGGTCAACGCATACCATTGCCTTCCTTGCAAGGAATCGTTGTTTTAAACATTCCAAGGTAAAACGGTTAAATTAATAGATAAATACAATGGAATATAATTCTATCGCAAGTTGTATAAATTATATTTTTATAGTTTCATGGGCGGTACAAACTTTTGGGGAGGCACGAAGGAAGGAGATCTGTTCCTAGCACCCTCGTTCGACGATCGCATATTGGAAGTTGTGGCTGTATTTGGCTCCGTTCAAATGGCTGCATCTCGACTTATTAATTTGCAACATCACAGAATCGCGCAATGCCAAACGGTTCAGATTAACATTCTGGGTGATGAAGGGGTACCGATACAAGTCGATGGCGAAGCTTGGATCCAACCACCCGGCATTATACGCATCATACACAAGAATCGTATGCAAATGCTTTACCGAAATAGGGTAAATAAGATTCATTTAATTATCACATAATAATACTCGGGAATAGTCATTTGCGTGTTTGAATATTTATACGCACAGTACTTAAAAAAATTGCTTTTAACGTAGGCGCTTGAGACGTCGTTAAAAACGTGGGAGGAAAAACAACGCAATACGCTGAACGCAATATCTCAGTCCACGTCTACTCTGAGTAATGCGCAGTTGCAATCGCAGCACAAGTCCCCGCAAACGCATTGCAAACCGTCGCAATTGAACGACGACGAGATGTATATTCTGTTGGGATTAGTCGAAGTGATTTCGACTCTGGTTAAATGGGTCAAGCTTCTTATTAAGTCGCATCCGTGTTTAAAACCGGACTTGTACCAGGCTGTATCCCGAACAGACGATGCACTTAAGCAAGTTCATCCGGATAGAAAAATTCTGCAAGGAGTTAGTAACATTCCAATTCACGCTACGATTATCATTTTTAGTTCTTCTTGGATGCAGACAGTTTAAGAGATTATTATTAGTCTTTTTTGAATGCAGACAAATTTAAGAGATTATTCTTAATTCCTCTTCAGTGCAGATATTATAAGGAATTATTTTATAAGATTCTATTGCATGTTCTTTGCGATTAGATGCACGTTTTATACTAAATTGGGCAAGAAATTACTCTTCGTTTGTTGCTAGCATTTTCATTTATTATTTCAATTACATTAAATGTCATTCGACAGATGAACATAAGACCAATAGTGACGGAGTTAGTATCGAACGCGAGACAACTGTACGAAGACACGTGCGAATTGCTTAGAGATAAAGCGCATAACTTGGTAATCATTCGGTATTTGATTTTCTTTATATACTTGCCACATCATTTATTAACAATGGAATGTATGTTAATGTAGGGGTTGCAAGAAAATTTAGAGGGTAAGTTATCCAGCTCTTTGGCCAGTATGGAACAGGAATTAAAGAAATGTACTTTTGACGAGGGAGGCACCGGATATGTATATTTGCAAAACTTGCCATCGGACGAACAGGTACAATTTTTAATATTATACACTCTTTTTGTATAAACGAATTTGGGAACTGGGGCAGGTTGCTGCTCTTTTTTAAGTAAAAACAGAAAAACGATAGAGGAGAAAATCTTTAGGCATAATACATACTAACTTTTTATGACCTTTTTTTATGTGAATGCACCGATGCACCCGCCAGGTGCAGTTGCACTTTATTCTTTATTACGACCCATCTTTTTTTAATTAAACGAATCGATCCCTTTTATTGTTCTACGTATAAAAGTGCTAACTCAAGGTCATCGAAAGTGTCAATTTGAAATTTGAAGTCTAGAGCTTCAAACTTTTTAAGTTTCGAGAGTTTCAAAGCCCTATAAAGTTTCGGATTTGAGTTTAGAGAATAGAAAATTTAAGATCGCATTATGAATCAGTATTGACAAAATTATCCTCGTCCAGGTGGATAAGAAGAACCGCCACAGGGGCCTGTTCTGGTTAAAATTTCGTCGTTCTGGGGGCAATGCCACGTCGCATTCTGCATCAAATCCTACTCGGGATCAAATAATCACATGGGGAGTACAGGAAGTATGTGCCTGGCTGGAGAAGCTTCAGTTGGGCGAATACAGAGAGGAGTTTGTATTTCACGATATACGAGGTAGGGAATTGCTAGCGCTAGCCCACGGAGATCTCAAGGAGTTAGGCATTACGAAAGTGGGGCACGTTAAACGAATCTTACAAGCTATCAATGATATAAATAATTAGGCGTATACGACACTTGAAAAAGTATAAAATACAATCAGTAGTTAGTACGTTATATGCCAGTTAATAATTATTTAAACTATACATATATTAGTACGGAAATCGATAAAACATTATTTGAAATACTAATAATCGTTTAACGTAGACTCCGAGTATGCACGGTGCATTTAAAAAGTAGCAAACGTATATTCGAGTCGTACGTTTTAATTAATGAAAGGTCGTGGAATGGTAGCATACGGTGCAAATCCTAATAAAAAGGTGTACAGCAGTGTGTTACCAGAGAAAATTAGCTTTAACATTGCTGTATGCAACAAAATAATGTTATACGTGCCAAACTATTCCACTGATTCTTCGTAATTTTAACAAAGTTATCGGAATATCATTCGTTCGGCATTTATTATGCAAGAGACTCTTCAACATATACAAAATCATGATTTATTAAGTTTACTATTAAGATTACCATTCTCTTTTTCATTAATTACAATATATATTTACAAACGTATAAATTTACTACTGTACAAAAGTTAAAGACTTTAGCAACCATAGGATAATATAAATTGTATATAAGTTCATATAATTGCCGCATTTTTACGTTTGATAAATACGTTTCGAGTTAGATCTCCGGAATTTCGCATTAAGATTACTTCCAGCAGTATTAATGTCCATAAAAAGTATATTCTAAGTTTCTAAACTATAAGCTTCCTCAATTATATCTTTTACTGTATACATATTTTATTTGCAACGTTATTTTACTGTGATTTTAGCTTTCTCGTATAAAAATATGTGTATACAAATTTAGCACGAGATAAATTTAATACAGGGTGATTTCTCATAAATTCATAATGCCTGAAACTGATAATTCTATCAGTGACAAGCATACAACTTACTACTTGAACTTTCTTTGAACTTGTAATACATCTACTAAGCAATATGCACCAAAGATCATTACTAATTATAAAAAGTTGCACTGAAATAATGTCTGTAAGTCCACCTTTTAAACTCGTTAATTTTTGTAATATCTTACCATGTCCAAATATCTATGCAATATTAAAGAGCAGTTAAGAAAACATTCTTAATCGTAACGCAGCATAATTGAATGGAAGTGAGATTACTATGGCACATATAACAATTTTAAAATAAATAATGACTACGATGATGATAGTGATAATACTGAAACTGATGAGAGAGAGCGTTTGGAGAAACACCCGCCGATGGCAATAAAGATATTATGTACAAATTTAATGAGAAAAAACTGTAAGAAATTTGATAAGTGTACCATAACTTCGAACGTTGCAAAAGAATGTTGCCGGCGAAAGGGGAGAGACGCTCGTAAATGAGAAGTTTGGTATAATACGCGATTGACAATTGAAACTCATGAATATGTAAAATTCTCTTAAATATTAGTATTGTACTATATATCCAGTGAGTAGATATTAACTATATTTCAAATAATCTGTTACAATGATTAATCTTGCGAATAATATCGTAGTCGTTATCGATTACTAACCCTATCATTGTTATTAATAATTAAAATTCGTGAATGCAAGTTATATCTGCGTAGAACTGCCTATTATTGAATCGTTGGATTCTTCTTTATTATATCTCGCTATGGAGGATTCGAGACTTGTGTTAGCCATGCATTGAGTTCTTGGAAATTTACTAATTTTTATAAATCGTGTCAAGTATGCATCAAAGTATGCTACATGTTCTTCTTGCGTACGT
This sequence comes from Holcopasites calliopsidis, assembly GCA_023838395.1. Lineage (NCBI taxonomy): Eukaryota > Metazoa > Arthropoda > Insecta > Hymenoptera > Apidae > Holcopasites > Holcopasites calliopsidis. The sequence goes on from JALHAQ010000072.1 coordinate 234,547, forward strand.
GCGCTCTTGTTGCATATCCTTAATACATACGTATACGAGTTAATTTATACATTTAATTGCATAGTATTACATTATTCTTAATTCTGGAAAAGATTTCTTGACCGCCAGACGTTAAAACGAGCGCATAACTTTTTTCTTTAAGCATTTTCTCGATGATCTCAATTATAATACTTATGTTCTCCATTATCTCTTACTGGAAACGATTACTTTAAATGGTAAATTGTGTATTTTACAGACGTAACTGTGAGTTTTCGAATTTGCATGTTATTGACCAGAAGGAAGTCGAGGCCTTAAAACATCGATTGATTTTTTAAAAAAAAGGTTCTCAGGCTTGTCTCCTATTTAACTTCTATATTTGTGTAACGATACAATTGCATACACACGTATACATTTAAAATGTGTGCGATATGCATTAAATATACACACATATAAGCACATGTATAGAAAATATATCAACGTAGATGTGTCTACATGGTAGATGTCTACATAGCAACATTTGCGTTTTTAACAGTGACGTTATAGTTATGCAACAATGATGCCCTATCCGACAGGTGTTTATAGGCATAATATTGAGAATCTTCGTTTAATTAATGAGTTACTGGTTTATGTAAAGTTCTAGATACCAACCGCATATACTATATGTATAAGGGTTCATAACTTTTCTAGTCCTATTATCGACTGCACTAAAATTGTTTTTGAATTGTAATGTAAGATCACAAGATACTAAGATATTACAATTCCATACATTAAATGAGCTTCTCATTGATGGTACATAATACGAGTATTGGTATATGTTAAACAGAGAAGGAAAAAAGACTCCCGAGGAAAAGGAGACATGCACATTGATCTAAAGGACAGTTAAACTGTTCCTTGGTATTGCAACCATTTCCTTACAATCTTTAAAATAAAATATTGGTAATGAATATTCATGATACCCTTCGGAATTATGCAACTTGATGTAGTGCTTAGTTTGTTATGCCTTGCCTTCTTAAATATTACCGAATGCTCAATCTATGCCACGAGAAAAATGATTAATTTTTTCATGAATACATATGTATGTGTATAAAATTGCATTCCAATTGTAAACCTGCAAGGACAAAAGTGCCTACCCTAGACTGTTTAATCTCAAATATGTGAACAGTATTCACTTAACTGGCATTACTCTATATATGTATATGTACTAACTACATATTATTGTACGTTAAATTTTACATTCGATACTGTAAACGATACCAAGTCATAAGAAATAATTTATATGTGATATTTGTTGAAGACTATCGTAAAAATTATAAGTTGTATCCAAGGTAACAATATTGTCACAGTATTATATGACATTAAACGATCAGTTGTAATTTCATTATACTATCTTTTAGGATATTTAGTGAGACTAAATAGTAATAATAATAGTAATGCGCAATTCTGGCGCACAAGCTGCATAATAAAAAAAATATAAAAAAATACAAACGGTTTAAAAAAAATGTATGTAATTTTGGAAATATTATGTGTGTCTTTCTTATGTTCTCATTCGTGTAAAAGAAAAGTGGGCACATCTCAAATGTTTCTATTAGCCGAATGATCTTGTAGCACTTCGAACAATACCATTTTATGTTTAAAGTTACAAACTTTTACATATATTTCTTGTATTTCAATAAAACTTGTTGTCAACTTATTACATGGTTGTAATAAATTGGCTGCTATTTTAATCATAATTAACAAACTTTCCCCGATAGTCAAGCATGACCTGACAACAGGTTGCAGCGGACAAAGTCGAACATCTGCGTAGTCAACATGCGGCATCAAATTCGCAGCCAGTGGGCAACCAACTGTTCGCTGTGCAAGTTGATGTCAACAAGCGGCCAATCGTTTAGCCATTCAAATCGGGGGGTATCGAAGAGAGAAATCTAAAGTTGCCAACGGCCGGCTGCTTGTTGACTGCCCTGTCGGCATCAACGTACGCTATGCACAATTATCGTCACCATCTGGCTGCCAATTTGGCGCAGGATGTCAAATTGTACACAACATTGTTCGACTTTTGCAAGTGTTGCTACCGATTGGCACCCAATTGGCTATTAGATTATTAATGGATGTTTATACCAGTAAATACTTATACGTACATTTAATCATTAAGTTTCATTTTTTAGATAATATATTTTACAATTTTAAATTACCGCCGTCATAGAATGTGAATTGTGGCGCCACAGGACGGTAGAAAGAGGAATTCGATACTGCGGTCACAGCATACCTTCGTCTGCCTGTGCTTCGTGACTTTGTTGTGACATACCGAGTTTAGTTGTGTTCAATCCCTATAAATACTGTTCCCCTATATAATATACACGCGCGATGACAATATTCATAAATAAATAGACGGGCGTATTTATATACAGACATATAAATATTCAGTTGGGTGCTTTGAATTTTGTCGCGCTTTCGACGAATTTATAATGTCTGAACATCACGGTGGAAAAGGTTATGCACCATTGCCGCAGAGCATAAGCAACACCGATACCGAAGATGAAGACGACTGTTTGCCACGATCGGGTGATATTCCGAGAGATCGTGTCGACGATGCATTGCCGGTATACTCGAAAATTTCTTTCCATAATTTTGCAGCTTTATCTCGAGACCCTGTTTTCAATTCGGGACATTCGTGAAAGACGTTAAATCCTATTAATACTCTTTGCTAATAAGTTACTAAGCGTGTTCAGTCGAACTTTCGATAGGAATTTAAAAAATTATACGAAATGTAAGGTGAATGATTTACAATAGATATATGTACCGTAGCAAACGACTACCATCCACGAGAACGGAGCGTACTTTCCATTGGATGAAACAAGGAATTTAGCGAATCGTGTGAAAAATGGCCAGAGTACGATCAAGTATTACAGAGACGACATACCTATAATGTCAGTCGAGGGGAGTGATCAGAATGATTTATGGAAGAGACGTGACATGTCCCCATTGCGGCGAATTTGTTTATTCGCCTCCATCTTATTATGCATCGCAACGATAATTATATTCCTGTACGTTTTACCTTGCGACAATTCGATTGTGTGTCCTTCTGTAAACGAACCTCAATCGTCTATATCGTGGGGTAAAACGTTGCAAGGCGTAGGTAAGATTGACAAAAAGTAGTTGCATATCATAAATGAAGTTACTATGATGCAAAAAGGATAAATTATTCCTTTGTCAATCCATACTTTCGCAGAGTTACATGGTCCTATATCCATTATTCGTGGAAATCCATCGAGTCTCGTATTTCTCGTTCGCGGTCAGCGGTACAGGGGTAACGATACAAACAACGAACCAGGGCAAATATCATCGGATGGTGGAGGAGTGATTTCTATGCAAGGAAACAGCGGTTTGCCATTATGGTTGGTTTCCTTGAAAAGACCGCCGACTGAAATTGATTGCACTTCAGTCGATACTGATAGGTCCGGAAAGCCAGATTGCATAGTAGCAGGTGAACAAGGGCTTCTGGCTAGTATCAAACCGATCACAGGCATGGTACATTGGAGTTCGACAATCCATACATTCGAAAAGCTGCCCTTGATCTTACCAGACGTAGATTCGGACGGAGTGGAGGACTTTTTAAGCGTGGAAATAGTGGCAAAGAACATGTCCAATCTCGTTCTTCTATCTGGAGCGACTGGGAATCTTTTGGGACGGTACTCGCCCAGAAATTGTTCGTTAATCGATATATACGATCCTGTCTTCAATGATACTGTTTCTTTCCTTTGCTATGATGCTCACAAGAAGAGTAAGTGAAATCACAATCGCAGACTTGAAAGATAAAATCCAGCTTTACTCATAGAACGATTCTTCGTGTGTATTGCATTACAGTTTTATATAGCTGTTTTATCCGTAGGTTCGATGAAGATTATGACCATTAAAGGCTTACTGCACGCGATGAAACTACCGCCGTACAAGAAACTTGTAACAAAATCACCGATATCTTTTCGCAAATTCGAGTCGTTGAATTCCGATGAGGGGAAGAACAATTGGAAACTTACGTCGTATCATTACTTGTCCATAGAAAACGAAGGACAGTGTCCTGGGGAGTATTGCAGAGCCAGTGTAAACCTGACGTTGCAAAAATATGGCAATCAGTCGATAGTAATATGGGATCACGTTAGTCCAAACACTTTCGTGTCGAAACCGGCGTTTCTAATTACGTCTGGAAAACCGTATACCACTGGTTTCGCTATTAAGTTTTGGCAGTGGATTAGTTCGGCGGCCGAGCATACGAGCAAAGTATCTATCGCCACAGAGAGGAGACTAATAGAGCGGGTATTAATCGTATTTGTAAATTACACAGATGTGCAAGTTATGAACGCGAGTCAGAGCGATATCGTACAGTTGTGTCGGAACGGAGACTGTCAGCCGAATTTGAACTCACGCGCTCGGTTCAGTTCGATTAAAACTGATTATATCAGCGAAGATGGATTTCCAGAATTAATAACTTATTGGTCTTCGTACGATGTAGACTCACCGAAGGTGCTAACGTCCGAGGTGCAGGTCGTGAAGCTCGACTCCCTTGTAAACGGTTTACCGCGTACAAACTTTTAATTTTTTACATATATCTAGCGGTTACTTTTTTGTAGGAGAATCGATTATTCGAGACTGTAGTGTGTAAAGGTAAAAGTTAGGAACGTTTTAACAGCGAAACGGGAACGTTTCTGTTCTCGCGAATAATACATTTAGTATGCTATACTATAAATACCATCGATGAAATGGTATTTGGCTATAAATCTACTTACTAGAGCTTCTCATCACCATTTGGTAGTAGTGCAGCAACGATGTTAATGGGCGCCTAATTTTACTATAAATTTCGTTAAACGTTAAGTTTCACGAAGTATGCAGTTATGTTCACGTATCTCGAAACAACTCCAAATGGTGCCTTGCAGATACTGTGTAACGTGAGTTGTAAGAAACTTGCAAAAGTAATTGCATATTAGAGGAAACGTGTTAAAAATTTTCCACGTTAAACAAGAATTTTAAATGAGGGAGAGAGAGAGAGCAAAGTTCCTTTTGTACTATCATTCAGTAACTCATATAGGATACTTTTGTGTGAGTTTATTCAACATTATGAATTCTTTACTACAAAAAGAAAACGGAGCTTATTGCACGTAAATACATGTAACAGTGCGTTCTTATTGAAAGTAGGGAAAAAACAGACTCTAGTCATATTTGTATTATCGTATATTTTCAGCTTGTGGAATCGCGTGACTATAAATTATTATACATTATTTATAAATTCGAAATACATTATGTTTCACGATTTCCGTCCCGCTCGATATTATTGTATTCTCGAGAGCAAAGATCCAAAATTTTGCAAAAAACTTTTAATATTGTAATGTCACTCCTTGCGTTACCGTTCCAAGTTAGGTGTGATTTAGACCTCTTTAAAATTGATATCAAGTAATTGTTGAAAGAGATCCAATTTATCCATTATTAAAGGACACAAAATATGCATCGAAAAATGTCTGTATTGTAATTTTATTCTACGCTGTGCCGGTAAAGTCGGAAATTGCAATTAAATGGTAAAACATTTTTCGCAAAATCTTGAGCCCAGCTTTCGAGTTACTAAAAATCTTTTTCGTAAACATCGTTTTTCTACGAAATGAGGCTATTTTCGAAATTGCAGCGCAGGTGTGATCGGTTCGCGAATATTTGGCCGGGTTCCAGGTAAAAGAGCAGTTTCAAATAATTTCTTCTGTTAAGTATTGGGGGGGGGGGGGGCTATTAGATGACAGAGCGATTCAGTGAAGTCGCAGAGTACCGTAGTACTATTTTGAGTAACGGGTCTTGTACAGTAGTACGTCGTGTGTAACTACTGATAATCCGCGACCAGCTGATTCGTACACATAGTACATTACGAGCCCAGCTGCATATAAATCGTGTCAGGGGGAGACTTTGCCTGCCATGCAACAATATAAAGGCACGTCCTGTGGTGCAACGTATGTGCGATAACCTCTCCGCGTTCATTGAACGATGGCTACGGGAAAGCGAAGAAGCGGGCATGCGACGTTCGGTTACTCCGCGATGTTCGGCTCGTCGACGAATAACCTAAGGTCGAGTCGGCTGAATTTTCGGCCGAATTCCAGCCAAGAGGACAGAGGCGGAACGCGGCCAACCGCTGCGCCGAGCTCCATAGGCCTTGTGCTCGTAACGATGCTGCTGCATGTTTGCAAGAAATCACTGCTGTTCGACACGAGACTGAAAGTCGCCATTTACTGCGGTGCGATATTCGTCGTGTCGTTGATAGCGGATTTTGTCACCATGCCGAGATCGTATTTCTCGCGTTCAGATAACGCGCTGAATCAGTACTTCGTGAAGTGGGGTTGGGGATGGTTGTTGACCCTGGCCGTCCCGTGGGTCGCACTGACCGCGCACACGCTCGGCTGCGGCCGTAGGTCGATTTTATTCAAACACCTCGCCAGGCTGCTATTAGCCACGATGGCGTGGTTGTTGTGGACAAAATGTTTCAATTATATTGAAACGAACTACGGTAGATGCCTCAGCACAAGAGATATACAGCTACAGACGAAAACGAAATGCCTCCAGTCCGGCAGATTTTGGAGCGGTTTCGACATATCTGGCCATACATTCATTCTTATATATTCTAGCTTAATTCTAGCCGAGGAGGGATCTTCCTTAGTTGGGTGGGAGGGTATAAAGGACTTGATTATGCGCGAGGAGCACTCTCGGGTCACCCCGAATGAGCCCAGCTCTGGGCCGCTTCGAAATCTGTCAAACTCCGACTTGGAGTTCTTGAAAAAGGCACACAAAGCGCTCACACCTTATCTGAGAGGTCTTTTCGTCGCGATGACGCTACAACAGTTGCTTTGGGACATTATGCTGATATCCACGATGCTCTACTATCACATCATGATAGAAAAGTTTCTTGGCGGTGTAGCTGCTGTTGTAACATGGTACGTGACTTATCAATGGTGGTTCAAGTCTCCTAAAAACTCTTTGCCAGCTCCTGGCGATGGTTTATTTAAATATAACGAAGTGAAAAGCCATGACAACAGCTCAATAAGATTAAGACGCAGTACATTGAACGGTACCAATAGGTTTATGGGTCTCCCCATTCGCACGACTCAAGAGAATAACGATACGAACGGTATCAGCAGGCAACTGGATGCCGAAATGACTGCCTTCAGAACATAGAAGATGTAAAATATCTACTAGGTTCTATTTTTCTCAATGGAATCGGTCCGTTATCTCTAGTACCTTGAAATAAACTATTTTTTACATGTAAATACATCAGACGCAATATCCCGAGATGCTTACAAAACATACATACGCTGTTCGTCTTAATTTATGCAGCCTTTTGTAAGTTACAAAGTCAAAATTTTGTCTAACGAGTGGTTAAGGGAGTAATAGTTTGATGAACTTCGGTGCATGGTGCACACGCGATACATAGTAGATTAAGTACATATTTTAAATATCGGGTACATTATATTTATTAATGATGTTGTTTTGTTAAACGAGAATTGTTATTTCTTTTTGCAAAATCCAATCGCTCACATAAGTGTTCTCACCCATTGCATATTAATTTTTGATGTGTATTTAATACGAGTCGATGAAACGTGCTTTTCTACCTCCCGATGGATTGTTAGTTAAACCAATCGAATTATCGTTACATGTAATAATTACTGTCTCGAACACAAACGCCTTGTGACATTGTTTTTAGTAATTCATACATAGTAAGCTTTAAACAAAGTTTTTCTATCGACTGTTAAAACGTTTATAGTAAGAATATATTTGTTATTCGAAGTATAAAATATCCCCTTGGCATGTCTTCTATCATTCTCGGGTTTTATACATTTGTCATTGTTAATGTTAACGCTACGCTTGACAAAAGTCATTCGGGCTATCGTAATGGAGATTTTATGCAAGAATACAATCAGCATGACAAATGCACTTCTACTTCGTTTATGTAATAAATTTGTCCTATGTGTGGTGGAATTATTTTTTTAATCATATTGTTATTTGTCCTACGTTTGCATATAGCCAATAACGATTGCGAATTTCTCGCGATTGTAAATATGTGTGAATGCAAAGATAACTATACGTAAGACACGCACACACTTTGTAATAATACATTTATTTCTCTTCCCTTGGATAAAAATATATGTAGTTAATGAGTTGCTTCTATTAACGGCCACTCTAATGAACGTTTTGTATAAATGTTCCCACCTTCCATAAATGGGGAACAAACGATGCTAATGTGTCTCGATCGCGAACTCAAGTTTGTTACAAAATAAAAGAGCAGGAGATTATAAAATATTTATACAGGCGCGACATTTTATTGTCGATGAATATCACCAGACTGGTTTTTGTATCTACTTAGAAATGTTTCTTTTTCTTCAACGCTTATCTCGTGTATCTTAACAAAATCCTTCGCTCATACATATAAATAAATCACACGTCCGTTTTTAGTCTCACGTGCTTTTGGCATTTCTTAAAGACGTTGTCGTGCAGTTTACTCCTACGAACGGCGGCCTTCCTATTTAATGTTTAAAAGGAAATTTTTACATATTCATACTCGGGCATTACGTGGCGCGTGCATAAGCGATACACACTTCTATCTCTGATAATGAAACAATCGGTGATGTGATTTTTATTTGACGTTGCATGCGTTTACATGTCTCAAGGAAAATTGCGAAATTAATATCGTGATGCGAGAAATGTATGGAATTAGAAATGCTATTAATTTTTGATATGAATCGTTAATTGTTTTCCTCGTATCGCACGATACTTTATATAGCAGCTAATTACATAATATGCCTAGGAAATATCTGCATTCATGCGTGACAGAGTGCGTGTATATGTACGTTCCAAAATATGACAAAAGTGTGCTTCTGTAATTATTTTAAACTTTCGATCTCTTACGCGCGATCGCGTCTTCTACAGCTTTAAGTTGTTTCAACAATTCTTCTCGCCGCGAGCTCGCTTTCTTTGCCGCCTTGGCCGCGGCTGCAGCGACGCTCGCTTTGCTGTCAATCAACGGCGGAGATTCTAAACCCCTCTTTTTACCAGCCATTATGGCTGTACGATCGACCTTTTTCGCATTAGTAGTATTGTTAGTTGGTTTCAATGTCAGTTTAATTTGCTGTTTAGTGCCGCTCAGTTTCAACGCGTCGATACCCTTGGAATCTTTTCGTGTTACCGGTGGCGTTGAACCTTTCCTGCGACGCGTTTCGCTGGAAGAGGAAGAATAACTTGATTCGCTCGAGTCGCTACTGCTTCCGCTGCTTTCCGATCCTGAACTACTGTGCGAAGACCTGGAAACGTATTTCATTATTTATCAATGGACGCGCTTTCGTGCAAATGTACATTGCACGAAACTAAAACGTGCTTTTCACAATCGCGTACCTGGATCTCGATCGACTTTTAATGACTTTAGCTACCGCGGCCGCTGCTATCGCCGCTTTGTCCCTCGATTTCTCGTGGTGACGTTGATGAGAAGAGAGCGGGCTAGGTGCCGGTGGATTCAGTCCAGCGCGTCGATGAAGCGTACCGGTCGTAGGGGAGATAGAACCTTTGGGCGGACGAGGGGAAGGAGCTGGTGGATTCATCAGCATGGCACCTCGTTGGGGTGCAGCAGCTGCGACCGTTGATGGGTTTGACGAGGGTGGCGACGCCACGACCGCTTTCCCTTTGCCGGCACCACGGGTTCTAGAGGGAGGGGATGGTGAACGGGACCTGGATAGGGAGTCGTAAGAACTGTAGCTAGAGCGGCTCGAGCTACGGCTAGAACTAAAAACAGCATACAGTACACTTGTACAGTTTTATACGGAAATGTTAAACAAAAAAGGAAACAAAAAGTTGAATTATGCGAGCATAATAGAGCGGGGTCGGAGGAAACTGACTGCGAATTTGCAATTGCTTTTGAAGCAAAAAGACAGGAATAACTTGGAATCAAAAAGTTCTTTTTATTTGTGCAAATTTCATTCGGCCCCTGATTATATTACCTAGTAGCATACTATTAAGAATAACTTCGTATGTGATCGATAATGAAGGGTACCTTGTCGAAGAATATGAAGAGCCTGAAGAGTATGATTGCCTTCGCGATCGTCGAGACGAAGTATTCCTTCGTACCGCGCTGGGTGATTTCCTCCGCATCCAAGGATCCGCCCATTCATCTCCTCTGCTTCTTTCCTCCGGCGGTGGTTCCTCCTCTCGCCATGGTTTTGTCGGCGGAATACGTTCTACAATTACCTCCCTAGACGGACGCTTATGCTTTTTCTCGTATTTCTCATAATACTCTCGTTCCCTGTCGCGTTCACGTTCCCTCTCCCGCTCCCTTTCTCTTTCCCTCGGGTGCGGTGGTGGAGAAACGGAATGAGGTGTTCCGCGAGGTATCGCGTGATAATCGACTCGCTCTCTGTACTCAGTGGCAACTCGTGTCTCTGTTTTGTAATGTACTCTCCTTGAAAGGAAAAATGTATTTACGCATTCCATCCGATGATCGATAAAACGCACATTTGCAATTCCTATAGTACCTATAATATTCTGGCGGTGCTGCCGGTGGTGCGTAGTAAGGCTCAGGCTCCTCGATGTATCTCTCTGGCGTAATCCTCGGCGGTGGCATTCTCCTGGGTGCTTCTCTGGGTGGCCACCTCTCGACAGGTGGTTCAGGACTAGCCGCCCTTACGTAGTACCCTGCCTCCCTGTCTAACTCGTCTTGTCCTAAGCTTAGGTTCATCTTCTTCTCTTCGAAGTCCATGTCTGATTCTTTGCGTTTGTTTGCTTTGCGCATCATCTACAAATACATAAACGTAATTCTTGTAACGCATGCAGCACGTAAAATGCTTGCCCAACTTGCGTATAGACATCGTATTTTTTTTTATATATCAATTTACCTCCTTGGCATGTCGTAATCCGCGTTCCCACGCAGATTCCGTAGGAAGTTCCTCCATTTTCGGTGTATGGGAAGGTGCTCCGTAGCCAGGTAATGGTCGGACCATGTTCGGTCTTTCAATGTGCGGTCTGTATTCGTGCGGGGCGGCTGCGTGTGGCGGGTACGCCATCGGCCTTACCATGTCGAACATGGTGTAGTTACCCTTGTCAGTTACACCTGGGTGCAAAAATCTACAGCTAACGCCCCACGTGCATTGGCCTCTGTTATAAAAACGGCAGACCGGTCTCGGTTCCGTTTCTTCTGGTCGCGCATCATCTCCGTCGCTGAGTTCGCCCTCCTCCAATTCCGATTCAGCTTTCTCCCCATCCTCCTCTCCATCTTCTTTATCATTTCCACCATCTTTCACTTTTGCTTTATCCTTATCCTTGTCCTTTCCATCCTTGTCGTCTTTGTCTTTGCTTTCTTTGATGGTCGGCCCGTCCGTTTCTCCTAAAATGAACAAATATTCAATTATAAAACGTACTTCTTTTTAATCAAACTTTCGTGTATCTTTAAATTATTCGTTTTTTTTTTACCTTCATCGCGTTCATCTTTCCACTGACCGTCTGCTTCGAAGTCCAGCTGCTCGCTTTCTTCCGTTAATCCAACAGGTACATTCTTATCTTCCTTCTCTACCTTGTCATTGTTCATACGTTTCTCTTCGTTTTGTTGATCCTCCTTCAGCATCGAATCGTTCTCATTAGAACCATCGACCCCATCCATACTCTCCAAATCAGAGACATCGGATAAATCTTCCCCGTGCGTAATCGGCGCAGGCTTCGATTTAGTCATTGACTCGGGTTCATCTTCGATATCTCCATCTGAGATTTGCTCTCCATCCAGCTCATTGAATGAACCAGCCTTCGTTGGTGACGAATGTTTCTCTGACTCCTGATCGTCCATTGGAGATGCAGGCCCCGACTTCGGAGAACTTCTCCCAGACATTAACGACTTTGCCGAGCTGCGTCCGGATCTGGGCGATTTTGGCGAACTCTGTCTCGACCCGCTGTTTTTATAAGAGTATGATTTGGGAGAATTGTCCGCAGACCTTTGCGTATCGACCTCCAGTTCGAACCGCTTCGCCTCTGTGTCTTCGTGTTTAGAATCATGCGGGGTGGATGGACATGATCTATCATCTTGCACTGGAGAGCGGGACAAGCTGCGATCGCTTCTGGGTGAATCCAAAGAGTTATTACCCGAGACGTACGACTTTGGGGATGCTGGTGGTGATTTCGATAAGCTACGAATCGACCGCGGAGAACCAACTTCACTGGGCGACGCTAATCCGGATCTCTGAGATTTCGGGGACATCGGCGTGTATCCTGGAGACTTTGAGTCCCTCTCCGACATAACAGACCCGGGCGACTTCCCCCTTGACGAAACAGAGCTCGCTCTAGACTTACGTCCGGATACAGAGGAATGGTGCGAGAAGTTTGGCGATGCCGGATTGTCGGCGACACGATTCCTTCTCCCATCGTAGCCCTCCGAAGAGGAACTTTCTGAACCGGAGTCAGACATGGTGAGATATTCCAGCCTGTAAAGGAGTTGATCTCTTACAACGCGTACAACAATAATTTGCCACAGAAACGGGACCACCGCTCAAATTGTTAATTCTTCTTACTTGAGTAGTGAATCTGTTTTACTTTTTTAGCCATACTGACCGAATGTAGCACTGAATAATCTGCATCAGTAGCATCGCAGGGCTTACCTGTGTCAATAAGAGCCTGTGCGTAACTTGCTCTTGAAGGCACAACGCGATCAATCCGTACTGTCGCGAACATACTTTTTATATCACGTTAGAAACTTTTTACAGAACAACTTTTTATATACTTTGATACTTAAACTGTTCTTTTTTTCACATTTACAATACATACTGTTATCATTTTTATGATTTCTCGCGCGGAACTTTTCGTTTTACCGTTTACTTTCAACTCTCGAACACAACACAAACTAAAGGATACCGGTAAACTGCTTTGTACTGCACTAGAAACTATAACGTACTGACTTTTTCAACCTGTAAGAATGTCTTTTGGGTATGTGGAGAAAGAAAGAACAAGAGAGGAGAGGAAGGACATTTTGGAGTCAAATGAAATAGAAGCGACTTCGTCGCCGTGTATGAACGAAAACTACGTGAAACTAAAATTGATTAGTGTATTAAGATAATGTTTTTCATAGGCAAAATATATGAATGAAAATGGTAATTCGAGCGTAACAATGGGTGACAAGGTAATAAAAATCAATTGAGTACTAAGAAAATGACAATGAATATAATACAAGCAAATGAAATTTTCACTAAAATTTAGGTTAGGTGATATAAGTAAATTGCCAGTTTATTATATACAGTACAGATTGCAGTAATAATTGCTTTGATCCAAGAATTCAAGTAAAGGTTGTTGTTAATTCACATTAATTTGTAGATTTAACAAATTGCAACAAAATACTGTTGTAATTATTTCGTGTTCGAACAAATTTCCTTCTAAATTTAAGTAAAATTAAAAGTCGATAAATTGAAAACATCGGGTGTAAACAAAATTAAGATTAAATAATCATTACGAATGTGTATTTGAATAATATCGTTCTATTGCCAAATTATGAAAAGTACTATTCGAAACGTAAAAAAGTATTATAATAAAAAGTAATTGTCGAATAACTTTTAATTTGCAAGTAGTTTTCATTCGACAAGTGAATATACTTTCGTTTTGTTTATTTTTTTCGAACATACAGAGACACAACTACCTGTGTCGATAAAACAGTTTTAATTATTGAGTGAAAACCACTTCATACGAAATGAGGCAAAAAGATCAGATTAATATGTATTATAAAAAGACAAACAAGTTTCAAGAAGCGGTTAGAACTTTATCGTAATACGTAAATTAGTTATTAAACTGGCTTTAAGCATGTATGCATTCGTGAACGTTTGAGGTTAACATCGTGATGGGGTAACGTTAAGTACATATTACTGCAAATCAATCTGTAGATATGCGAACGAAAGATGTTCCGCGGAATTTCATGTCTCATTTAGAAAAAAAATACATATTGTCGAGAATGCGTTACGAGATTCTTACCTTTGTCGCACGTACGCCTATGGGCCTTTGGAGATTTTAATGCTCCGAGGCTTAAGGTGGCCGGCGTCACCGAGATCTTACGAAAGTTAGATCTTTCGCTTCTGTCCCCGTTTTATCGTTTGTCAAACAATCGTTACTTTAACGATAAACGTTTTTAAAGTCCCCAAATCTAATTGATACCGTGGAGATTGATCTCGTTCAGGACAATGCACAAACGAAAAAGTCACGGAACACAGAACTTCTTTGCGCCATGAACCACTGATTAGTTTCTAGTTGGGTAGACTAATGTAAAACTGTGTGTATCTTTTGTTCTCGCGCCCGTGACAGCCATTTTGCTGTTGGCAGTCATGATTCTAACCTGTACGCACTTGTTTTTTTTTTAATTTCTGACTTCCGACGTTTTAATATTCCTTAAATACTTTGAGACATGTTGAAAATAGTTTCAATATATTTGTATGTGCGATTATTATGTCTTGTAATACGCTGGAGTTGAATTTATTTCAAAGTAGAATCCCTGTTTCTCCCTAACGCATATTATCCCGGGGGTGTAAGCATTCAGCCAATCACGCTTGACCTTTCAAATTCAAATATTCGAATTAAAAAAGCGCGGAGGTCGATGTGTCGATATTTAAATGGGGAGTTAACAAGCAAAGAATAAGCGTTTGAATGACGCAGATTTATTAAACTAGGAGGTATCGCTAGAAACTGTGTACATCGCTCGATCATACAGCCATGAATTTAAAATAGCCAAGTTACTCTTTCGGGATTAGTACGGTCAACCATTGTCGTAAGATCGGTATGTCCATCCAGTAGCAGCTGCGATAATTTTGTGGCGAAAGATGGGGTTGTTTTCATTTGCCGAAGTAACCAGTCTACAGGAACTCTGAAAGCGTAATTAATAATTTAATATTCTTATCATTTCCACTTATTTTTTTAAAGCTGCATCAGGTTGTAAAGATATTCACCCCTGCGGGAAATAGCGTGAAAGAAGGGATAACGTCTGCTCGTGTTTGGCCTCCTTTGGAACATCGCTGATACTTTGCCTTTTCCCAAAACCATATGCGGTAGACATGTATTCAGGCTTGAAACCCCGAATTACTCTTGGCCTTGCATGATGTTTAGCAAAGTGGGAATAGCTTCGATTTCTATTAGATGACGCTACAACGATTCCAGTAGCGAAAGCCAAGACGATGATGATGCTTGCTCTCATGATTTTCTAATATTAAGGAAAAGAGAAAAATTACCAATAGAAATAGTATAATTAAGATAGCCATACAATACGATCAATTATTTCTTACACAAAGGAAACGGGCGGTTTAAACAAAAATTCGTATTACTGAATAACAGAGACGAATTATTATAGATTGCTTAAAAATCTGCAATTTAGCCGTAGTTTGGAAGATAATCAATTAAAAGCTATGAAAGTGAATTCTATCAAATAAGTTCGTCTCTGTATCGCGCTTTCTAATCTACTTACAATTATCTTATATTAATTCTATATTACGAACACGATAAACTTCTTACGAAATGTATGTACGTATGCAAGATTTAAAGTATGATTTTAAAATCAATTTTATACATACCACGTAAATGCTTTAGCCATGAGAGTAACAGAAAATATTACGCAACGAGTATAAATTATACTTACATAGAGAAATAAATATTCTTATACTAAATTAATGATATGCCATTTTAAAAATCGAAGTACACTGATCGAAATGAAAATAAAGAAAGTACTTGCTTGCTACAAATATATAGAAAATTAAATATTAGAAATTTATTTGACTAAAAAGTGTGACGAAGAAATACAATATGTATCGTATAAATATTATTTGAAATATAATGAATACGGTTTAATGCACATTCCAGCGGCACGATATTAGTTGAAGTGTCGTGATGCAATGTAACTTAAAATTGAAACAATATGTATATTATAACGGCACGTGAGGGAAAAGAGGACTGACGAGCAGCGAATTCGCCGCAGTCTCTTTTGTAGTAGGACGTCGGCATCGCCGTTGCAGCCGCCGATGCCGCAAACGACGTCCTAGCCGCCCATGAAACCGCCTACGAGCCTTCTTTTATTTAGTTTATGTATCGAATCCAGTGCTCGTAGCTTCAAATAATGGAAACGATAATAGAACAGAATTATTTCTTAATGAAAAGTAACTTGAAATTCATTATAACGCTCTGCTATGTATTTTAATTATTGCTTTCCGCTAGCTTGTTAGTAAAGGGTGCGGCGGCCGGCGTCTTCATAGCTTTACAGCGGCCGCTCTTGCCGACGAAAGCGTTTTAATCGTTTATCCCATTGTATTTGGAGTAATATAGGGTGGGATATAACTTAAATTTGTTGAAAAGTTACAAGAGTAATGTAACGCATTTACTTTACTTGTAAATGTAGTTGAATTTTAAAGGGAGGACTAAAAGGATGTTTGAGAGGCGCCGCGACGCCGCCGCCGCGAGTTCAGCCGCCGATGCGTACGGAATTTCCATGATCAATGAAAATCCATACTTACGCAATTGCATAGTTTACACGCGAGTTTAATATGTGAATTCTATGTGCGCGGAAGATATTAAAATTAGACTATAGAAAATAGTTAAAGCCGATCAAGTATTGATAAAAATTATTCAGGAATATTATTTCTTATTTTATGATTTTTCAATTATTCACGCTTTCTGCTTTACTTGAATTCCGCTTGCAGCGTAATTCATTACAAGAAATCCGAGTTATTAATTAAAATTGGTTTTTAAAAAAGTAGGTAATGAAATAATAATAATAATAATAATAATAATAATAATAATAGAATTTTATTAGTCTTCATTCAACAAGAATCGGTACAATTATTGTATACATACACATTATATTACACGCACATGCAAAATACAAATACGTAAATGTATGTACAAGATAGATGTTCTTTAAAATATCAGGATTAAGTATAAATAAGCTGTAATTACAAATGTCTTGATCTTCGTTTTATTTCGCAGTCTTCGCCTGGAAGTGATCCATGATAATTACAGGAATTTCTTTAAATATAAGCGAACGTGATAGGCCAGAATATTTGATAAATAGTTCTAGAATATGTATAGTGTTAGTCCCATCGGATTCTCCGTCGCTCCCTGTTTTTGAACTGCAAACATGATAATATTAGCGTACATACGTACATAAAAACATTCTTTTATATTAAGTACACTATTAAAACTACATACCTATCGGTCGCAGCGCACGAAAGAACGTATATACAAAGATATTTAACATAACGCGTCATCGCAGAATAGGAACACTGTCGTAGAACAGTTTGCACTCCAATCACAAAGATTATAGCGTCAAGAGAATCTTGAGCCTTTCTACTCAAAAGACTGCCTGCAATTTTTTATGATTAATTTAAAATTGTTTCGTGTATGTTTAGACATTGCTACCGATTTTAACATCGCACACCTGTGTTCTTGCAGTAGTATAATTTCGGTAGTTGCAGTACGGTCAGCAAGAACATGATGAGTGCAATATTATTTACGTTTGGCGATTTAATGTAAACGTTATTGTGAGGATTGCTTATGCCCGCCCATTCTAATCTGATACCGAGCTCACGTAGTAATTCATTCTTCTCCGCTTCGTTTTGATCGTCACCGTTGTTTTGCTTGGCCATTTCAAATAAAACGGCTCTGAAAAAGTTTGAAATTCTAGTATATAAAAAGATTTGTATACTGATGCGTATACTTTTAACAGTTATATGAACACATACGTGTTTAATGTCTGAAGCGCTGCCTCCATGTGCTTAGCTTCGAATTTGCAAGCCGTGTTTAATTCGTACGCTATTTTTTTCTTAAGTAACTGATAGTGCCCGACTTTTAATACCCACTCGAGTAATTGAGGGCAGAATTTATTAGTCTGTGTAGTAATGGAGCTGTGAAGTTTCGACACGTTACCTGGAAAGAGGGATCGATAATATACACCCTCACAATTTGTTACGCATACATAATATGTGCGTACAACGTATGTCGCAATGTATACCTTTAGAAGTATCTGAAGAATTTAATATTACGTCGAAATGATCAATAGTGGACGTCCACGTTTTATTACGGTTGTTCTTTTCGATGTACTGCACCATACTGTTCAATTCAGTCACGATGTAAAATGAGATAAGCTTGTCGAGTCCCGTTAACCCGGGTGTGCCAATTGCTTCCAATATTCTCGAGAAAATATTATGATTTAAAACTTCAGCTTGTGTCTTGATGTCGTACCAAGCAAGAGAGTGCTCGATATAGACAGTCGTTCTGCGAATATTCACGTGTTTATTACAATTATAAAGAAAAATAAGAATGCTAAAGGATAATCTACCTGGGATCAGTGATACGTAATAATTCTCGAGCAAGTCTGCCGATGAAAGGCACAGTACTATTATTATTTAAAAGAGAAGCTTGTTTGTCTTCTTGGAAGTGCCGCCACGATCTTCCTGATGTCCAGGAAGGACCCGTGCATTCTTCTTCCACTGAGTTATTTATGATATATGTTATCTGCAAACACAAAGGAACGATTAAATGAACTCCAATATTAAGAAAAACATTCTGTCAGTAAACATTTTGAAATTGACTTACTTCCTCGTGCCATATTTTCAAGCTGTTAATATTTATATAGTCTTGTATATACTGAAAAGACTTGCGGTAGCCATCCACAATTGCCGCTAAATTCTGTAGTTTTTGTAGCAGCGATGTCTGAAATTAAGCTGTTAATAGTAATCTTCAATCAAACATTTCACGTAATAAATAAATCAACTTACTTTCGACTTTGGTTCAAAAACGAGACCACTGTCTAGAGCCAAAGTTACTTTCTTCACGAGTTCTTGCCTTATACCGTCCTCCAGGAGTCGATGGGAATCAACTCTTAGTACACCTAACGGTACACTTTTCAACGATAATACACCCTTTGTGAACACCGAGACTGCATACGTTAATTTAGCCATCTGAAATATAAATAATTAAAGACACAGATTTAGTTGAATCTTATCGTTTGGATATATTCTCGAAG
The DNA here is from genome assembly GCA_023838395.1 of Holcopasites calliopsidis. NCBI lineage: Eukaryota > Metazoa > Arthropoda > Insecta > Hymenoptera > Apidae > Holcopasites > Holcopasites calliopsidis. The sequence continues at coordinate 253,550 of JALHAQ010000072.1, forward strand.
GAAAAAGAGATGTCATATACTTTCAGTCTACCATCCATATGCGCGTAGTCTTTCAATTTATCTTTCGGCAGTTTAGTGGGAATTTCTTTAAAAGTGTTCGTTTCAAGCTGCACTATTTGAGCCAGCAGACCGAATACAGTTTCTGGTATTACTTGTAACACGCGTCTAGCATACTTTTCCAATTCTCTACTATAATATTGCGATACCGACGATAAATCCGCGCTACGCGCCTGATTTACTCTCAATAAGGGAGTCTCTAAAGCTGAAGCCATCTGAAAACAATCGAATATGCTCCAGTAATATCAGAACCACGATTCATTACCATGCATCGTCCCGAACGAAAGTTCAATGAAACATACTTTTAAGAAAAGCGCTTTCAATTTGATCACAGTAGGCGGACTTTCCTTTATGCTGGCCTGCATAGTGTCGATAAATGACTCCACAATATTCCATGCGTAACAGCAGTCTGTCACTATGTTTAGACTTATCATAGTATCTTCTGTTATGTTTCCTATGCGCAACATGTTGTGTAATATTTCACGTGTATCGGCTAGGTATTGTGATATATGCAGATTGTTTTCTAGTTGATGGAATTCTAAAACGAATTTCAATTTAAAGAATAGTTCGCTAGGTCTCAATCTTGTTACTTTGTTGCACCATAACTACCTTGCACTTCTTCTAATGCTTGCAACAGTTGCACTATTTTCCTTCCGTCTTCTTGCTGTAACGACTCGATATGTTTTCTTATCTCCGTAAACCAAGTGTAAAGATTTTGATTTCTCTCGACTCCGTCAAGAGACTTGGTACCACCGAATATCTGGGCGAGATCTGTTACACGTTCAACGCATGTCGCTTTATCCCTGATCCATTTGGTTTCCTTACCAAGTAGCAACTGGAAATTACAAAATTCCATAATTTCCGGATTCTCCTTTCAGTTACCCGACGTATAGAAAACATTATCGAGCGTACGTCTTTATATAACTGTTTAACACCCTGCTCGATTTGCGCAGTACTTAGCAATAATTGAAGGCAGTCGTTCGTAGTGTATTTACTTTCCGCCACTACCAATTGCCTAAGCATTCGTGAACGCTTTGAATCCTCTAACGATATTGTCGGTGTGGCTGTGTGTAAAAGCATCCAATGCAAGGTTACATTACAATCCCTTACTAATTTTACCAGAGCTCCTATCGCACTCTCGTCTAGGGTCACTGCAAGCTGCACTTCTTCCGTATCGGACATCAGTTTCTGAAGCAATCATTCGATATAGCTTTACACAATTTATTATGCGAAAATGAAATATAAATCTCTAGCTCAGGAGATGAAAAATGATGTCACCTTCATCTTTTGCCCAAATTTCTGCGCAACCTGCTTAACATTCGACGATTCGAGAGTGTTGTTGAGAGCAGTTCTCGCTGCTTTGTACGGCGACCACCAGTCGCACAAGTTTATCACTATTCCCATGTAAATGCTTATCGTCCAATTGTCAGGAAAAAATCGGTCCACCACCTCTCTCATCATCGCTGTCTGCGTATGTAAAATGGTTGGCTTAAACGATAAAATGATCACTAACATCGATGCTTGCGTAGAGAGAGCAGTGCTACGGTGTTCCGGGTGCGGGAAAGCAAGACTCTGATTATATATTTCGTCGGAACGTATGCGTCCGATGATATGTTCTATTAAATAATCGTTTACTGGCACCCTCCTGTAAGAACAATTCTGTGAATATACGAAAGGTAGAAGCATAGTGTAAAACAATTGACGGAAAGATTACTTAAAATATTCCTCAGGATAATTCGCAGGCCGTTTGTGAGCGTTTCTAGAAAATCCCGTCGAACGCAACAGCATGCATATGTCGTCCACTGTTGTAGACGACGAACGTTGAGCGTTGTATCGATAATAGGATACTAGTAGCCTTTCTCTTATGCATCCTTCAAAATGGTAATCCACTAAGAGTAGCATAACTCCATACAAATACACCGCTTCACACTGTTAACATTAAGCGATTATCGTTCGTCTTTTGAGTGACGTAAATGAAATACAAAGAGAAATTCAATAGCCAAATGCTTAAAATTAGCGAAATGGTAAAATTTTTATATAAAATTGTTATTTTTGAGCACCGATAGATCGTAAGAATACCATTAGTTGTCTCCCTTCTTCATTGAGCATAATAGTGTCTATAGACTGGTGAATATACATTCCGTCTCCTAGTTCATCTATGTAAACGTTTAAATCTGTTACATATTTGTGTATACTTTCAAACGCTAAATAAAATCTGGAAATTATGTCGGAAAAATTGTTTCGTAGCTCCTCGTCCGTCTCTTGAAGTACCTGTATAGAACAATTACTTCTTACAGAAATGAAAGTAAACAAAAATATCGATATTGAAGATTAAAAAATATCAATTACACTGAAAACACTGCAAACATAGCAATGGCACATGATACACAAATGCGCTTAATTCTATATTAGACAGTTAAACAAAAAAATTAATGGTATATTTTCAAATTGCACTTTCATTATTTATCAAGATGTATTTTGAAATTCGATTCTACAATATTATTTTCCATTTACTTACTGGGTCATTTTCAATTTTTTGTTCGTAAGTGCTGGCTGATTTAAAATAAGCGAAGTCAATTATAATTGATCCGTATTTTTGTACGAGTTGCTTCGAGCCCAAACTGCAAAATAAAGGAAGTCTTTCCTAGGCATATAGACTCTCGGTTTACTAAACTAACAATTACGAATTTGTTATATCTTTAAACGGTATAAATAACCTGAACACTGGCGGTACATAGTCTTTCAATCTCATCAATTCTGCAATAATAGCATTTCCACGAGACACCAATCGCAATAAATTTTGCCCGCAGATATTATTAGTTGCTAAGAAATCACCCATTTTGCACTGATTTACTCAAGTAAAATCAATTAATAATTCACGAGCATAGCATTGGGATCATTGCGATCTGTTATGATTAAACGTCAGATTGTGTTGTGAAAAGACTGTCAAATTAATTTTCAAGTTGATCGACTTAAAAAGGCCTGAATAAATTTAGGTTAGTTTGGGTAAGGTTATGTTAAAAGCCGCTTAAAAACCTGAATTATCTAAATATTTCTTATTCTATTGCAAGTTTTTGCAAGATTGTATGAAAAAATTAAATCAATGGCGTTCATATTATCAGCGGGAGCTCCGCGCTACAGTGGAACTTCAAGAACGTGACGTTAGATGGCGCGATGGTAGACAATAATAAGTCGCACCAGTTCGGTTCCTATCGATAGCAGTGGTGGAGAAATACTGACAGCCATCACTTTCCATAGTTTCCCCTAGTTGGGCCATCGGCTATGATGTTAATTTACGAAGAACTGAATAGAAATAAGAAGAACACGAGCAGAGTGCTTCAACGCTGTTCTTGCATTGAATTCACATTTAAATTACTGATTGCTTGAAACGGCAGGTAACACAACAAATACTTGCATAAATGTATTTTCATCACTATCGATAACTATCGATGGCTAATGGTCCAACTATGTGAGACCATCGATATTTCTCCATCACTACTACCAGAGAGGAAATTCTCTCTCTACTACTATCAAACAATCAACGCCATCAAGCTGACAAACTGTAAAACTTGTATATATGTACCGAATGACATAACCTAAATAGTAAACAGTGGGAAATTTTATAGGTTAAACTGATTTTATTTGCTAAAATGGATTTTGATTTAAGTGCAAAGTAAAAATATAACTGTACAAATTGTAAATAGAATTAGAAGTAACGATACGTTTAAAAATTTTCGTGATCGTAAGACACGATGCTCCTGAATGCAGTATCCTGTAGTAGTACAGCAAGTTTTGCAAAGCAATTGCGATTTATTTATCAATCGTTGGCGAAAAATGTTAAATATAGAAATCGCGTGTCTCGAGAATCATTTCATTCGTTACCGAACAATGCATTTAAGATAGAAAGTTCGAGGTAATACTCAATGACACACGCTTTGAAGTTTTTAATAAATTTTTAATAAATAAACAGTGTTTATATTTTCTAACATACGTTTATCCATAGGAAGATTCACAAAGATGTAAACGTAGATGTAACAAAGTTGAACACGAACGTACAAAATAATGTAATACTGTACAAGAATGAAAAGAGTCGTGATTTTGTTCTGTTAAGGATAGTTTTCTATAGTTGGGCCTCTGGGATGGCTCTGATAGCGTACAGTACCTACAATCCAAGTTATTTTTTGACATGGTCTAAATATTCAAATTGGATCGAATATATTAAGGCGAACGGAGCTAGCATTCTATATTTTGCGTATGCAGCAATATTTGGTAAAGTTTTCAATTATAATTGATAATAATTAAATCATATTTGGATATGTCATTATCTAGAGCGACCATTTTGTTAATATACTCAGAGGAAGTGCCGTCTGAAGATGCAGCAACCGTAACATGCAGCAGTATGTGCAATCTATCGCATGGTGCCCCGAAGGACCACTTCGATCATCCTTCGAAGCATGTATCGATGTGCATTAAGAAAAGTAGCTTAGTATAGCGATATCTTCAAGTGGTACTTCTTTCCTGTCCATTAGCGAGAAGCTTGTCTCTTAGAACAAAACAATAAATGCCCTAGAGCTATTTTCCATGCAAACATAATGTCTTTATTATTATGTTAAATCTCGGTTACTAATTCAAACAAAATAAAATTAATGCTTTATAAATGTTTCTCCTTATCCAGGACCATTATGCACAGCGTTTTTGTATCTTTTGAACCAGAGGCTTGTTAGATATGTAATTTTACACAAAGGCGGCAAACAGGTATCTGTAATTACCAACCACGTATACAAAAGAGAAAATGCGTTCACACTTCCCCTTAATAAGGTATATATGTATATTTATTCAAATAATAGCAATAATTTTATTAGGGATGGGTTCGAACTGTGTCTTTAAATTCACGAAACCCTCAAATCTTGGATTAAGATAATGTGGGAAGTACTTAATTCTTCATGTTGTAAAATTGTAATATTTTTAAGGTGAGAACTACTATTGCGAGGGATAAAATGATTAATTACTTGCCCCTGAAAGTTCAGGGCAAGAAATTTTTTTTTATAATGGATGCGCAAGGAACATTTTGTAATGCGATACTATTTGATTATACAGTAGGAGCAGACAAGCGTTGGTAAAAATATTCTGTAATTTATTAATTAGTATAAATAAATTACAAGAAAAGAACATTGTTTTTTATTTCTGTTACTATACGCAACAAGAATGCACTGCCGACGTACCACTGTAAAAATAACGCGTTACACAGATAAAGTCTGTAATGAAAGTTTACAATAAATAATAGTTAGCATTTTATACACAATATAAAGATACAAACTTTATCGTCAATATTTGTTAGTACTGCTAGTTTATACGACATATACTCCATTTGCTTTGCAAGAAATGAACGCGTAAATTATGTTTACAACGATGCAAAGATTAGCATTTTAGACAAAGTGTATGCTGCTTTCTCAGTATCTTTGTCTATCGTAATATTTATGCGAATACTTGCTCAAACGATCGCTGTATCCGTCATCCTGATATTTATCTTCCGCTTTATAATAAACTTCGGGCGCTGAGCCCACGTGACCTTGCCAATATCGGGTCCAGTAAAGATCTTCCGGATTAATATCGTGCGGATGTTTTGCGTTTCTAAACACATGGACGCAGTATATGAGACTTCCTATTAGTGTGAGGAATCCGAACACGAGGAACACTATCCCCAAAATCCTAACGGAAAAAAGGAATACGATCAATTATATCAATAATCAAAGCAAATTGTTCGAGGAAAGAGTGGAGAAAGTATTTCTGCTTTTTCTTAATATCCACTCACCAAACTATCAACGGTTGAAAGAATTGAATGACGATAACGAATCCTAATGTGACCAGGATTAAACCAAGGTTGAGAAGTAACATAAGGCAACAGACTCCCTTGGTATTAGGACAGAACGGATTAGGCGTTGACATGGTTTCTATAATGATTCCATCCTTCCTGCTCGTGTGAGACTTTACTGACTTTGCAGAACCGTAGCTGCAGTGGCTAGGTGCTCGGTGACCTAATCTTGAGCTCGGCGATAGACTGTGATGGCTATTAAACAAAACGATAAGAATACAGTTGCATGCGCGCAGAGGATATTATGCTCTGGTATGTTTTCAACCTTATGTCGGAAGTCGCTCTGTACGCAGCGCTAGTCACATATACGTCTGAGCCATTGTCACATATGCTGCTATGCGAGTTACTTTTACGGAGAGGAAGTGGACCGTGCCTCGAAGACCCGGATAGCACAGAGCCACGGCTGTTGTGTACGGTTCGTGGTTGTCTTCCTTCGTCTTTCTCGTATCTTTCCGGGTGATCCTTTTTTATTGGCTTTGCCTGTCGAGCACAAGTATATATACAAATTAAAACGTTACAGTGGTAAAATCTTATTATAATTAAAGCGTGCATGATTCTAAGTATGCAAATAGGCATTGTATATTATAAATTACCATCGTAGCATGTTCAGTAGATACAATATACTCTGATATCGTGCGATCCGATGGAGCACGATGGCTTTCGTCTCCATCTGCTAAATACTCTCTACTTATATTGCTATGATATCCTACGTATCGCGAAGAGTTTGTCATGCTGATACTTTTCTTTGTACAATTTATCTAAAAGGGATAAGGGCTCATATAAACAGAGTTGATCTACTAGATACTTTGCTATTAACAATAAAGAAATTGAATCTTTTCAAAAAAATGGTAGGCGAGTTATATATTAAATTATTAAACGATACTTAAATAGTAGTTTTAAGTAATTAAAACTAACATTATGTATTCATAGAATATTAAACAGGACTTACTTAATAAATATCGAATAATATAAAAGGATGTCGAATAATTTTGACTGCACAGTTAAACGTTATTTACAGCATCGCCTGTAAGAATCATTGTGCAATAATAATACAATATAAATATACTACGAAATATGTTTTTAATGATACAAAAATTATTATGCTACATAGTATTCATTAGTATTTATTCATTGAGGGAATGTGCTGCATTAACAATAGAATCATGTTCGTATTGGATGCAATGAATAATATATTTGCATTGCAAGTCTTCTAAAAGATGCGGAGGCAATAAAAGTAGGAGTGTCCCCATTTGCAAATGGATTGTCATCATCATAGAATCCTGCCACGGCATCTTCTGTATTACAAAACGCCTGTGCCGGTGGGCAAGTCCTTATTCAGTAAGGTGATGTCATTTGACAAGGTCATGTGCACCTCCACTTCATATTATTTTGAATACCATTACTTTGACTTTCGTTCTTATTTCAGCGTTAGGTAATCTTTATTTTTTAACTTATGATTCCTTCTTCATTTATGTGCTCTTACCAAGTTTTTTTTAACAGAGTACCTGATTAATCTTATTTATTCAATCGACTACGTTCAAAGTGAAAGTAAAAGTCGAACGGTGCAATATTATATTTCGCTATTATCGCATTCATCAATTTTATCGTTCCAATTAATTTATGTTTATTTAACCGTTTGGATAAAAGTACAGTTTCCCGCAGTAGGAAAAGTTCGAAGGATAACACTGGGGAAGTTCACCTGCGCACGCGTCATAGATCGTGTGTCACTTGGAAGCAAATGCTTTTAATTTACTTTCTCTTTTCCTTTTTTTTTCCTTTCGACGAACAACGAAAGTCAAATTTGGACATGACCAAAAGATACATGCACAAAAAGATTAACATATGAATGATACTATGAGCCCAAATGGACACCACACGCAATAATAGATCGTTTCCTTTGCGAACGTCATACCTGTTGGACTTATATTGACGAGGCTTGTCGAACGTAAAATTCATCCGTTACTTATAGATCTTGGAACTCCCATATAAATATTGTTCATATATCGTTTAATCCCCGTCCATGCGCCAACTGCTCGTTTTCCGTCAGAAAACGATGACCAGATACGAAATAAAACTGATACATAACGCACGCTTGATATTCGGAGGCATCACCGTTTTAACGGTACCACTTGTTACGTTATTGTGCACCACCGTGACAGATCACTGTTGAGACAATTATATTTTGAGACGCACACGCGAAATGATCCAGAGAACAGCCTACGAGGTACTGAGTTATCCGCATTCAATCGCTTGGGTGTAGGTAGAGCACAACCGAACACATTTCCGACGCTTTCACGCTAGCGCGAAGATCCTGAGCGAAAGGTGCATTTTCTGCACCTTGCTAGACAAAAACGCCTCGCGACGCCTTTAAAAGGCAAGGCGAAAAGCTTCGCTGTTTTTCTCCGGTAGAACGTTCGATTATTGCGAAACATATTTCTTCCCATTTTAATTACATGCAGGAACGCAATAGGATCCATTTTTCTCATTGCAAATATTCTACTTGTTATTTGAACTTATAGTTGCAATATAATAAATGTTGTATAATTTGTTAAGAACAAATGCACATTCATGTGATACAGATTTTCATTAGCAGAGCGTATTAACAGTTTGCAAACTCTTTTATTTATACAAAAATATATACATACGACGCTTTCTTTCTTTCATGTAAAATATAATAATAGTTGTTTAAATAATTGTACATTATTTAAATCCGGAACAATTTATACATTATAAAATGTTTTATAAATTCAGATTTTCCAACACAATGTGATTATTGTGATTATTGTTGAATTTCAATACTGATTTTTAAATTGTCGCGGTTTTATATATACCGTGTTGCGCACGCGCAGAAAGTATTCTTATACAAGTCGCGCCAAAAACGAAATCTTTGTTTTCATTTACATGCGTCAGTCTGCCGGGATGCCAAGAGAAATTATTAGTGAGAGTTACGATTTGAAAGGCATTGTTTGCTCCTTTTTTTTCCTTGCAGAAATATTGTGATTCCATTCTATTCGTGCATGGAGGGTTTGAAATGTCTCAGCACGGTGCTGCATTGCAAACGTATAACCAAGAGCTAGTAAAGTGTAAATAATTTGTATATAACCTTAAATTTATATCAATCTATTTTACCATTCCGTAACCGTTTTACAAATTCTTTATCGGTCGTGAAACATCGAACAGTGTACGCTTCGTAAAAATGATCTCGTGATGCTTAAAGACTTGTAGGTTATTCATGTACGTCTACAAATTATCAATATCGCTTCGCTAAGTTTGCAGCTTTTCTTTCCTAGGTTTGGAGGAAATGAAATTGAGGCGAACAGAGCTGCAGGCTGAAATCGAATCGCAGGAGGAAGAGAAGAATCACTTGCAAAGGGAAATAGAAAAGTTGTCTTACAAACTAACTCGATTGAACGACAGTTTAACAAAAAGGATAGCAGTTAGAAATGAATACGATAGAACCATCGCTGACACGGAGACGGCGTATATAAAGGTATGTTCACTCGTGGTAAAAATGCAGACCATTAATTGGGAAGGAAGATTAGGTTTGTTGTCTTGATCGTTAATATCTCAAACACGAATTTATCAAGACTCTAATTGCAGATATTGGAGAGTTCGCAACTTTTGTTGAACATGATCAAAAGAGAAGCCTCGAATTTAGATCAGACTTTAGTTAAAACAGAGATGGATGATCAACACTATCAACAATAAATTCGCCAAATAAAAATTAAATACAGAATGAGAAGTACGAAGTTTTGAATTTAGAAAATAGATTTATTGCAGTATTAAATACAAAAGGGCAAAGCTGGTGAGAACAGTTTAGATAGTACAAAATTGTAAATAGTTTTTTACATATGCTACTTAGTCTTTAGGATCATCAACTTCATTTTTTTATTTCACTATATTATTTTCTCATAATTTATGTCTTTATTACTTTCTGATAATGTATTTGCATTTTCATTTTTTCCTTTTGAATGAGAAAATTCTATTAACAAACAGTTTTCCCGTTTTCGTAAGGATTTGAAGTTTAATTCTTTCGTCTAATATTAAATGAAAATTTCATGTTATATACATAAAACCTTTATAATAAATTACATTTACCATTATCACTTGGTATGAAGATAAAGACTGACTAATGTACTCAACATTTGTACACTAGACAGTTTTTAAATGCATTTTACAAATTAATTTCGTGAAACAATTTTTAAATATTGTGATGTAACTCATCACTACTTACGATGTTAATACTTCATTTTCAATATACTATGACTCTCATATAATTTACTTACAATGCAGTTCATCTTTTACTGGTATCATTGTTTTTAAATGCATTGTTCTTTTTGTACCCTACTATGAACGAAAGTGAAATGTTGAGGAACATGTTCATATGAAATTAAGTAAATACTCCAAAAAAATATGAATAACACTCTAATTCACCTATCTAATAATATGGAATCACAGGACGATTCATTCTTACGTGTCTACAAATTTTATTCCTAAATGAAAATTGCAGCTGAATTGCTTCTATATACAAATAGATATTTCATTCCTTGTCTTACAATTTTCCTCGTAGCTACATTGTAAGACAAGGATTCAAGCGTTACCAATAGCTTTTTGTTCATTCCATACATTCAATAATTCAGTTGGATTCCCGTATCCGTGAGAAGTTATAACATATTTATAATTGAATCTCGTATAATCTTTCTTATAAAAATGAAATTCCTCACAGTGAAATGGCTCTATGTCCGCTTTCTTCGCGACTATGCCTAAGAAAATATCATCGAATCTGAAATGTTTCGTGTAGAGACTGGTATAATACATATCTAATAGAGCTTCTTTGGACAGAATGTACGCACCGGCTGATATGTATGGTGGCCATAGATGGTATGGATACTCGCTAAGGGGCACATACCATTTCGATGATTTATGTCGATGAGGCGAAGATACGAATACAAAGCCCGCAAATAATCTAACATCATCCGGAAGTTCAAAATCGAATATCTGTCTTTTCGTTCTATTCGACATATGGTTGTTTTGTACAGTTCCTTTCGAAATGGATTCTAATTTTACATTATTGACTTGAATAATCGAAGAGTTAACACTAGGAATGATTGTTTCGATTCTATCAGTTTCTTTGATTTCTCTTTTGTGAGCTTCGAGCTTTTTAGGCTCCTTTAGATAATCAGGGTAATTTGCTGGGTTTCTTATAAACCTTAAAACATTCTTTACGGAAACATATATATCATCGTCGACGAACATGTAAAACTTCGAATTGGAGCAATGCTTTACCAACCACTTGAAACCCATCATGGTCTTAATAGTGTTATTATAATAGTTGTCTACGAAATCTATTTGTACAATATCCTTATACTTCGCAGCCTCGATTTTCACTTTCTCTTGAAGTTCATTGTCATCCGCGTGCACTCCTAAGACGAAAATCGTTCTCGAAGGTACATCAAAGAATCTCTTCTCGAAACCCCATGAATTTCTAATCGCTGATCTCCTTTCAAAATTTTCTATCGCAGATTTCACTATGTACATAACACGAAAGGTACCATACGCATCGTCTACGCATTTCTGCCGATTCTCGATCAGAAAATTATATTTGTATTCATTTATTGGCTCCATGGCAGGTTTTGCATTGTGCCTTAGCGCATTTATAAATTCGTGCACATCACCTTCATACGGATAAGCAAAGTTCGAGTCATATGTGATTTCAAAAACATGCGTGAATGCTCCGCAGAAATCGAGCAGTGCAATAATTCCAGCACACAGGCAAACGTACTTCAATCTGATCTTTGAAGCCAAGCGGGAGCTCCATTGGAAACAAGGACGTAACAAACAATACATTCTCACACAGTGGAATTTTACATACTTCTTACGTTGTTACTATTTATAAAAATCTGTAACTTAATTATATAATTGTTTTAATTGCGTAAATATTATAAGAACCAAATATATACTTACAATCATTTACAAATACACGATAGCATAATGCATTCATGAAGACGTATCAATTAAATCGATATTGCTTTAAAATGATACATCTAGAATGAATCGAGCCATTAATACGTTAAAAATAAAATCACAAATTCCAAGTGTCTTTTGCAATTAGCCAGTTTTTTCACTTGGTGTCCCATTGTTTGCTGTGTGTAATAATTAATATACATACACATATGACCAATTGCTGTGTGTGTTAGTTTATTTACAATATGGCCGAACCTAACCTAATCAAATGTTGCATAACCTGTCAAGTTTTACGAATGTTGCACATGTCTTTCATCGATAGCCTAAATTTGTAAGCAGTTGTGTTACATTGATCGGAGCGAAGCTCCACGAAGGGAATAAAGTTATTTAACCCAACTGTCGCTGTAAAATGGCGGCGCCAATAAAAATCAGGGACACAATTTCGTATCTAGGGTGTTTCAGATAGTGCTTTGGTAGAGCTGGTACGCAGATAATGTTGGCGAACCTATGTTCTGAAGTCAGTTGTTCACTTCAAAAGAATCGTGCAAAGATGGACTCCTAAGAAATTTTTATACACAGCAGTCACTCGACTTTGGATTATCTTCGTTAAAATTTCCTTGAACCGTTCGAGATTAGTCTTATATGATCAAGCATACGGTGTGAACGATGATCGTACAGGAACCAGTGCAGGTAAAGTTGACAGAGTTTCGAGGGGCGAGGAAATGTTTGCCAGTGACGTGCGAATTTCTGTCCAGGCGCATCATTGCACACTTATTGACGCTCTGACATGAGAAAATGAAACCGTTTACGCGTACGAATTTCGTTCGATGGGTACTTCGTCTCGAGTTTCCCACGATATTCTATGACGCATGATCCCTTTCGCGATATTACGTTTATCATTGATCTCTCAGAATTCTTAATATCGTGCGAAATACGCGAGGGTGAACACCTTTAGGGTTGTTTGCTTTTGCGACATGAATGTAAATGGGAGGGGATACGACTATAAATAAGTACAAACGTTTACGACGTTTACTAATATCTTACGTTTAAATCTACATACTCTTAGGAAATTAAGCATGCTAGTTTCGAGTGTTAGTATTTAATTAAACGCAACGTGAGTTTATTGACGTTTGTTGAAACATGATTCAATGCATTCTTCGTGAAACGTTTACAATTGTGTGTAATTACAGGCGGCCATATGGCATTGTTTAAATCATTATGCTTATCCGGATGCAATATTCTTAGCGGAAAGGTTGTGCGCAGAAGGCAAGTCTCTAATTTTTCAAAGAAACACTCAAATTTTTAATTGATACTCTTCTTTCTACGACGTTTTATTATAACATTTGAAATCTTTCGCAGTTGACACGGAAGAAACTCTATTCCTTCTGGCCACATGTTATTATCGGTCGGGTCGTGTGAGGCAAGCATACGCGCTACTTTCAAAGAAAGCTCCAAGCTCTGCGCAATGTAGATTTCTCCTGGCGAAATGCTGCTACGATTTAGAAAAGTAAGTGTAAAACCGTTTCATTTGTATGTAGTTTTATTAACGATTTACTGTTTCGTGTTTGTAGATACGCAGAAGCAGAAGCAGCGATAATCGGGGGATACTACAAGCAGTTAAAAAATTTGGAAGAGATTTCGACACAGTTCGGCGAACACTCATGCTTCACGCTTCAAATCATAGCAAAGATTTATTACAAAATGATGCGCACAGCAAAGGGAAACGACGCCCATAAATTGGCTTTGAAGCTGAACCCATTTCTCTGGCACTCGTTCGAAGAATTGTGCAACGTCGGCGAAGCAGTGGATCCCGCAAAAATATTTCAGTTAGACAAATTAGATAATTTCGCCATGTGCCATGGTAATAATCCGCATTCCTCTCATGCTAACGAATCCGATTTCATCGTACCCGCGAATAATTCGAATAGTACACCCAGTACAAACGGTAACAGCGTGTAAGTATACAATTGTCCCAGCACGTAACTGGCATCATGCTGATATTTTCTTAAAATCTGTTTCGTAGTACTCCTACACAAATGACGCAAGCATCGACTATAATCAACGGCGTGGGGCCTGGTATACGATTGTATCCTTCCATAGACGAAAGCCCGCAGACGTTACCCTCTCATTACAACACCAATTGCGCTTCGATATCACCAAGAGCCAAACTCCCACGATACCGTAGTATGTTCAGTAATACATTGAGCCCTCTTACTCCGAGTTTCGGAATATTACCATTGGACAGTAACACGCCTGAATCAACAGTTTTACCTTCGCATGCCACTCTTACAGAAGCCAACGATCAGAAGGGTTTAGCGAAACGAGTTAGTAGTTTAAGGGCTCATGTAGGGGTAAGACACGAATAACGACCGTCCAACTTACGAACGCATCGCCTGCGATCGTATTAAACAGCGAATAACACGTTTTAATTTGCAGCAATTGATGTCGAGGAAGGAGACCCCTTTGCAGCAGGGCAAACCAGTATTTTCGCAATCGGGAAACACGAGTAATAGCGCTAATATTGTCACGGTTACACCCACTACTCCTGCACCTGCGTCGCCAACGCTACAAGGCACCAACGTTAGACGTTCGTCCAGACTCTTCAGCCACAGTTATTCGGTCAAGGTAGGATTTTTCATCTCCGTAAAAGTTCTGAACATTCAAATATATTTTTCCTTTGCCAGGAAAATAATAAATCTCCGAATAGAAATAAATTTAACGCTCCCAAATCGCCGTCTCGGAAAACGAAAGCCAGACTTTCGAAGACCAACTTGAACAAAGCCAATTTTAACGAGCTGAATGAAAGGAAACGAAGCGAGAAGGAGAAAAATGAAACGATCACTTCGGAGAAGGCCGTGGCCAACGCTAATGCATTGAACAATCAAAGTAGTACCAATGTTTGCGCAGTAACGCTCCAGAAACAGTGTGCCGGTATGACATTTTAATTTCATCCTGGAAAACATACTTTCTAGGTCTTATTTGTTTGTTCGCGTGTACTTTTAGAGGGTTTAATGTCGCTGCTACAGGAATTGGGAACGGCGTATCAGCATCTAAGTCAATTCAATTGCACGCAGGCTGTCGAGATATTAAGCGCTCTCCCAGCGCAGCACTATAATACAGGATGGGTTTTGTCTATGCTAGCACGGGCGCATTTCGAAATGATAGATTATAAGAAGGCTGCTAGGTGAGCGTCCAGTAATTTATTATCGAAATAGTACGAAATAAAAATTGCTATATCGATATTATAATATCGAAACCAGGGAAAATCCAAAGAGATTAAATCCAATGTTTCTCGATACAGTTATTTTGCCGAAGTGAGACAGTTGGAACCTCAGAGGACCGAACTTATGGAAATTTATAGCACAGTTCTATGGCATTTACACTCCGAAGTGCAACTCTCTACTCTAGCCCAAGAGCTCGTCTCCGAGGATCGTAATTCACCGGCTGCTTGGTGCGCAACTGGAAATCTCTTCTCCGCGCAAACGGAGCACGAGACGGCAATCAAATTCTTTCAGAGAGCTATTCAGGTATTGATTGCGGATATTCGAGCGCGTTAATGTAGATTTTAATTATTATACTTGTTTCATATTAATGTTGCGTGCATGATGAATGCTATTTTGCTTTCTACGAACTTGCAGGTAAATCCTAGTTTTCCATATGCCTACACGCTTCTTGGTCACGAGTATGTGATGACCGAGGAATTGGACAAGGCAATTACTGCATTTCGTAACGCCATCAGGCTTGATTGCAGGCATTACAATGCGTGGTAAGTTCTATTCCGATTGTAATAACACTTCTCTTTATTTTTTCTTTTAATAAACGCGAGTTAAAGGTATAGTTGGAGGCAATGATAAAACATCGATTTTTATCGTTTCTACATTGTTTCCTTTCCACAGGTTTGGTTTAGGAACAATATTCTCTAAGCAGGAGCAATACAGCCTGGCGGAACTGCACTTCCAGCGCGCATTACAAATCAATCCGCGCAATTCGGCGATAATGTGCCACATCGGCGTCGTGCAGCACGCGCTGAAGAAAACCGATCAAGCTTTAAAGACTCTGAACACCGCGATCGCAAACGACCCGGACAACACTTTATGCAAATTTCACCGTGCGAGTATCAATTTCTCGATCGGTCGGCACGCGGATGCGCTTAGGGAGTTCGAGGAACTGAAGAATATCGTACCCAAAGAGTCTCTAGTCTATTATTCGATAGGAAAAGTGAGCAATAATTCTCTTCTTGTAATAGCTTGCAACACCTCAAGTCGTTCGGTGCAATTATAGAAAATCTATACTGTTTTAAAGTGGCATGGGGATACAGGGTGATTCGCTAGTGGACAAAAAAATGAAAGGCCAACACAAAAGGCGATGCGGCTACAACAGCGAGCGGTCTGCAGATGGATCCATGCGGCCCTGAATCGGGTGGGTCTGCCGCAGAAGTTTTCGACTTTCAGCGGGGAAAGTCCCCTGGTCTTTCCTCTGTGTCCACTAACGAGCGGATCACCCTGTACCATTGGCCAACAGTGTATTTTTAGTTGTTGTTCTTAGGTACATCGTTGTTCTTTTTCGTTGCAGGTGCATAAAAAGTTGGGTAACACGGATCTCGCGCTGATGTACTTTAGTTGGGCGACGGATCTAGATCCAAAGGGCGTCAACAGTCAGATTAAAGAAGCTATCTTAAGTCCGGGACAAGGGGAGGAAGAATCCCCGGCTACTCCGGCAGGTAATAGGATATAAATAGAATAATAAATGAAGCTTTACGAATTTCTTGCTTTGGAATATTTATTTTACCGTCGTCTTTATAAATCTTTGGCCGATAAAGTCTTCTCTTTGCAATTAACTTTAATTTTATTTACTTCTGTTTCCATACTCCTACGAATACTCGACGCACAAGCTGTGTGCACGAAGGCCTTTTATTAGCAGTATTGTTACTGAAATTTTAACGTGCTTATAGAAGAACAGCAGCTGCAGAACAACTCGATGGAGCACGAGATCGAAACAAGCAGAGAGGAGAGTGCTGTCAGCCTTGCCGCGAGCCTTGCAGCAAACGTCTCGGTGGAAGCGCACGCGGACGACAGCGACGATAGTTTATGAAGATATCCTATTGTGCGCAAGATCGCTGTAGAATGAAGCATTATTCGCGCGTCACCGTTTCTATTGATCGGCTCGATCAATTCTTCGAAACTACATTTAGACGCCTTCGCACTGTGAATTCATACTTTTCGTGCGCACTCGTCGAATCATGTCTGGGCGGTGCTTTTTATTATTTATGCTCATTGTTTCTTAATCAGGTCAGCAGTGTTGCATTCTTTTCGGCAAACTTCAAAGAAGAAAGTACTGTCGTTTTCTTTTCTTTTTTTGTTGATTGTACTGATTTATTTTTATTGCATCTGTTGGAGGGAAGTTCTGAACGAACTGTTTGCTCTGAGAGAGACAGAGAGAGAGAGAGAGAGAGAGAGAGAGAGAGAGAGAGAGAGAGACGAGGGGGATTCCGCAATATCTATTTCATCGATTTGTACATTACGCGTTTCATCACTGTACATTTTTTACAATTACTTCTACTTTTTTTTTACATATATACATATGTTCCGAGTGTTTAGGATCACTTTCGTTTAGGGTTTACGGTTGAGTACAGACTGTATCGCGTTTGGTGTGTATGGAGCGAGTGTAAGCATGCCGTCAGTAGATAGGAAATATAATTGATTAACCGACTAAACAAGCGCGAGGAGTGTAAATGTAAATTATTATTACTGTACTATCAATATTATTAATTATTATTACCGTTAGTGCTATCAGTGCTATTGCCCACACGATTACCGTTTGCAGATTCATTAGCGATCATACAAAGAGAAATGTTTTTTGGCCATGCTCCAGTGGTGGCCATCGGACGATCGTGCAATTCTCGTCGTTGTAATAAATAATAGGTCACATCGGTGGTCGAAATCTTCGAAGACGGATCTAACACGATCTTTCGCCGACTTGCGTTGGCCGAGTCTGAATCCGTACTCGCGTGTGTTTATCAAAAGTCTGTCGCATATCTTTACCGATGAGAAAAAAAAACCCAGATTATTGTTCTGAATAAAGCGCATTATAACGAACTTGCTGTACAGTAATTAACGATGGCTTTTAATTCCGGTGTGCCTTAAAAAAAAAACGATCCAAACTCGTGGTTTTCTCTTTTCATTTGCCATTACGAGTCAACCGTTTCTTGTCTTTCCTTTAATGAACGTTTTATCAAATCTTATATTCTTTGATACATGGCGATTAAGTATCCTTTTATTCGGACCAATAAACTGGGCGATTCGATGAACATCCGCCGCGGACTTTCCACGGACGCTCTGCTGTTTAAAATACGTTTGAAGTATGTACAAGAATTACTTTATCGGCAAACGCCTTCCAAGACGTTCTTTAGTGTTCGTGTTCATAAAGAAAATACACGCGCCGCGTATAACAGGCGCGTTAAACGATGCGTTATCATTGTTGTGTTACCAGATTCTACGCGTAAGGGTGTGTTGTATGTACATTCGAGCGACAGATTGATTCGTGCACCCGCAGTGCATGAACCGCGTTGCTCGGGAGAGAGAAAAAAAAGGTAGCATTTTATATTGTATACATTCGAAGGGAACGAGCGAGGTAGCGTAGTGTATGTATGCGTGTATGCGTGAGATATTGCAAAAGAATAGACGAATTGCCGACTGAAATTTGTATATATATAATATATAAGCATACGTACATGTGATACGGCATCTCGTCCCTATCATTTTTCTTTTTTTTCGTTCAGTTTAAGCGTAGGGCAAACGGTATAATTGTTGGCCACCCGATAGTAATTGGCTTTCTTTAAAAACAGAACATGGATATTAAGAAATAACTCATGCTATGCCCTCTTAAAGGAATAATAATAGTATTTTCATGCTTCTGATGCAATTAATACTTTGCTCCACAATTTTATGAGTATAAAAATATGATGGAAAATGTTCAAATTTGTTGCGCAGTGTAATTGAATACTTATGACCAATCACTGTCAGGTGGTCTACAACTATACCGTTGCCCTCTAGCCCAATTTTTGAAACCCTGCAGATCATAACAATCGATGCATTTGCAAACAATCATTCGCGTTCATTTATCGAATTTCTTTACGCAGGAACGTTTGAGACAATTCCAACAATTCTTCTTCGACGCTTTATTTATTCATTTCTGTACGCAGTCCTTGAGAAAACTTGTATTTAGAATTCACAGTGGTCGCAAAGACATTGTATAAGAAATTGCAAGCTTAGGAATGCTTATTATTCCTTTTAGTCATTATCAAACAAATAGATCAGCTTTTGCAAAGAAACTGAAAGAAGGTATTCAGAGAAGCTTCTTTAGGCAATTCTGCGGCTTGGAATTGAGACAAGCTTTCCATTTCATTCTTCACGCTGCTTATGCAAAATACATTCTCCCTTTCGCTTAACTTCATCTATTCCTTCTCTCCTTTTTTCCTCCTGCGCTTCATGAAACGCAAGTAACACGACCGTCAGGGACGAATCATCACAGTTACCATATCCGCTTCGAGCTGTTTGTAATCGCCTGCATCTTTCCAATAAGCTTTTTAGTTGTAAGATCGAGCGGTAAGAATAAAAAAAGAAGAGATACCATAATCGTGTAACGATAATACAGTAAGCCCTGTAAAGAAAGAACTGGCTCGGGACCCGTCAGTTCCTTGTACCGAAGGAGTCGACTACAGTAAGCCCCGCAAGGAATTGGCTCGGGACCCGTCAGTTCCTTGTAACGAAGGAGTCGACTACAGTAAGCCCCGCGAAGTAGGAACTGGGTCGAGACCTGTGAGTGCCTTGTAACGAAGGAGTCGACTATTCGGCATGACTTTGATCTCAAGGAGACCGTGAGCGAACACGGTTCACGAGCGAGGGGCTCGAGATAGCGGCCAATCATAAAGGCTTCCGTCGAGGTGAAATGTCATACTTCAGAGGATAGCATATGACAAGCCCTCTCATTTTAACACTAAGCGATTCCGGAGCAGATAGAATCGTATGAATGCAGCACACGCACTTAGTTACTAATTGTCACACACGGTTTATTCTTTGACTATTATTTCAATAATTAGGGGTATCGAGTTATCAGATGTGAGGAAACAGCCGCGATGTAACAGTTCTCACGTATATGACACGGTAGGAATTGAGGAAGCATTACATTTTCTATCCTACTAAAAAAACGTCACTGTGTCACTCGACCATAAAGATATACGACTTCACGCCTCTTTTTCGTTCTTCGATTTGTCGTTCCGCGCGGCGATTTCAAAAAAAGAAGTGGGGATAACGATTTTCTTCTATTGAAGGCGAAATCAGTTCCTTCTTTGCGGGGCCTACCGTATTTATTCTATACTGCGTATGGCGGCATTGTATAAACGTTATAATAGACGCTATAAAAACGCTTCTCTTCTTCTCTGACGTTTATTCCTCCGTTCTCTCCTGGTTCTCGTAGAAATCGATGGAGCCTCGAGAGCTGGGGTTGTTTTAAGGGTTGCTGTCGTGTTACTGGTCGTGAACGTGCGTAATAAAGGCCTGCACTTTGTACGATGAATTAATTCTTCCTGTTTACTTTAGGATAATCGTCGTTTGCTTGACCATTTTTTTTTTTTATATTAATCTGGTACCAAATATGACGGATAAACGGTGGCTATTAATTAATAGCTATACATTAATTAATACATTAATGTATTTCAAGATATACTTCTGTTTATTTATTTTGGTGAAACTGAAATGTTAGAACTTATTGTTTTTTTAATTATAAAATGCTTCATTTTCAGAGGGACATTGAAACATTTTTTAATAACATATGAAGTGTACGAAGTATATAATACTTCAGTTATTGTAGTGTATGTCTTTTTTGTTTTTTTTTTTTAGTTCCAGTCTTTTCAGTTCACTTTTATGTCTTAACTTCAAGTTTCTTGGAAATAAATTTAGTCATTTGGGCTCAGTTATTAATTCACTACTGTTATTTCGAGGATTGTGCATGTTTCTCTCTTATTTTTCTTTATTAAGAGCGTGTATACGACATTATATTGTTTTTGTTATGTAACCGGTATTGCTTATCAGTGTGGAACGTCACTTTGTTCTGGTGGGAGTAAGGAATCGGACGTTGACTATCGTTTCTGTTAACAGACGCCTCTGAGGCTTTATCATGGGAAGGACAAATTAGGGACCAGTCAGTTGCATGCTTACTTTATCATCGTCCACTTGACAATTTCTTGTTGAATTACTTTTTTTTTTTACATTATCGCAATTAATTTTAATTAATTTTATTAATTAATTATTAATTAATTTTATTAATTAATTTTAACATTATTTTAACATTACTTTTTTTTTTTACATTATCGCAATTAATTTTAACATTATAGCAATTAATTTGTTGCACGTGCAACTAATCCTTCCCATGATTGCATTTCAGATACGACCGATTAATATTTATTGCATCGCGAATTAACATCTTAGTTTCCAAGTGAAAGTGTATTCCTGTACAGTCGAGTGAAACATGACTGGTGCAATTGGCTGCGTGCAAACTGGTAAGTGCACGCTTATTGTTAAATGAATATTTAAGTAAAGAAGTTTCATTATCTCCAATTGATTTTCTTGTTATTCGATTCATTGTGCTTGTAAACATTTTATCTTGGCAATTTTATATCTTGAGAAGTGGGTTCTACATAGTTTTCGAAATTAATAAATACGTATTTGTTATATTTGATTTCCCATTGCTACAAAGAGGATAATACCAATTCATTCTCTTTTAATTATTTTGATAACTCATACTTAATTAACATCTTAATCAATGTATGATAACTTCAACCGTTGTTTCCTCATTTTACTTTACTTTATTTTATTGAAAAGTTGAAACGTCGTGCTGGAACCGATTTTTCTCGGAATTTTTTGTTAAAAATAATTTTTAAAGAGCAATGTTTATTCGAAAATAGTTTGATCAATAATATGTAGGCGTAGTATCTTTCATTTGTTTACTTCTTTTACATTTTTGCAATATGTAAAAAATGAATACAATTTTCTGATGCTATCTTTTTTTTTTTAGTGCTTGGTGAAAAGGAGGCACGCACTCTTGGCAGGACGCTCACACATGAACATCTGTCTTTGTCCTTTAACACTTTTTACGTCCAACCTCCGCATCAATTGAAGCAATTTCTGGATGGGAAGATTGAGCTTCGAAATGTCGGTGTTCTGAGGCAATACCCGTAAGCACGAAACAAAAACTCTTCTAATCCCTTTCACAACGCTTTCACTTTTTCAATTCATCTATCTCCTTTCACTTCTTCATTTCTTCCATTTCAATTTTAGTCGGCAATTCGAGACGAATATTTAAGAAAATATATCTAATACAGAACTTTATCCTCTGTATGTATACAATAATAGATTTATAATATTGTAACTTTTTTTAACAGAAGAAGAAGACACTGAAATAATTACTTGCATATTTTAGGGAATCATTTATTGAATATTTTGCATGTCCATAGAAAAGTTCGATTTTAACGAACACGAACAATGAAAGGGATTCTTGTTTGCAGTTACAGCAGCGTTTACAATTTAACATTTAACGATGCGGACAGTATGGACGCAGTTTCCGAAGATGTGAAGTTGTACCAAAAATTTGGCGGTGGTACCATAGTGGAAAATAGCAATTACGGTTTAAAACGCAACATTCCATTGATGAAACGAGTGAGCGAAGAAACTGGAATTAATATTATTGCTGGAACTGGTACGATGTTTTACAATAATTTTGCATTTTACCAATGAACATGTACAGAATGGGATAGAAAAAGGGTTGAAGCGTGGAAATATATTGAATCTCGAAATATTGTATAAGTACAAGTATACAGTATATGGTTATTATTGATTTTTAATTAATTCTACAATTCTGTGTCAAATTCGATTTTATTAATGATAAAGAGATTACGACGAAGAGACATAGTTTATTTACATCGGTGGAAATAAGTATAAAGAATCTCCAATCGCGAAACATTGTAAAATTATCGATGATGACTATTATTAATTAAATTTAATTAATGCAATCTGTATTTTTATGTCAATTTTAATTCTTTTGCGTGGAGAAGAGATCACAACGAAAAGACATAGTTTATTTACATGGGTGGAAGGAACTATAAAGAATCTTCAATCACGAAACATTGTAATAGTATCGAGGATGATCATTATTAATTAAATTTAGTTAATGCAATCTATATTTCTATATCAGTCTTAATTTTTTTCGTGATGACGAGATCACAACGAAGCGACGTGATTTATTTATTTTGGTGAAAATAAGTATAAAGAATCTCTAAACGCGAAACATTGTCAAAGTATCGAGGATGATCATTTTTAATTATATTTAATTAATGCAATCTGTATTTCACGATGAAGAGACACAGTTTATTTATATAAAATATGAGAAACAGAACTTAAATTCGCAGTGGTATATTATACGTCCCATACTGTATTTCTTCAGCATGTTGAAGTAACATTTATACTTTTATAAATATATTATGCATATTAATACATGCGTCTTTCTTCCCTTTTACTATTAACAAATGGAAGGTTACTATGTCGCCGCGACTCAGGAGGCGAGCGTTTTAAGTTTGCTCAAGGAAGAAATGTACGATGTAATGTTGAAGGAAATGACCACTGGTTGCATGGAATGTCCTGATGTAAAAGCTGGATTCATTGGAGAAGTAGGAAGTACTTGGCCGATTGAGGGTGTGTACTTTACGATATCTCACATATTCTTCGAAATAATAATATTTCTAAGAATGATATTAGACTACTAATATTGAGATACTAAAATAAATTAGTAATTAATCAGGTAACGTTAAACTATGCTATTGATAATTTTATACAATGTTTTACATGCTACTTAATATTTCACTAATTTCCGGCATTTTTAGTGTCGCAATTTGTCTTATATGTATATACATAGTTGCTTCTTAAATTCCAATTATTTCTTTGCCTAAACGCATTATTAATTTCCTTATTATTACTAGTTTATTTTACTTTATTTGTTATCTGTATTCAAATAGATTTTGAAAAACGAGCTATCCAAGCAACCGGGGAAGTCCAAGAGCAATTAAAGTGTCCAGTAAGTTTCCACCCAGGAAGAAATCCCGAAGCCCCCTTTGAAATAATGAGGCTGTATCAAGAAGCTGGTGGCGATGCACGAAGGGCAATACTTTCTCATCTTGATCGTACGTTCGTTTCTAACTTCTTGCCAATAATTACTGATTATATTAATAAGTCATAAGCATAAATTAAAAAAAAAACTCATTTTCAAGCAGTAACTTCTTTACACTGCTCTCAAAATAGCTTTTTTTTGTTTGACTTATTTCACAGAGTTACTAATTTATTTATTTCTCATATTAAATTCTTGAAAAATATCTCATTAAATATTTTATTAACTAAATTTTATTTTGTGCAATTGCTAACCAGTTCAATATTCCTAATTAATTGTGGTTTATCACACGTTCTAGTTATCGTTCAAGTGAGTTTACTGAAATAAAATTTATTTGCGCGATTTATTTGAATGAAATCACTTAAACGATAACTAAAATGTGTCCTAAATCATAATCAATAAGGGGCATTGTATTTATTAGCAATTACATCAAATAAAATTTAGTTAATAAAATTTAAAATGAGATATTCTTTGTTTGATTTCCCTTGAAATCATCATTCCCACAAATAAAATTATTGTGTGCGATTTATTTAAATAACTATAAATGATATTGTTCTTATTAGCGATTGCACAAAACAAAATTTAGTATTTTTTAGAATTGATAGATTATTAAAAGGTTAGAAGAAAAGTGTGGAACGCAACACATTGTACGTAGTATTTTTGTTATCAGCTGATATGGACCGCACGTGAATGTTGTCTTCAAATGAATTAATGCAATTGCAAACAGTAGACTGTTGTACAAACTCATCCTCAGCCTCGACCTGCCTCGAGAGATAACAGTTGACGATATTCAAAACACGGAAAGTGTTCGATATTTTACAGAAGAGTAAAAATGAAGCCAAATGAAGGATCTCTTCTCCGCTAATTACTGTATAAATAAAAAGAATTCTCATTTTTACACAGACATGTAACGTGTTTCGTTCAACAAATAACTGTAACAGTTGAAATGGACGAAAATACATAATAAGTCAAAATTTAATTTAACAATTTCTGGAAGATAAACAATTTACCGTACGTAACTATAATTATATCTTTTTTACTTCCAATTAATCATCTCGAATGCGATTCAACAGGAACTTTACCAGTCGACAGGCTGATGGAGTTCGCGGACCAGACAAGATGTTACTGCCAGTTCGATCTCTTCGGGACCGAGTGCTCCTTTTATCAGCTGAATCCATCGATAGATATGATATCGGACGCGGAGCGCATCGACCGTGTGAAGCTTCTTCGGGGCGATCGGAAATTGGATCGTGTGCTGTTGAGCCATGACATTCACACCAAGCATAGGCTGGTACGTATCCGATCTATCTTTTATCTGTCAATCTATCATAACTAACTACATCGTCCATTCTTTATCTTTTGGAAAAGATGAGATTCGGCGGGCACGGATATTCCCATATCTTGAACAACGTTGTGCCGAAAATGCTGCTGAAAGGATTCACACCTGAAGAGATTGATGCATTGACTATTGATAATCCGAGGTCTTGGCTGACATCATAATTATTCTATGCGAAACGTGTCACGAGATCGAATAAATTTATAGACATATATTTTTATAGACACTGTTGGCAAATTACATGTAAGGATAAATTTGTATTTTGTGAAGATGTTAGAGGAGACGGTTCAAATATGGGCTAGTTGAAGTTTAAAATCATATTAGGCGGTACAAAGATCTTTAACAAGGATTGTTTCTCCAGAAAAAGCTTCATTTAAAAGCAGTCTCTTTTTATCAAACGCTCCATTTTATTGGCTTCTACAAAACCCAAGAGAAGTCAATAGAAAACACCTGAAATGTTAGTTCCAACCTTTGAAGTCTCTCATGTTCGAATAACTTCTAACAAAATAAATATAAAATAGAATAACACAGGTTTGAAATAAAGAAACGAAACAGCAGAATCTCTATCTAGACAGATAATAAGTGATGTGAAGTGTCAATTTAAAATATCTCGTATAAAACGGGCCTAACGCTTCACTTATTTTACTTTCCACACTTGGAAGTTGCAAATACAAATTAATCCTCTACGTCCAACCAATCGATCCACGTCCCGGCAGCACGTTCGCGTAATAAAATGTTCTGGCCGTTGATAAACAGATTCTGAAGTGTTAAAAAAGCGCCGTATCAGCAGGCGAATCGAGTCTCTCGCCAATTCCAATACAGCGCGAAGTGGAATCACATCTGCGGGAGTGCGCTACGAAATAGATTCGCGTTCGACGCAAATAGTCGACGTGTAAAGCGTTCCGCTCGAAACCGATTGGAGAACAAAGAATTTCAACGGCGCGCAGTGTTTACCGTTGAAGACCAGGAACAGACGATAGCATCCGGCAGATCGAGGGACGGGAGACGTGCGAAGACGACCCCTGAGGTCGAGCCGCTTGTCTCCCTTCGTTTCTCGCAGTCTACCAGCAAACTACGCGCACGTCGAGCAGAAGCGACGGTCTCGCTTCTCGGAACCGTGCCGACGGGGTGAACGGACAGCGGCGAGGAGGAGATGAGTTCGCGGAAACCGCGGAGGGACTCGGACGTCCTGTTGTCCAAGTTCGGCCACAAGGAGCTGCTCTTCAAGTTCCTTGTGATCGGTGATTACGGTGTCGGTGCGTTCGGACGCTTTTAATCCCCTCAAAATCCGAAATCCGTCGTTATTCTAACCCGAGGAAATCCCGTTCCGTTAATAGTGGATTTGTTTCAATATTAATAGAGCACCGATCGGGACGATCTGTCATTCGGTGGCAAGTGTAATCGTATAAGTGTATCGTTGCGGCTTCGTGAGAATTTGTCTTGTGAAGTAATTTATGTTTAATTAGTATTTGCAATGTATTAATTTTGTGTGGGTAATATGTTCAACTGTGTTGCATGAGAAAAAGTGTACTAAATATTCATCACCTTAGACGCTGTTCAAGTTTCAACTTATTTGTTCAGCTAATTTATTTTGGAATTCAACTAATTCATTGTGAAGTTCAACTAATTCCAAGGTCCATAATTATTCCATTTAATGAAATTTCGATCCATTCAAAAAGGAAAGGATTTGTTTAAGCACTGTGCATAATGATTGGGAAGATTTATCACTCAGTGGCAACATGCAGTGTGTATCTTTGTTTCTCAGTGAAAATTTATCTCGTGAAGCAATTTATATTGTGCCCGAATCATTTTAATTTGCTGCGATTTAATACAATACATTATATGCACTAATTGATTGTTTTATTTTCATTTGCTTCCGTTTATCTGGTTTGCAAGCGTGTACACATACAATTGAATGTGGATAATTGAATTACAGAGGTCCTTAAGTGTCGAAGGACAGTGGGAATAATAGATTTCTGTTGCTTTCAGGGAAGACTGCCTTAGTGAGGAGATACACTGAAGGTAATAACTAATTTTAATTATAAAAAGTAGTAATTCTTGCTAAAACTTGAGCAGAAGTAAATTTACAATTAGCACGTTTTTTCCTTAAATTCTTGAATAGTGTAGCAGGGAATATTAATATTAATACACGTATACTTTTCAAATATTGTTCAATTCATGATGTTATATGTTGTCGGGGTATCGTAATTATCATTAAATAATTAATAATTAGTGCAAGGAATTAAATAGTATTCGTGCATATTATATTATTTATTATATTATTATTTTGCTTTATACATAAACATATATTTGTATGCATTTCTACATCTAATTGTTTAAACATCTTCAATCCATTGATCTACAAAGTCATTAAAGAGTTAATTACAATTATAATATTCCCCAAAATACGAACGAAATATTTTTTCTCCAATAGAAAAATATATAATAATAATAATATAATAAACACACGTATAACAAATGTACTAGCTGTTAATTCGTCTACATTTTAAATACTCTTCTCGCCACATGTTGCATCTGTGCTCGACAATAGGTATGCCCAATCCCCACGCATAATGCTTCCCTCATTTTTCTTCTTGACCTAATTTGGTTAATCTCTTTCGAATTAATCCTCCCATACAAAAGAGCAATGCAAAATGCAAGATAATAGGCGAAGGTTAACATCGTGTGTGTGCATTATCTGTTTTCCTTATGCATCCATAAAGAAATGTCACGATTCTTCTCAATAATTTATTCGCTCGTTTTAACGAGACAATGAGATTGTTGCTTATACGATTGATAACATTGCGAAGCGTATAAAATGTTTCCCTCAATCGCAGTAATTCTAATTAGTGTAAAAAATGGGAGGATTACCCATTGTTATGAAATGTATCAATTTCTTTTTTGTTGAGGAACATGTGCACTTTGATAAATTTTTTTTTATTATTAGTAGAATCTTCTTTTGTTGCAGGGAAATTTACGTCGAATTACAAGATAACAATAGGGGCCGATTTCGCTATAAAGACGCTCGACTGGGATCCACTTACTAAAATAAACTTGCAGTTATGGTATTGTTTATAAATTCGCCTGTGAATCAATTAGTTCTCGTTAAAACATTTTAACTTTTTCTTTGAAAAACGAGTCGAAATTAAATTGTTGCAATTATTTGGAATCACCCAGAACTCAGAGTGAACATAAAAGCTATAGTATTTTATTTAATTGTAAATTATATCGAAAATGTGTGAACTAATCTCTTAAAGATTTTTTTCAATACAATACAGTTCGATTCTTTAACAATTATCGATCTTTAACAATTATCTTTAATAATTACAAACGTCTAGTAAAGGTTCTGCATGTTTGTTGGTAAAATTAAGTAGGTTTTTAAGAAATGTATGGATTTTATTTTATTTTATTTATTTCACATTTAATTTGGATTCGATGTTTATGTAGTGAGTTTTTAATTTTCCATTTAATTTTTAATCACCAGGGATGTGGCAGGTCACGAGAGATTTGGGTACATGACCAGGGTTTATTACAAATACGCGTAAGTATTATTATTAATACTCAAACATCTGGACGATCGAAAATCTTTCTATTTAATAATAAATTTTATACATATTGTTACATCAAACTCCTCGTACATTTAGCCACGATTTACTGTCCCAATTAACTTCAAAATTGAAAATACATTACATCACTGTATTCTTTGGTCGTAAAAAATTGATGGGATTTATAAAAGTAATGAAAATAATAACATGTATTGATAAACATATTTGCTAAATACAGAATATTTTAGTGAATATCAGTAGAATATATTCTTTAAATATACATTACCTCGGACATTTTTCAAGTTTCAACTTATTCTTTGAGAAATTCGATCGACCAATTTATTTTAGAATCCGACCAATTTTATTTTGGAATTCAATTACGGCTTTTCTTAAAAATAGTTTTAAGTAATACTAAAAATAACATAGTAATAGTAAATATTTTCATATGTATAATATTGCTTGTAATATGCTCGTAGATTAATATGCCCGTATAACTTTTAGAGTGGCTGCTGCTTTGGTATTCGATATTTCGCGGATAGCGACGTTTCAGTCGATCAGAAAGTGGCTGCACGACTTGAGGGAAAAAGTGACTCTTCCGGATGGGTCGAATATACCAGTGGTCCTTTTAGCGAACAAGTGTGATATTCCTTATCCTGCCGTGCCGACAGATCAAATCGCCAAGTTTTGTAAGGAAAATGATATTGGCGCATGGTACATCACTTCCGCTAAGGAAAACACAAATATTGGTAAGTGCAGTAACTTTTATATTGCGATTTATAATAGTACCTGCCACCCTTAAGTATTTCTTAACAAATGAAATCATTTCGTTTTTTTGATTTTCATTTAATTAAAATTAATATATAAATTATAAATTAGAATATTCTAATTTTATTTTTAATTTAGATGCAACTACAATCATGTACAATCATTTTATTTATTTTTTATTTTACATGGTTGTGTTCTACAATTCCTTATATGGAATTAATTTAGATGCACTTTTAACGTGAACACAGTAATTTAGTAACAAGCAACTTTTGTAATGCAATTTATAATAGTGCCACCCTTAAGTATTTCTTAACAAATACAGTAATTTCATTTTTTTCTATTTTACGTGGCTGTGTTCTACATTGCCTTGCATGGAATTAATTTAGGTGCGTTTTTAATATACACACAGCAATTGTTTCGAACACAAATAATAATATAAGTGCCGTAACTTTTATAATGCGACTTATAAATAGTGCTACCCTAAAGTACTTCAAAACAAACGAAATCATCTCATTTTTTATTTAAGCGTCAACGATGATCACTTGCAAACCCGTTATTTTTTAATTACCTTTATCGTAGGTATTAATTTTAAAGTTTCCATTTCGATTCCGACATTCTCGAACACTCCTGCTTCAACCTTAGAACACTGACCATTAATCAAGCATTCATTATAATATCTCGACTTCTTCCTTTCTAATTTCCTTTTCTAATTCGTTGATACAAAACACCTTAAAAAAAGCGATTTCAACTTTACGTAGTGTAAGTCAATGGCCTTAATTAACGACGTAGGCCAAGTAGTATAGGTCAATGATACGGAAAGTCGTGCTTTTTTAAGTAGTATCAGCTATGGATGCGGTTACTGATAACTATGAGTATCGGCTACTGGTGATTTATGATGATTATAAATCATCAATGATTGTAAGGATGGGAAAAATGTCGCAAGGTAACTTTTTTCTGATGATTATAAATCATCAATGATTGTAAGGATGGGAAATATAACACCAGGTAACTTCCTTTTGATGATTATAAATTATCAGTAATTGAAGAATGGGAAAAATAACGCAAAGTAACTTCTTTCTGATGATTATAAATCATCAATAATTGTCAGGATGGGAAAAATATCGCAAGGTAACTTGTTTTTGATGACCATAAATCATCAATGATTGTAAGAATGGGAAAGATATCGCAAGGTAACTTATTTTTGATGATTATAAATTATCAATGACTGCAAGGATGGGAAAAATAACACCAGGTAACTTCTTTTCGATGACTATAAATGATCAATGATCGTAAGGATGGGAAAAATGTCGCAAGGTAACTTCTTTCTGATGATTATAAATCATCAATGATTGTAAGGATGGGAGAAATAACACCAGATAACTTCCTTTTGATGATTATAAATTATCAATAATTGAAGAATGGGAAAAATATCGCAAGGTAACTTATTTTTGATGACTATAAATCATCAATGATTATAAGGATGGGAAAAATATCGCAAGGTAACTTCTTTCTGTGTTGGTCGTATTAATTAACAAAATTGTATCAGAGTTTTGAGGCTTTCACGGCCTGGGTCGCTATGGTCATTGCTTGAGGCTTCCGGGTGTAAGCCGTGTCCAAAGGAAATATCATTCCGACGTTTCGCCGACATTGCAGTTGGCTTCATCAGGGGTCTGAGGACGCACTGATACTGGTGTGCGTCGCGGTTCTCACCTGTTAAATACTCCTGCTGATGTTACAGTCCACTGGATACGTCCCTCGCAAATACAGGGAATCCTTAGAAATTATGAAACATCCCAACAACATCAACAGGGACACAGGCTACCAAGTGAACCCCATCTGGAGCACCCTCCTCCCATTTTTTAATTGATCGATCAATTAATCTGATTGGTCGGAACCAGTGGACTGTAACATCAGCAGGAGTATTTAACAGGTGAGAGCCACGACGCACACCAGTATCAGTGCGTCCTCAGACCCCTGATGAAGCCAACTGCAATGTCGGCGAAACGTCGGAATGATATTTCCTTTGGACACGGCTTACACGCGGAAGTCTCAAGCAACGACCAAAATTGTATCAATGGTAACGATGCATCGAATGAAATGTTAACGAGATACATTAACGCTATAGATTTTGCTATAGTATTTGCAAAGCTTTACATACCATTCCATTTCAATTTCATCATTCTTAAACAAATTCGCATGCCGCATTTTAACATGTGGTCCCATAGTTCTAACTTGCACCTTATGACAATCGAATGCGGCCCTGTATGGCGTTTAAATAATTGTCTGCAGCTTTGTTGGCTGGATAAGTCAATTCCAATTTTTCTGAAACCACCCTTTTTCGTGCGACATTGATGCATTATTCGAAGGCGAATCTCTTTTGGCAACTTTATTGCTAATTGCGAGCCTGGAACATTTTATTGCAACTTCGTCGCTATCTGTGTGTCTGTTGTCTTTGTGATTCAGAAGAAGATGAGGCTTGTTCTTCCAGTAGGAAGAAACTGCGATAGTATCTACATTCTCTGCACCAGGAAAGTGTAACGTTACACAAAATGATCTGTGGGCCTTCTGAACGGGCAGTAAATAGATTAACATTTACTTCTACTTTCTGCCATAGTATTTGCACATAAGACTGGCAGAGAATACTTTGCTACTTTTTACAAATATTTAATATTAATCTGCGATTAATCCCATAATCAATAATCCCCAATTAATTGAATCCTTCTAGTTTACCACCTATCATCTTGATATTAATCTATGAATAATTATATTGTATAATATTGCATTATTTTAGCAGTGGAATACAATGTAAATTTATATTAAAACCTTGCATGATTAAATAGTTAGAATAAACCTTCATGAAAAGAAACTTTCCTGCATTTTTTTATTTAAACACCTGTCCGCTCCTAGAATTACCCATTCCCATTCCTTAAACAAAACTTTTAAAAACAGTTGTGTTCATAAATAATTGCAGTTACCACGAATTCGTAATTTTGTTGCTAACTGCGTTCCCAAAATTTTCGTTTTGTAACTTTGTTGGGTCAAAAAATCGAGGTAAATTCTGTAAAATCCCGTTTTTGCAACATTGTTGCTAATCGCGTTCCCAAAATTTTCGCTTCGCAACTTTGTTGAGTCCAAAAGCAACTTTTTGTAAACTTATCTCGATTTTTGACACCACAAACTTGCATAGAAACTTTTCTGGGGACGCAGTTAGCAACAACGTTGCAAATAGTATATTTTGGAAGTGGCCAGGGCGTAGAATAAAAGAGAACAGAGATATTTCTTTAATTTAATGTTCATTCAAACTTTTTGGTAATGTATGTACAATTTACAAAAATGTCGGTATTTAAACTTAAACGATATTATGAACTATTCTTATACATTAAAATTTATACAGTACGTCATTAAACTAAAACTTATAAGTATTAATTAAGTGTATATCAATATATAAAACATTCACTATTTAAAATACCATGTATTAATTAAGTGATGATATAAGCTTAAATAAATGAGAAACATTTTGTTGCAAAAATGGAAATACAATTCTTTAACAATTAATAAAGACTCGGGCTTTATTAAGAATTATAACTTATTAGCAATAATAGCTGTAATATGCTATAGCAATATTTTGCAATTTTATATTTTATATTGTTACAAGTATATTGCTGTACAATAAATTGCAAGAAATAATCGAGAATAGGAATTTTTATATAACTGTAAGGATTTGTATTTCAGATTAATTTGCAATGCCTTTTACTCGACGATGTTTATTTATTTGGATTTGTTCACCTGTTGCAGAGGTGGCTATGCGTTACTTGGTGGAGAACGTGCTTAAAACTAAACTCGATGGTGAAATTCGGGATTCTATTCGCTTGCGGGACAAGTCTGTGACACGAGAGAAAAGTAAATGTTGCAGATCTTAATTTCCTTTAAACAACCAAGTCAATTATATTACAAGAATCTTAATCTTAATTTTCACACGATTCAGAATCATTCGCGAAACATATGTTTTAATATGTTTGCCATTAACAGCAAGTTGCGATGATCTGCTTTACAAATACAATAAATGATCGCAAAAGTACTATGAGAATACATTACTATGCATTCAATAAATTTTATATACAATTGTATTACCAACAGAGAAGAAATAACTCGATATTAATTTCAAACGTCGATGAATGGAAAAATTGTTGCTAATCGAAATCGATGAGAGGGTATTTCAACGAGATTATGAAACGTTCCTTGTATATACATATTGTAATATAAATAAATATTAAAAGCTTTATAAATTCCTTACCTTGCAATAATACGAACATTCTTCAATTCTTTAATAGTGTAGAAAATTTAGAGTATATTTACTTTGGAACTTAATAGTGTTTTAAATATAATAATCATTAGTTTTATAACAATTAGTCTGTAATTTTTACTATTGCCTGTCTTTTTTGTATATGTATATAATTAAATGTTTTATACATTGCTTTCATAGCAACTATGTATAATAGTTTTTTAAGAAGAAGTATTTTTAATAGGATATATGTATATGTATATAACGTAAGGGGAAATAATGTCGGGTG
The DNA here is from genome assembly GCA_023838395.1 of Holcopasites calliopsidis. NCBI lineage: Eukaryota > Metazoa > Arthropoda > Insecta > Hymenoptera > Apidae > Holcopasites > Holcopasites calliopsidis. The sequence goes on from JALHAQ010000072.1 coordinate 287,873, forward strand.
TCGCTTGAGTTGTTAAAAAAATGTCTATTTAATTTGTACTTGTACTTCGATGATTTATAACATTATATATGCTTGCGAATTAATCAAGGAGACTATTAAATAAATATGACACGATTTCATTACATCAGACTATCATTGTTTTTTGGGTTCATTGTAATTACTAATTTACTTTTACGTTGCAGTGTTAAAAATTCATTTGTGTTATTTATGTACATATTTTTATGGCGCAACCTTTGGTGAAATTTGGTGAAAAGAATATATATATATATATAATTTACATAACAGCTTTTACCATCTTTCTTAATATCCCATTTGAGGGTTTACAAATAACTTATTTTAAGAATTATTATTATACAACACTCGCCGCGTTCCTAATTATTATATAGTAGTAAATTGCAAGATTTAGATGGAAGATCTCAGGGAGACATTATTGCCATTGTCTTTACCTATTTAATTTCCTTAATTTCCCTATCTTAATAATTAATACCACTTTCAATCCTCTTTCTATTTACATTCACGTTTCCTTCTCTCCTAACACAGCTCAGCTTTCTACATTATTTCTACATTATTACTTTCTGCATTATTTACTTATACTCTTAATATAAAAGCTATACTGTCTTTAATCTTCAAAGATCCAATAATAAATTCTTCACAGGATTTTCTCTGCATCGTTTGTACAGTCGGATACCATTTTCGACGCCTAGTCTAGTCCTCTTCAAAGGCAGGATTCTTGACAGGGTTCATAGCGATAGAGACAGTCGACACCATTGTCTTACTGAAGTCCTTCGAATAGTCTGCAAAAGGAAACCCACATCAATAAATGAAAACTAGATCATGATAATATAATATACATATCGATTTCCTTCGAGCGCGTGTTTTTAAACAATCGACAAGTAGGCAGAGCAATTGTTGATCACGCAGGGAAATTAAATTTGTTAATTAATGAGGAAATGGACGAAGCAAAATGATTCAGGATTTTAGTTAGCTTGGTGTAAATTCTGAGTACACGTTTCTTTCTGTATAAACAGTTTAAAAAGGTGCAGACAATCTCTGTGTACGAGTGTAATTGTTTGAAAATATGGAAATGTATAGGGCTTTCTTGTTAGATGGATATTCAATGTATTTCAATGTGGGAAATGAAGAAAACTGTCCTATGTAAATGGTCCTAAATTAAGTGAACCTTTAAAAATCTTAGTTAGGACAATTGCAGGGGATATACTACACAAGTAACTGACAGTATTATATCAAATACAAATTGAATGGTCAGATCCAAAAAGAAGACTACGAATAGCCTTTGTCTCTTCGCTGCCATCGAAATGAAATTCTTCAATAGGAATATCTGTAGGCAATGTTCATTAATTTACAATTTACACTACTCTTTTTTTATTCTCATTTCAGTAGCAGAGAAGAGACAAAGATTACTCGTTATCTTCTTTCCAAGACTTACCCTTCAGTCTGTATTTTATATAATACTATCAACTATTCGTGCAGTATATTATCTTAAATTGTCCTGATCAGGACTTTTAATGATTTACTTAATTTACAATTTACATTATTCTTTCCCTTTCATTTCCTCTATATTTCTATTCGAGGCTGTATAGGCAATGTCCACTACTGTTCTTTCCATTCCAAACTGTTTATACAATTACAGTAACATTTTGCTGGGATTCCCGGTGAAACAGAAGACGAGCAGGCGAACACTGAAGGCTAGACTGCGGCATTTCATTTATAAGAATATTTAATGGTGGAAATTGCATAGAATACTATGAAAGATACACGAAATATTCGAATTACAATGTTTTTACAGTATCTGGTCAGGTTAGGGTGGGTTAGCTGAAAAAAGTTTTCTATTGAAGCTTTATTCCGAGGAATACGCGTTTGCGTGAAAAATACGCAGTCCACCGAAGACAAACGGAAACGTGTTCATGCTCGCGGGACCAAAGTGCAATCGTAGAAAGCAGCGAACTTGTGCCCTGGACTTACGAAGAGAGCGAAGTGTGGTCGCTTGGCTCACGCTCGGTCAGAGCTTGGTGAGCGTTACCACGCGACGGTGCTCGAAGTTACCTTGGCCGTAGTCCTGCGGGTGATGATGATGACCCGGCGCGCTGCTGCCGTACGGGGTCAGTCCGGCCCTTATCCTCGAGCAGCCTATCACGCCCGCGTACGCTTGCCTGTACTGCTTGTTCATGATCACATAAATGATCGGGTTCACGCAGGAGGCGAAGTAGAGGAGGAGGTAGCCCAACACGTGAAACTCTAAGAAGATGGAGAGGGGGGTAGAGAGATATTTATAAAAACGGCTAACAAATCGAGTTGCAATTTTTTTCCTCCATCAAATTTAATTTTGTTTTGCTCAAACTTTCAGGTCCACTATTTTTTCTTTGTTTTTTTCATTTGCGGAAGCTTATCGGATTGTTGTTGCATTTTCACCTGGATATCTAACTTCCACGTCGGCGACCTTGACGATGGTGATGGGAAGATAACAGGCGACGAAACTGAGGAAGATGGCGAGGACCATTTTCGTTATCCGCCATTCGCTGCGCCTTTGTTTAATCTCCCTTGTGTCTCTTCCCGGCGTGTGCGGTGATTTTATCGCGGGGGCTGCATGCTTTCGCATTCTCGTCTCGGATCTGTTAATCATAAGAATCAGAATTTGTTATCTTGAGTATTCTTTAGATCACATTTAAGAACATAATTTAGTACATAAGAGTGATTCGAAATAAATTCATTTCCATTTTGTTATTCCATTATCATGTATACATATGTATATTACTGTTGTATCTTACGATAAAAATTACGATAGATCTCTATTTTTTTCTACTATAATGAATTCCTAAAAAATGGTTGCCCCCTGAAAACACGTAAGTTTTGTTTTTGATTTAAGGGAGACAAGTGTGGAATAGTTAACAGAGAGATTATGCAATATTATTTATTTCTACTACGAGAAAAACCAATAGTTCTAATTGAAACTGTTAAGGACTGATAGTTTCAATTAAAACTATCAAGAACTAGTAGTTTTAATTTAAAAAATGAGCTTTCATGGCTGATCTTATGCTATTTTATATTATAACTATAAATCTTATGTTATTTTATATTACGGAGCTATAAATGTAGAATGCATAGTTGGTTTATTTACCTGTGCACTACCCAGAATATTTTCGTATAGCATCCGACGATTATTAAGCAAGGTATCACAAAGCCCACAACGAAAAGGAACGTTTTAGATGTGTGGCCGTTGCTGTCTCTTACAATCGAGCAAGTTTCCAAATTTGAATCGTAATCAAACCTTCCTAAAAAGTGACAGAAGCAAGAGCGAGATTTTAGAACTATTCTAACATCGCGAAAGCTGCCTGCGTGTATAATATTATAACTCACCCCAAATTCCTAGGAGGGTAGGAACTTGCATTCCGTACGAGAAAATCCAACAGAACACGATCATAAAGGCGATCCAATATTTTTTGTACACTTTACTGTACACGCCATGGTGGGCTATCATGATATATCTGAATAAGAAAATTTAAAAGTAAAGATAAACATTTTTTTTTAATTTATATGAACATATACATGTATGTAATTACACAGGGTGTCTCATAATTCATAGAAGAACCGGGCATGGAAGATTTCTGAGGCGATACCGAATAACTTTTTCCTTTGGCGAAATGTCGTTTGACGCTTTGTTTTTGAATTATTGACGAAAAACACTGGCCAATCAGAACGCGCGTAGAGCCCGCGCTCAGGGGCGGAATTCCGCGTCGCGATGCCCCGACCCAAACGCGTCGGTACAGCAGAGAGCAAAAGTTGTATCGGATACCGAATACAAGTTGATTAATTTACTATCAGATATCTAAATTTTATAGCATAGATTGCTATCTTTTAAGAAATTCGTGGCGTTCTTAACGGAAAGTAGCACATATTAGTATTAGTAGAGCAACGTAAACATATTATATTTCCCTCAGGTATTATTATATTTGTTATAACTATGACACGAATTAAAATGGCAGTTTCTTCATTGGAGACAATGATGCATACCTATTGATAGTGATAGCTGCAACGGAGAGGAGACTCACGCCAACGTTTCCGTACCTTAGAAAAGGTACAAGGACGCATAGAAATCGTACGTCCGCCCAACTGGCGTCGACGAACCTGATGGAATCGAAAGGCAGTACGAGGAGGCAGAAGACGAAGTCTGCCACGCAGAGACTGCAATTGTTAATAACACTCTTATTAACATATTGTCGATTAAAGTATGTAATATGCAAAGGCAATATCACATATTATTATAAAAAAGAAGAATGTTCGAACAAAGTATTTCGGGTATCTCTGTTAAATTTTCTCGTTTGATATACGCAGTAAAAAAAGTAATACAATAAAAATTGATAAAGTAATGTATGCTTGTGTGTACCTTATAATGAAAGCTGCCGCAACGTTACGAACTTTTGGGTATTTACACAGCGCGATGATCGTCAGCAGATTGCCAGCAAGACCAGTGATCATAATTAGTATTGCAACCACTGCTGCAAATGTTCTTAGTGGCCTTGAGAACCTGTACCAGAGAATTGTATAGTTTTTAATTTGTTTTTATTGGGAAATTGCAATGTGAAAATTAATAAATTATAAGTGGGCAGTGAATGCTTATTCAAACGTTACTGTGGGATGATTTTATGGGAAGCAGGAAAGAAGAAGGGAAGAAGAATTTAATGTACGAATTATATAATAATATTTGTGCAAATACTGTACTCACATTTGTAATATTTCATTCAGTATTTAATTATTTAAAAAAAGTGGAATTTAAGATTAACAACATTTAAAGGACTATTGCAATGTGTTCTAATTTAAATTGCAGTAAATAAAATACATGTACTATGTATTTCCAATCCTTATTTTACACTATTAAATAAATAAGTCTATATCGTACAAATTAGAGAAGAAACGAGAATTGTTGCAACTATGTACATTTTACGAATAATATAATAATATAAGATTTGCTGGAATACTGTACTTATATTCGGAGTATTTTATTTAGCATTTAATTCAGAATTTTATTAATAAGGACAACTGCAGTTTACAATGAATAATATTTAAAGAACTATTGTAGTGCGTTCTGATTCAAGTTACAGTGTAAATAAAATACATATACTATGCATTTCCGGTCCTTATTTTACACTGTTAAATAAACGAATCTATATATTATGCAAATGAGTTGGAACAAACTCCATTGATCGGGTTGTTTCATAAAATGATATTTACCTTGATATCTCGCCATCGATTGTTGGGCTCTCTGTGTTGTTCTCAGAGGCACGTAATAACCACGTGGCTATGTTATCCATTTCGAAGATGACGAACTTTGCTTTGTTTCCTGTGACTCATTCGATTTCGAACACCTTCCAGACCTGGAACCAATAACAATAATAATAATGAAAAATTGGGAATTGTGCTTAAGATTAGATAAAAATGATTTTTATAGATACTTTTTTATAATTTACTGCTTTATTTATAAAAGACACAAATTTTACCAGCTATTCTTCACAAAGCGTTTTAACTAAGTAGTTAACTCAACTAATTGTCTAACTAATTTCACCAACTAATCTTTGTTTGATTCAATTCATTGGCCCCCTTATATCAATTTCACACATGTTTTTCTGGAAAATGCACTGATAGACAAAATACATATACATATACATGCACTTCGTTCTGCTCCAATCAATGAATGACTTCAATGAGTACAACTCACGTACGCATCTTCTTTAAATATGAATTTTGCCCAGTTCAATGACACGGCACGAAAAAGGACAAAGAAGTGTATCGCAAAACGATTAAATAACACTAATAGTGAAGTACGTTTAATTATTAATTAAATATGTATATAGATTTAAAGTTTGTTATCAGATCATTTTTATTACTTCATACACTATTCGTATAATTTCTCAATTTTTTCAGTTGCTTCTGAAATGTGTGATGATTCATAAACTACAATATTCTAATAAGCGACTCATTTCATACAGTATAAAAGTAATATAAAGATATACAGCTTCCAAATGGAAACCCTGAAAATTATCACCTTTAATTCCACGTGGAAATTAACGCGGTATAAAAACAGAGGGGCGCGAATTCCCACGAAAAGGAAACCGCGATCTAAAACTCTAGCTTGATGCTGACCGTGCATGACGTAAAGCGGAAACGATGCCGTTGTTCTACAACAATTTCCTGAACCGAATTGGAATTTGTTCGATGAAACAATATCTCTTACTTGCGCAATAAGGATAAGTAAGAGATATTCCTAAGGAAAATATTGCTGTGATATTCATGCTAAAAATCGCAAATAATAAAAAAATAATAATAAAGTCTTTTTCTTGCTATTTGCGAGGAAAATTTTAAACCATTGAGTCAATCATTTGGAAAGTTGATAGCTTATCGGTGATAAGATTGAAGGAAAAAGTACAGGCTCAAAAGTAAAGCTCATCAGAGAATTGAAGGTGTAATTTTTATTTTATTTTTGTATGAAACAATACTATGAAAAATGATTTCGTTTTCTTCGTCTCTGCCTTCGTTTGGTATTTCTTTTTTTTTTCTCAATTGATAGCGAAGCTTCGATTGTTCAATCATGTTGAACAAGTTCGATTGAGAACATATTTGAGAGAAATATCAGAGGATAGAGATATCGATAAGGAAAGTATGGGATGATGGGTTCAGGCTACGCTGGATTTGGTAAACTAGGGTCAAGCTGCGGTGCATTAACCCCGATTGAGCTTAATTAGGAGAAATTAACGGACACCCGGTACTTGGCGTCCCTTGCAACAAAAAACTCGTCAAAACTGATGGGAGACATGGGAACCAACGGGCGATGTCGCGTTGTATCGCTACGCTGAGCTGTCTTCTCTTTTCACTAACCCTTTTCTTCGGTTATCTCTCTCAGTTGGTACATGGGTATGTGCTATGATATCTATTTCACAACAGATGAAATACCCGTTGGGAATAATTTTTGCTGACTGCAATCTGTCGATGTTGCCTTTACGATATTTGCGAATCAATTTTTCATTTTATTTTATCGCCACTCCCTTTTTATATAAATGTCTGTGGAATTATGAAAATAATTCAGGAAAACGCTGATTGGAATTGAAAATGAAATTTCTTCTTAGTTAAGAGACATTTAACTTAATTTCTAATAAGTAATTTGATGCTGATCCATTTATTCCATTCTTTTTTTCAATTGAATGATTAATTTCTGGCAGCTTTTTTAATATCTTTCAGGAGTAATGTAAAGTACGTGGAAAGCAACTATAATTCTTTGTTATGAGCACTATGCACATTGAATACTGTGAAATCGTTGTCTTATTAATATAAAGTCGTTTGAAATTTAGTGAAAACAAATTATCGAATAAGAATCATATTAATGCTGTCTAATAAAAACGAATAGAGCCTAGTTGGCTACGTAACTAGGTCATTTATAACCATCTGGATGAATACCGAATAGCACTGACTGATGATCACTGTAATAACACCTAAGAGTGAATTATAATCATGCTTTAGAAGTGATGAAATAAATTACCACTGAAAGGGATACCCGATTTTATTATTATAATGTTACGCCAGCTTTATCGTGTTGCTTAAGAAATGATTTGTCTTCGTAATATTAATTTCTTTGAGAACATTAAACAATTGTGAATGATTTGTGTACATATATCTACAAGCATACATTACTTTAACAAAGCTCATGCAATTGAAACACTTACATGTTTTAAAATATTGCACTTTCGTACAAATGAGATCAAACTAAAAATTACTATATAATTAATAGCTCGGAGTTGTGATGATTGAATATCGATAGTATCATGAAGATTGGGAATTTTAAACTGGAACTTACTCTTAATACGTAAATCTGCATTTATTAAATAGGTTGCATACACCTAACAAGCAAGAATATTAACTCAATATTAACTCAATATTTAACTCAATATTTAACTCAATATTAACTCGATGTTACCTCTACGTTAACTCGCTATTAACTCACTATTAACTTAATATTAACCCAATAGTTAACCCAACATTTAACTCAATATTAACTCAAGCATCGAACAACTTCTGTAAATTACAATTGCATCTTCAAATTACTGGGTCATCATCAAAATATTCCACATTTGTAAAAAAAAATGAAATAACAACTTAAAATCACTATACAGTTAATTGCTCGAACTGTTTGTCTATGATTTGTAATGATTAAATGCTTTGTGATGATTAAATATAGGCAGTTTTATGATGATTGAAAACTTATATTTGAAACTTATTCTAAAGACGTAAATCTGCATTTATTAAAAAAGTTGCATGCACCTAGACAAGCAAGAACATTAACTAAATATTAATTCAATATTAACGCAATATTTAACTCAATATTTAACTCAACACTAACTTAATATTAACTCAATGTTATCTATATGTTAACTCACTGTTAACTCACTATTAATTCACTATTAACTCACTATTAACTCAATGTTAACTTAATGTAACTCAATGTTAATTCGATATTAACTCAATATTAACTCAATATTAGCTCCATATTAATTCACAAAATTAGCTCACAACATTAACTCAATATTAATTGTTAACATTAACTCGCAATGTTAACTCAATATTAACTCAACATTAACTCAAGCATCGAAAAGCTTCTCTAAAAATTGAGGAAGCGATTTCAACGCTTGACAAATCTGTGGTTGCCATCTGACGTCACCGAATGATTTCCGAGTTAATCACGCGGCGAATGGCAATGAATGAGTCAACTTGACTCACGGTGAAAGTACCTAAGCTCGACGAGGCGCGTGACCATCGATACACGTTTGTACGCGTGCTGTGCACATGCAAATCAACTGATTGCATTGCCCATCGGAGATGTACCACTATCTGACACGAGGAATGTCTCCATTCATGGGAGTAGATAATGATGCTAGCAAACACTCACGCTGCAGCAAACTTGAATTGTTTCGGTTATTGTCAGTCAGTCAGGTGCGATGTATCATTAATAAAAAATATCTGAGTTAAGTTTTGATTGATTAATTAGTAAATCAACTTTGTCTTATTTATACATTAATTAAAAATAACTCAGACTGTTAATTATTCAATTCATTTGACGCCGCCTCACGTTACGTGCTTTCAATAATATAAAAATGGTTGATTTATAAATCAATTTTAATCCTTGTATAATAGACATTAATGCATGGGTTGATTTTTTTTTATAAATAAATGCATTCATTTTTCACACAAGACATTTCTCTTTACTGTTTTTTTTCTTGGAAATGCAATGTTTCTATTAAAAAAAAAAAGGATACTGATGTACAGAAAAGATTTGGATGACGAAACACAAAGTGATTAAATTTATTCTTTAAACAAATTTAAAGCAAAGAAGTGGTAATGAAATCGTGACAACGGAAAGAAACAATGGTGGTCGGTTATTGTGACACCGACAGTATTCTTATCCTTAATGCGTTTCAAGCAGTATCGCGAAATGTCCATTGAAATTTACGATCGCTCGTATTTTGAGAGTAACACGTGGACGTATTGTACACGTGCATTGAGTTCAGGGAAAGCACACCCACGCGAAAGAAATCGAGTAAACAGTCTATCTTGTTGGTCGAGATTCAAATTTTATTCATCCATAAAATGTTTTTATGTTATATATAATATATCCTTTTTTATCCAATCGAAAAATTTAATTTTTATTTTAATTAACAAAACCTTACGTCGTTCATCATATAGTAAATTTTTGTTGATGTCACAGGGATTTATTTATTCATAAATAGTTATAGTATTACCCTTCTTGTCCAAACAAAAATCTAGTTGTAATTTTAAACTATTAACAAAATCTTACGTTGTTTATTATATAATAAAATTTTGTTGATGTGACAGGGATTTATTCATTCGTAAAGAGTTTTTATATTATTTCTTTTATTCAACCAATAATTTGATCTTAATTTTAAGTAATTAACAAAATCTTACTTTGTTCATTATATAGTAAACTTTTGTTGATGCCGCGAGGATTTATTTATGCATAAATAATTCTAGTATTACTTTTCTTTTTCCAACCAAAAATCTAGTTGTAATTTTAAACTATTAGCAAAATTTTACGTTGTTTATTATATAATAAACTTTTGTTGATGTCACAGGGATTTATTCATTCGTAAAGAGTTTTTATATCATTTCTTTTATTCAACCAATAATTTGACTTTAATTTTAAATAATTAACAAAATATTACGTTGTTCATTATATAGTAAACTTTTGTTAATGTCACAGGGATTTATTTGTTCATAGAGTTTTTATATCATTTCTTTTATTCAACCAATAATTTGACTTTAATTTTAAATAATTAACAAAATATTACGTTGTTCATTATATAGTAAACTTTTGTTAATGTCACAGGGATTTATTTATTCATAGAGTTTTTGTATTATTTCTTTTATTCGACCAATAATTTGATTTTAATTTTAAACAATTAACAAAATCTTACGTTGTTCATTATATAATAAACTTTTGTTGATGTCACAGAGATTTATTCATTCATAAACAGTTTTCATATTATTCTTTTTATTCAACAAATAATTTGATCCTAATTTTAAATAACTAACCAAATCTTACGTTGTTCATTTTATGTATAATAAACTTTTGTTGATGTCGCAGCGATTTATTCATTCATAAAAAGTTTTTATATTATTTCTTTTATTCAACCAATAATTGGATTCTAATTTTAAATACTTAACAATATCTTACGTTCTTCATTATATAGTAAACTTTTGTTGATGTCATAGCGATTTATTCATTCATAAACAGTTTTTTTATTATTTTTTTTATTCAACCAATAATTTAATTTTAATTTTCAATATTTAACAAAATCGTACGTTGTTTATCATGTAGTAAACTTTTGTTAATGCCACCGGTATTCATGTTGAAATTATTTTCATTGATGCCGAATTAAAAATTTCCATAGTCACACATTTTATTACGCATTATGGCATAGTAATACGATTTCTCTTTCAATTAAAATTAATTTCTACACGTGTTTCGCGTAAGCGATCGAGTCTCACGCTGAACTGGGAATTTCTTTCGCGATACAATGTATCGTTTCACGTAGAAATCTATTGTTTTTTTAGTGGGTATCCAACTTTCACTGGACGCGAGACATAAACGTAATCGGGCGAATAGTGAATAGGTATCAGGACAACTGAACTGCTAATTGGAAATTAATATTATCTACGGTTTACACGGTCAAGCATCTACAGATATATATATCTAATAATATGTATATATAAAATAAAATAATTAAAATAAAAAATAATTGCATACAAAAGTATGTAAAATAAATAGTTAATAATAATCTATAATTATTTAAATCATATCTGTGGCAACACAGAGCATTGTTAATAATATTCACACCACTGTTAATAATATTTTCAGAATTTTCTTATTTTCTGCTCCACCAAGAGGAGACACAATAAATCAAAATCTATTTTAGGCAGATTTAAATGCCAGCCATTAGATTTACGATACCTTTATTGTCTCTCCCATTGAAGAACTTAAATCTCTGCGCTTCGAAAGTTTACAGTTCCCTCTTTATTAGTCATCCCTGACGAATGCAAGCATAGGAAGCCAGGAGGAGTGATTCATTGGTATGGGGTCATTTAAACGGAACAGGTGATTCCGTGACAGAGGACGAAAGCTAGGCAGGTAGAGAATGCGTCGCTGGCAATGAGGCAAACAGGAAAGGGACCAAGGAAATGCACCGCCATAAAAGCAGGCAAAATTTCCGACACTTTGCAAGATAGAAACACAGGGATTTTCTGTTGAAATTTCTCTAATAGCATCCTGCTGAAAAGTGATTTATCAAATTCGGATCTACGACTGCTGGGTATTAACTAATTGATATTTAATGTGTCGAAATTCGTGAAAGAACTTACAATTGGGACAAAGTCGTGTATATCAGAGTCTTATCTCTGAGCAAATCTTCGAAAATTGGAAAGCAATTTTGAAAAACATGTCTTTCTTGTTATTTCATTTGTGTAAATATTCTAAATTCTTTCGCGAAGTTGATTTTGAAGAAATACACTATTTATTATCCATTAAATAATGAATAATTGAGATATACAAAATACATCATGAATATCGTGCGGTACAATTCATAAATAAATAAGATCGATGAATATTAAAATGAGAGTATCGGAAATTTAACTGCCTGAAACATTGCAGTCGAGTAATTTCATTTTTATACACATACCAACATCGTATATATTGAAATTTTATCTATAAGCAAATCTTTGAGAATTAGAAAGTAATTTCGGAAAACATGTTTTTTTAATCATTTAGTTATTTCAATTATTTTTAATCGTCTCATGGAATGGATTCTAAATGAATGTCAAACGAATACGCTATTTACTATCCCATGAATAACAAATAATCGAAACATACAAAATAAACAATGAATATCGTCCGATACAAAATAATTAATTTAAAAATAACATTCATACATAAATAAAAGCAATGCAAATTGAAATGGAAGTATTGGAAATTTAACTATGCAGTAGAGAAATTTTACTCTTACGCTTACGTTCAGGTCGAATTTACATTAAACTACCAAGCATACAATTTTTATTTAAACTAAACTGCAAACTCGATGATGATGACGCTGAAGTGCAAAAGGTTAATGCATCGAGGCAATAACGCGCGGTTTCGAATATGGCACAGACGTTCGTTGCAATTGAGGATTTACGCTAGTTTCCAAGAATTCTAGATTGCTTTTAATTAATAGGACTATTACTGTCGGGGTGTTGATCAAAATTCTCGTATGTGTTCGTGTTTGCGACCGCTATATCAACTTGCTTAATGAATGATTAGTAAATTAAACGACGGAAATATGTTTTCTCGCTTCTCTTCGTGGTAATGTTATAATGCAATGGTACAAATGTCTCGTGATGGATCTATGGGAGCAAAACAGGCTTATGTAAATGAACAGGTGAGATGAGTGCATTCGTGAAATTTATATGCAAGTAGAAAAATAAGTGACACGAGAGTGTTTTCTTCCAAACAGAAAATATAAACGGCTTTAATAATATAAGATGTGTAAAAGCTACAAAAGCTTTACTTTCTTTGAGTTTTAAAGTTTAAAATTTTGTGGATGAAACTACCAGTGGATAAATTGTCATATGTTTTTAATAATTATTTGTTTTTGTTTTATTAGAAAAGGTAGTAGTAAAGCAATTATCATTTAACGACGTTTGTATGCGCAAATATTGATTAACAATATATTATAAACAATAAGTATATATTATAAACAAATAAATTTGTTCAAAGTGTAATGATTTTACTGCAATTTAATCTAGTTATTAATTAATCCACAATCGAGGATTAATAAACATCTATTTGTAAACTAAATACAAAAATAATACCACGCTCGTATCCTGAGTACAGTACACCACGTGCTCTACAGCTCCGAATTAACAGACTCTCCAGCAGGGAGGGTGTCAAAGAAGAAGAGGTCAGAAAAGGGAGAAAGGATACCCGGAGGTCATGGGTGCAGCGCGTATTGCAGTGAAACCTTTTTCTGTTTCAGAATTGTCAATGCTCACATGAGCCCCATACATGCGTGTTTTTGCCTCGATCTTGGCATTGGTCCTCCTTACAGCGACACATATGCCTGTGAGTTCAATTGCCACTCGGTTCGTCAAGAAATGTTCCTTGAATTATCTCGGATGATACACTGTTATACATTGAGAGTGTCCACTGTTCGAGAACTTTTAAATTGCACCCGGTTCTTATTTGGGACAATTGGAATCAAGGGAATGCAAGTGACATTTTTGACACTGTTTAGTTAAGTACAGAAATGGTTACTTATTCATTAGATATTATATTGTAAATAATTTTGTGTCCATAATAGTGTCCACTGTTCGAGTACTTTTAAATTGCACTCGGTTCTTATTTGGGACAATTGGAATCAAAGGAATGCAAGTGACATTTTTGACACTGTTTAGTTAAGTACAGAAATGGTTACTTATTCATTAGATATTATATTGTAAATAATTTTATGTCCACAATAGTGCCTACTATTCGAGTACTTTTAAATTGCACTCGGTTCTTATTTGGGACAATTGGAATCAAAGGAATGCAAGTGACATTTTTGACACTGTTTAGTTAAGTACAGAAATGGTTACTTATTCATTAGATATTATATTGTAAATAATTTTATGTCCACAATAGTGTCTACTATTCGAGTACTTTTAAATTGCACTCGCTTCTTATTTGGGACACTTGGAATCAAAGGAATGCAAGTGACATTTTTGACACTGTTTAGTTAAGTACAGAAATGATTACTTATTCATTAGATATTATATTGTAAATAATTTTGTATCCACAATAGTGTCTACTATTCGAGTACTTTTAAATTGCACTCGGTTCTTATTTGGGACACTTGGAATCAAAGGAATGCAAGTGACATTTTTGAAGCTCTTTAGTTAAGTACAGACATGGTTAAATCGTTAGATATTCTATTGTAAATAATTTTATGTCCACGATAGTGTCTACTATTCGAGTACTTTTAAATTGCACTCGGTTCTTATTTGGGACAATTGGAATCAAAGGAATGCAAGTGACATTTTTGACACTGTTTAGTTAAGTACAGAAATGGTTACTTATTCATTAGATATTATATTGTAAATAATTTTGTGTCCATAATAGTGTCCACTATTCGAGTACTTTTAAATTGCACTCGGCTCTTATTTGGGATACTTGGAACCAAAGGGATCCAGGTGACATTTTTGAGACTCTTTAGTTAAGTACAGACATGGTTAAATCGTTAGATATTCTATTGTAAATAATTTTATGTCCACAATAAAGTGTCCACCATTCGAGCACTTGTAAATTGCACTCGACTCTTATTATTTGTACTTTTCTTAAATCGCACTCGACTCTCTGGTCAATGAATGCATAACACACACGCATGGATAGAAGACAGAATTCGTGGGAACAACTATCAAATATAAAACCGAGAAGAATCCCCAGTCTGACTCACCGCATTAATTCCTTTCACGAATCATCCGTCGAAGCGGCACGCGGCCGGCAGGACATCCGGACCGCACTAGGAAAACTCGTCGCTCCTTTTGGCCCCTGGATAACACGCGGAAACGCGCGCAGTCTCATACAGTCCCTTATTATAGTTTCTTACCAGTGTTTCACAAAAATCACTTAATAATTTATCACTTATTAATAACAAAAATACAATATAAACATTCTTGAACTTAAAATTTACTTGCGACAATCTGACACTTTTCTCATGCAGTTCACTCTGATATAAGCAATAGTTTTCCACTAAAAAAAAATCCAGTGAGTACACGCATACACTGTCCACTGCGAGGAATTAAATAGAGGTCCAATTTATGGCATTCGTAGATTCATGACACTGTTTGCTGACACAGAGATACACGATTGGAAAATGCTTGTCGCAGAGGAACACACAGGAGCAACGCGAGAAAGGTCCGCTCCTCAAGCTCACTTGTGACAGACTGTTTCCAGAGTGCTAGATACGGGCCCAACGCGCAAATGGTGGGGAAAGCGAACTTAGGCGAGCACTAACGAACGTGTGTAAAAGCCTGGGTGCTGACAAGCGCGAAATGTTTCAATGAAACGCTGAAATCGAAAGAGCCCTGGAAGTTCTTTAAAAAGAAAGTTCCCATGTTATAATTTATTTAAAACAAATTTAAAAAATTGTCAGTTTCAATAGAACCTGTAAAACGATATTATTAAACTTGAATTGTGATTGTGACTGATTAATGATTATATTGTAATGTAATACGATGATCATAATATTATATAATAATTATAATATAAGTTCAATAATATTGTTTTATAAGTTCTATTGAAACTGAAACATTAATTACTTTTTTTAAGGTCTTATGACGTGAGAACCTTCTTAGTATCATGGTCATATTATTATGTATTATAATATTTATACTATAATATAATTATAATACAAGTTTAATTATATTATAACTTACTAACAATGTTAAAGAATTTCTCAATCTTTGTAAGAAATACTGTATACTATTCAATGGGTAGTACTACAACAATATTAAATAATTATGACAGTTAAATTAAGTCATAAACAAATGTTATTTAGATATTATTCCTGACAAATACTACTCATCTTTTTTGTTCGTTTTTCAATAATAAAAGTATTCCTTTTTTCTCTTTTCTCAGTTACAATAGAACTTATAATACAATATTATTAAATAAAATGCTGTTAAACAACGATGATAATTGAATTAGGTTATAAACAAATGTAACTTACGTATTATTCTTGACAAATACTCATCTTTTCTGTTCGTTTCTTAATAATAAAAGTACATCTTTTTTTCACATTGATAATGGGAAAAGACTAGAAAAGAATGAAGATACATAAGAAGATGTACAATTTGGTAACAAATGCGTACATTTTTCACAAAGTGCAAAACAACTATATTATATTAACAAAGGAAAAAATAACTAGAAATCTGTTTTTGGCGTTTTTGTTATAAGTAGTAATGTATCTACTTAGCTTTGTCATACATATGAAGCCTGTTGTGTTAAATAAATGCATATATATGTTGACAAACACTATTTGTTTAAACAATCGATTTAAAAATTGCATTAAAAATCGTTGTTAAAATTATGTTAAAACTTTTCTTAAAAGCGACATTAAAAGTTATTTTGGAAACCGTTTTAAAGATTGTTTTAGAAACTATTTTAAAAATGTATATGAAAAATGCTTTAAGAATTGCCTCCGAAATTTCTCTAAAAATTGCTCTAAAACTTGCTTCAGGAGTTGATTGAGAAGTCGCTTAAAAAATTCTTTTTTAACAGTTTTAAAAATTAATTCACATCTACAATACAGGATAATATTCGGTTAATATCTCCACTCTATGAGGAATCCAAAAGTTTCCGTGAAACCCGCATCCGGGCACCACGAGCACATGCATACGCTACTCGATACAGTATCCTGAAAGGTATGATTAATCGTATCCACGAATTTCTATGGAAGCCAATGAAAATTTTCGCGATCGTATCGTCCCTTTCAATTCATGACGGTTTAGTGGACGTGGTGTGTTACAGCGTGAAGTAAAGTTACACCGATTTAGGTCGAAGTTTTTATAGAAAGGGGACTCTGAACGAGCCAGCGGTCCCTTGACAATAAATCGTCAAACGCTGGCTTTTTATTAGAGATGAGGGTGTAAGCTCTAGGCTTAATCTGGGCCAATATGCGTTCGTCCAACGAATGCAGTAACAGTGTAACCGGTAACAACAACACTTTAGCAATGATAGTGCTTCGAACGATCATCGATTTGAAGCAGTATTTCTGCGAACGAAGGAGAAACGTTCGAAGAAATCTCTGGCCTGTGTAGAAATTGCCGTTTCTTGATTTATTAAGGGACTGTACCTTTGGAAAAGTTTTCTTCCATTTGTTAACTTTTGTCATTTTACAATATTATTCAATTAGTCTAAAAATGGTAATAGAAATGATAGTAATAGACATTTTTAGTATGGCTCTATAAAAATAACAACAAAAGGATAAATTAATCGAAGGGCAATGGAATTATTTTTTTGTACTGGAAGCAACCTAACATTTTCAATTCCCATAAGATTAAAATTCCTGTTGAAAGCAAAACAATTGGTCAAATGGAAAATACTGAAAACTGATTAAAAGGAAATAAACTCGAACGCCATGTTGAAAAAAACTATTTGTTTTAAAAACCGCTAAAAAATTTCTTTAAAAGTTGTTTTGAAAATTGCTTTAAAAGCTGGATTAAAAATTGTCTTAGAAATCTTATTAGAAAATCCGTTCAAAATTATTCCAAATGTTGCTTTAAAAGTTGTTTTGAAAACCGTTTAAAAAAATGCTTTAAAAACTGCATTAAAAATTGTTTTAGAAGTTGTATTAAAAATTGCTTTGAAAATTGGTTCAAAAATTGTTTAAAAGTTGTTTTCAAACCCGTTTCAAAAATGGTTTAATAAACTATAATAAAAATTGTTTTAGGAATTATATTAAAAGTTGTTCCAAAAATTGCACTAAAGTTGGTTCGAAAATTGCTTAAAAATTGCTTTCAAAGTCATTTAAAAAATAGCTTTGGAAGCCGCTTTAAATATTGTTTTGGAATTAAATGGAAAAATTGCTTGAAAAATCTCCGTAATGTGTCATATTAAAATAGTGATGGCGCAACAGATGCAATTCATTTAAATCGACCCGATCCAAAAAGCACTTGTCGGCTGGTCTCGTGGACTTCCGTTTAAATTGATAATTATGTTTACCAGTGCGTGATCGAGTGACCGGGTAAATGGCGTTTCCTCCTCGCGAAGAAGAAAAAGAGGGGAACGGTGCCACTTCCGATTTATTAGGGGCGCGGGTGCGCGTTCTTCCGTTGCGGACGTTCGTACCCAGCTGCGGTTTCTCCCCCTTTTGTAGGCAGTGCAACCGTAGGCTGGGTAACGAAATGTAATTATTTTTAAAAAGGATGTAGGGACCGTCGCGGCATGTTTTTCAGCGGCCAGCACGCGTGTGTTTCGAATCAAGCGTAGGTGTATTAAGAGTAAGCATCGTCGAGGATGGCCCCCGATGTGTCACATTTCTATATAAATCATTCTCCGCTCGTAATCGCAGCGTGGACACTTATATTTATACACGTATGCACTTGTACATTCGGAAGCTTCCTTGAGAGAATAAAGATTGGGCGAGTTGCAATGTCACGGTTGAACCGGAAGTCCCTTGAAACTACGGGGATTTATGTGGTATTTTAGAAAAGATTCTTGATATTTTTTTCCGAAAGAAATACAATTAATAAACATTATTTGGCCAGTGGATTTGTTGTCTTTGTGAATTCCTTCGAAGGTTAATGATTTATTAATAATAACCTACTGTAATTAAAGGGTTCAGAATTTTTGTACAATCATAATTTCACATTAACGTCAACTATGATTTTACGAAACGATAGTTCCAGATCAAAATCAATCATGACGTTACAAAATAATAATTTGAAATCAAAATTAGTTATAATTGTACAAAATCATAATTGGAAATCAAAAACAATTACAGTCGTACAAAATCATAATTTTAAATCCGGCAACTATGATTTTGCAAAATGTTAAATTCAAATCAAAGTCAATTATGATTTTACATAATCATAATTTCAAATCAAAATCAATCGTGATTTTGCAAAATGATCATTTCAAATCAAAGCCAATTATAATTTTACATAATCATTGTTTTAAATGAAAATCAATAATGATTCAGCAAAATGATAATTTCAAATCAAAATCATTTTGATTTTACGCAATGGTAATCTCGATCTTTATAAAATCAATACAAAACTATGATTTTGATTTGAAATTATCATTTTGTAAAATCATAATTGATTTTGATTTGAAATTATCATTTTGCAAAATCATAATTGATTTTGATTTGAAATTATGATTTTATAAAACCATAATTGATTTTGATTTGAAACTATGATTTATAAACCCATAATTGATTTTGATCTGAAATTATAATTTTGTAAATTCATAATCGATTTCGATGTGAAATTATGATTTTGCAAAACCATAATTGCTTTTGATTTCGAATAATGATTTTGTAAAATCATAATCGATTTTGATTTGAGATTATGATTTGACAAGTCACGATTTATTGTGCTTCGAAATGATTTTACCAGCCATAATTGATACAATTTTACAAATCCTAATCGAATCGGAATTTTTCTCAACCAGTTTTATGTACAACGTTTGATTATACGCAGGTGTAAACCGAAGATTCGATGATAGATCTATTTTCGGTACGGACTAAGCGATGAAGATTCGCACAAAGCTGTGTCTGCGGAGTGCGAAGTTGAGAAGAAGTTCTTTGAAGCTGCGTGGTAGCATAATCGCG
Source organism: Holcopasites calliopsidis (assembly GCA_023838395.1). Lineage (NCBI taxonomy): Eukaryota > Metazoa > Arthropoda > Insecta > Hymenoptera > Apidae > Holcopasites > Holcopasites calliopsidis. Next base: position 307,795 of record JALHAQ010000072.1, read on the forward strand.
ATTACTTGCGAGACTTGTAATGTATTCTATTTAAGCATAGACGCCTCCGCAGCTTGGCCACGTTGAACGTCGTTTGTTCAACGAGTTCACTGATTTCACTGTTGATGTCTTACCGCCCTCGGCTTTGTTAACGACAATTCAGGATTGAAAGAGGCCGCTGTGATTCAAGAGGAAATCTTGCTAATAGTCGCCATTTACTGATTGAAGATTTTCGCATTTGCTCGACAGTGGATAAATATAAGATAATTATGAAATAATTTTTTATTATGTACTAGTAAATCAGAATATTTGGATTCGTTTTCTAAGATTTATAAATATGTAATCTTTCGATAATGTCAAATATGATCGTAAAATAAAACGTACACAGTAATAGGAATTTAGAGAATAGTGATATACATATACATATTGTAATATAAAATATGTAAAGAACCTTTGTTTCATTGATAGCGATTGCAATTTAGTGGAATTGGAATGATTTAATGTTGTAGGTAAAAAAAAGAGCAGAGCTTCGATAAATACAATATTTCTGATCTGAGAAAAAGTAGAAAAACTGCCTCTAAGAAAAAAGAATGTTTAATTGCTCATGAAATGTTTAACGTAAAATATTAAAATAGAAAGTTGCATGAAAAATATTAATAGAGATCTGCATGACTATTAAAGTACCAAAAATAATCGACACTGAAAGGTTTAATATCACAAAGACTTTTATTATTTATTTATTCACTTATTTCAATTGTTTTTTTTTTACTGGAATAAACTGAACAAAATTTTTAAATCGATCATACAATTAATTGAGATCTGTGTAATAGTGAATCGTTCAGCCAGAAAATGAAAAATTGAAAATCCCCACTTAATATTACACAGAATAAAGAGTATCTACTCTCGAATATGATGCGTCGATCACTTGTCAAACATAGTTAACTTCTTGTATACTTTGCCACACAGAAACTCGACAAGTTCTCTTGAAACTGATAAAATAGATTTTCGTTCAGGTTCCCTTGTTCATGAAGGACACTAACCCGACGCCTGCGCTCTATTCAAAACCAGAAAACTCATCTGCAGAAGCGAATTCGGTGATCCAGTTGGCGGATCGGCTTTAGTCGCTTCACGATTAAATCCTCAAGCTATTCTGGATCCAAATTTCTATCCCCTAATTAGGTGCCACTGTTCTTACTTTTGACAAATTCAGAATTCAGTGAAATTTCAATTATAAAATTAATCGAGTAAAAGCTTCTCTATAAAACTTGTGCATATACTGTTACTTATGTGACACTACAATGGAATAGCATTTATATTTAACAAATTGTGTGTCCTGTGTTGTGATATTCTCATACAAATTAACTAATTATCTTTTTAATAGCGATCACTGCATTGAAACCAAAATGAAGAAAGAAATTAAACAGTGAGCTACGACGAAAATTTGATATCTACAAAAATGTAATTTAAATTTAGTACAATTCACAAGAATAAGCATATAAACATAAAAAATAGTGATGAAGAGTAATGTTATATTAATAAGGATAGTGTGAAATATTTCGTATAACACATTTCGCTTGCCATTTATTTTTTAATAGCACTCACTGTATTAAAGCCAAAATGAGAAAAGAAAATAAAAAGTGAGCTACGACACAAATTTAATATCTACGAAAATGTAATTGAAATTTAGTACAATTTACAATAATAAGTATATAAACATAAAAAATAATGATGATGAATAATGTTATATTAATAATAACAGTGTAAAATATTTTGTATAACACATTTCGCTTCAGTGTTGCTATTTATTTTTCAATAACACTCACTGTATTAAAGCCAAAATGAAAAAGGAAACGAAATAGTGAGCTACGACAAAAATTTGATATGTACAAAAATGTAACTTCAAGTTGGTACAATTTACAAGAATAAATATATAGATATAGAAAATAATGATGATGAATAATGTTATATTAATAATGACAGTGTGAAATATTTTGTACAACACATTTCGCTTCAATGTTTCGCAATTTCAATTTGAATACAAAATCCTATAATACCAAAATTAAAGCTGACTTAAGCTGAAAATAGGGGACAATAATTAACATATAGTCAGCTGTAAAAGTAATTAAAGAGTATCACAGAAATTGTGCCTGCGAGAGACATGAATGACCAGCATCGATTTTTCCATTAAACTTTGTACTAAACTTACGAAGAAACATGCCCCGGTGGGAGGTGGACCTTTTACCAAAATTTTGCACAGTGATCGAGCTCGAAACACCAAAGCTGCTGACATGTAATTTCAAGTGTAAACGATCAATAATTAGTGAGAGATTTAATGTTAAAGCCTTGAGATTTCTTTTCTCCTGTAACGTGCATGATGAAGGGTTTGTGAAAAACGACATTGTCTACTTATTGCAAAGGTGAGTGCTCCTCATCTTGATTCCACGAAAGGGTTCAGGTGAATGGGCAAATTGTGCTGACGATAAGACGTGTTACGGTTGGAGCGATTGATAAAACGTGGATTAGATTTTGTGGCTTGGCTGAAGGATTGCATGCACCGCTGTGTGATCAATGAAAATAAGAGTATTTTGCTTGTGATATTTGTGATGAGAAAATATATGCAATTTCTGTCTCACTGCAATTCAAATAATTTGATTGAAATTATGAAACTGGACTAATCAAATATAATTAGGTACGACCTTCTTGCTATGTATTACTATTATTATAAAGTCGTCAATCTATCAATTGAATTGAAAGGAAGTTGAAGGAATACAGGAATTTTAAGAACACGATTAAATAATTTTCCAACCAATACTCCAAACCCTCGAAATCTTTGAATATATGAAAATGTAATTTACACTGTTTCGTATTAATGAAAGGTTAACAAATCGGCGGGGCAGAATTGAAAAATTAAAAGGTGTCGGGTTACTATACACAGTTCAAACAATAATTTCTTTGATTTTCTTTTAATAATATATTAATAATAAGTTTACTATTTTTACTCTACTTTTCTTTTTATTTGTCTCCGTATAATTTTTGTAAAAATTCGCACGGATACCGCGACGTCTTGAAAACGCAATCTCAACAGAGGATAGAATTGGCCGGTAGAGTTTACTCTCGGTTGAAAGAGTTTACCGTTTCGAGTGGCGAAAATAGATTTCTCTCTTTTCCTCTTCGACGCCCCGATGAGAGGAAAAAGATTTCGGGTTGCATTATCCCACACGCGTGTGAAATAAAAAAAAAGGGGGAACATCTCGATGGAATGGTAAAAAAGTAAAAAAGAAATGAGCAAATGCACGACAGGAAAATCGCAAGAAAAGAAAAGATAGAAAATGATAGAAGGCAAGAGCATGACTATCGACATATTAAATTAGATAGAAGGTATTAATTATTCATGAATTGATCGTTCATTAGTTAATTGTACATATATACATATATACAATTATTGTACATGTTAATACCTGATTGGTTAATTTATTTATATTAATTTTCATCATTATTCATCGATTAATCATTTGTTAGTTAATTGCGCATACATATACAATTATTCTATATGCTAATACCTGATCGGTTAATTTATTTATTTTAATTTTCATGATTATTCATGAATTGATCGTTCATTAGTTAATTGCACATATATATACAATTATTGTATATGTGATTTGTTAATTTATTTATATTAATTTTCATCATTATTCATGGAGTAATCATTTGGTAGTTAATTGCGCATACATATGCAATTATTTTATATGTTAATACTTAGTCTTAACCTGATGGGTTAATTTATTTATTTTAATTGTCATCATTATTCACGGATTTATAATTTGTTAGTTAATTGCACGTACATATACAATTATTGTACATGTTAATACCTGATTGGTTAATCTATTTATTTTAATTTTCATCATTATATAAAATGCATAATTAAGCATAAAATTCCATTCATTGAAATGCCCATTGAAATGAATAGAAAATTACAATTTCCTTTCAAAACTTTCATCATTTAAATTACCCAATTCAAGATTGCAATTACATTTCAAGATTTTGTTCATTGAAAGAATCCAATTCAAAGCAGCAATTTCATATGCGCCTCAGACAAATAATAATTAATGATATATGAGTGAAATGGGTGTGTCAAGATCAAATAGACACGTTTGGAAAATAACGTACTGCATATACTCCATGCGATATCCTCGCATTCGTGGGAGCGGCTCACCTTTTGCTAATTGCCATCGGGTATCAATTACTGTAGATTCACCTGCATGCTCGACCATGAAACAGCACACCTGAATAAAAGAAGGGATAAATATTACAGCAATCGCAATAAATAAAAAAAAGTTATCTCTACTTTCCACGAAATAAAACTTCTTCTAATTAAAATAATGATTTACATAATAAAGTGATTGAACGATAACAAAACTGTATATTACATATTAAAATATTACTGCACCATAAATGAACACACTATAAATGAATTAATTTCACTAGTAAAGACCATTCCATTTCTACTCCAAATCACCGTTGTGCAATAATCAACAAGCGCGTCCTAATAACACCGGGAGCTCTAATTAATTAAGAATTTTATTTCTGCGCGCCGTTCGCCGTCAAGTCTCCACTGTTTACGCTCCTGTGCAAAACGATACCTGTCCACCACGCTGTCCGCAGATGGAGTATTGGATGGCGAGCAACGAGACCGGCCACAATGGCAGAGAAGAGGCGATTCAGGAGGTTCTCGAAGATCCAGGATCCGCGCTCCTCTTCGTCGGTTATCCGCGATGGCTTTTACACTTCGCCGCAAGCTGCTGTATACTCTTCATGCTCGTCGGCATTCCTGGGAATCTACTCACGATCATCGCTCTGATCCGTACTAAAAAGGTCTGTAATAAAAAAGAGACACTTTCATCTTCTCTTCTTATCGTTTATCATTGTTTTTACTACGAATGCTTGATTATTTAATTCTTTAAAATGATTTAAATCAGTAATCAAGACGGGACACTTTGATCTTCTCTTCTTATCGTTTATCATTATTTTTACTAGTGATGCTTAATTATTTAATTCTTCAGAATTATTTAAGTTAATAATCAAAAAGGGACACTTCCATCTTCTCTTCTTTTCGTTTATCATTATTTTTACTACGAATGCTTGATTATTTAATTCTTTAAAATGATTTAAATCAGTAATCAAGAAGGGACACTTTCATCTTCTCTTCTTATCGTTTATTATTATTTTTACTGGAAATGCTTGATTATTTAATTCTTTTAAATGATTTAAATCAGCTTTTCTTTACCTTTTGTGTTGGCTTCGTGCATGCGAAATGGATAATACTTGGATATTGCTAGGTCTTCTTTGTTGAACGTGGATATATAGAACGATAAAAGATCATTATCAACACGATTTGTAGAATGTCCAAGTAGTAATTCAAATATTACTAAATACTGTGACATTCATTTTCCTATGAAATTTTTATGATTGACACTTATTTTGATACCGAAATTGTTTCGCAACGTGTGCTTTTGCACAAACAAATTTATATACACATATACATATACTGATTAAATAAAAATAATGTTTCTCATGAAATTCAGTTATTTATACAAATCAGTTAAACTTTGCGAAGCAAGAGAATGAAAATGAATGCTGCAAGAAGTGAAGAACCTTTAAATAAATTACTAAATTTAATTCAATTATTCTTAATTAAATTGGAACAATCTGACTCTACATTAACTAAGAATAATGTTATCCCGATACGAATCACTTTTAATTCAAATTTAATTCAGTGAATAGAAAACAAAGATATTACACATCACGAGAGTATCAATTACGTATCACATAGAAATATATTCATGAAGAAATGTTGATATCCTCCCGTTTTATAGGCAACAAAAACTGTATACGATAAAACGGTAGTAAACGCATGTAGGCACGTACGATAAAGCTATAAATTCGAAATGACGAATTTCTTACTTCATACTACGCGTTGCAATTGCTACAGAGTTCCTAGTACGCTCCGTTTAATGGCATACAATTGCAGACCGGCCGCGTTAATAAGTGGCTCACCTCGAGTTTTGTTTTAAGACAATGGGGTGGTGTATGATGTTTCATTAAAAGTCACGGTAAACGATCCGTAGGCTCGTCTCGAGTTATCCTTAAATTAAATACTTTAATGATCTATAAAAGTGGATCCAAATTAGTTTTCCTTTTTTTTTTGCAAAAGAATTTCAAGTATTACTTTTGTCAAATTGTTTTAGTCTCCTCGACAAATTTCGATTCATAAATATTAATATTAACATTCTATTGCAATATCGTATAGTGTTAATTATAATACAATATATTTATTAATATATTAATCTATTTACTATAACGTAGCATAATATTAATATTTATTTATATTTATTCATATACAATTCATTCGTGCATTTCTTCTATCGCCTTCCTTTAATTAATCTATTCCATCGAGCCTGGAATTTACAAGCATTTAATTTAATCGCGGAGAACGTCAGAAATTTGTTACCAAATTTATCAACGTTCATGGAACTCCATATTTTTGGTGCAAACGAAACTTGTCGAATCTATACATATCGGCATTCCTGGGACGTATGCACACATTCGATTTACAGATACATGGATATTTATCTGTTGAAAAAGCGTATTTACCAAGCTGCTTTGATCGCCAGATAAAACGTCGAAGCGCGACGATAACTTCTTGCCAAGCGTACGAACGTTTTCCTTTCTTCGAGTTTTATGGATTTATGTAGGAGACGATCTAACAACGCGCGACGCATACGTACGCGATTTATTTCGAGGCTGTTGCAAACCTTGGAGTTGCGGTTGCAACCTTTTCTGCTGATGCAAAATTATAATTATAAAATTGTACATGAGATTATCCAGTATAATTTTATTATATTATTATACTACATAATCCATCATGTATAATGGGTGACAATCAATTATAATTGAATTAAATTCTCCAAATTGAAATAAATGCACTTGCACGTGGAACATTGTATCTTTTTGTTTAAATGAAAAATACAATGCAGGAGAATTATAGACATTAATTGTTACTTTTATCACGAAGTATAATTAATAATATAGTAAAGTTGTACCCGGTCAGAATATTCATGATCCATTTTACATATAATCAAATTTAAAAAAAATGTAAATATAATAAAATTGTACTAGATATAAATATAATATAAGATATAAATATAATAAAATTGTACTAGATAATTCATTGTACACCGGTATGTATGGATCTCATTTGTGACACTACACATCACCCTAAAATCTGGCAACCAAACCGTCGTGTCAGCATTTAACATCGCGCAAACTGTCATTCTCGAGGTGCATAAAGTGACACACCTTCAGTTTGTTAAAAAAAGCATCACACTACAATTTCTTCTTTCAATTGAATATATCGTAGTAATAGGACGTAAAAATATTGCTACGTATAAAGGGAAATAGAAAACAAATATTTGGAGACGCTTTCTATAATTTTACAATCATTATACAATATCATTATACAAAATATGTTCAATATTAAACATATCATAAAAAAATTATTTACGATTACACAAAATGTTTCTTAATATTTTTCCAATTTCCCTTCATACATAGCAATATTTTTATATCGTATTATACTGTACGTATATGTATACATACGTTATACTATAATGTATCAATTGAAAGAAGAAATTGTTGTGTGATTGTTTGTATAACTATTATACAAAATTTCTCTTGATACTTTTCATTTCCCATTACTTTTTGTACTTTCCTTTACACGCAGCAATATTTTGTACAGGGTGTCCTGTAGCTCCGGACGACACCGGACAACTTTGTCCTTTGGCAAAATGTCGTTTGAGGCTCTGTTTTTGAATTATTAACGAAATTTGTCCCTGAGCGCCGGGTTCCTACGTGCGTTCTGAGTGGCCGTTGTTTTTCGTTAATAATTCAAAAACAGAGTCCCAAACGACATTTTGTTAAAGGAAAAAGTTGTTCAGTATCGCTTGAGGAATTCTTTGAGTTACAGGACACCCTGTATTTCGTCTCACATATTATAAAATAATCAAAATAATATCGTTACGTAAAATGATATATCGTTTAATTACTATTGCTATTTTACAGTTAAGAAACGCGACCGCAATATTCATAATAAATCTTTCGGTCTCGGATTTAATGTTCTGCTGTTTCAATCTTCCGCTCGCTACGTCAACGTTTTGGCATAGTTCCTGGCATCATGGGCCACTTTTATGCCGGCTGTTCCCTTTGCTAAGATACGGTTTAGTAGCAGTAAGCCTATTCACGGTACTAGCGATTACGTTTAATCGCTATGTTATGATTGGACACCCTCGATTTTACCCCAGGTGAGTTAACAATACGTTTTCTATTTATAAGTATATAATAATATATATGTAATTTTTTACTCTAAGAATTATTGTTACATTATAGTGATTTTATTTTAATTATTATTCTACCAGCAATTTAGACTACTCATCAAGGGCCCAGTAATTTCATCAATTGATATCGTAGAAACAAATAATAATTTATTCCATACCAATAGATTTTATCTTAGTAAAGATCGCAAATCTTCAACTTTGGCACTGCCAACACTTTGAACAATCAGTGCATACCGGACTGTTAAATATTTATTAACTATTAATTATCATTACTCCATTACAAAATAATAAAAATACTTCATTAAGAAAATAAAAAATATCATTGACAAGTATACTTATCTTTCTCAGGCTGTACAAACCAAAGTACTTAATACCAATGGTCCTAAGCACCTGGCTCCTCGGCTTCGGTGTCCTCTTCATCACCTGGTTCGGGAGTTGGGGTCGCTTCGGCCTGGACGTCGCAATTGGTTCCTGTTCAATCCTCCCTGATACAAACGGTCGAAGTCCCAAGGAGTTTCTTTTCGTCGTTGCTTTTCTAATACCCTGCATTGCGATCGTCGTCTGCTATGCAAGAATCTTTTATATCGTTCGAAGAACAGCCTGCAAGAGTAGAAAGCGGTATACTGCAACCAGTACTGATACCATTGCGATCAATCAAGAGGCAAGTTACGAATTCTTCAATGCAGAACGGAGAGTAATTTGTATAAATTGTTGTATAAATGTTTTGAAATGAAAAATGTAGAATTCTCTTGCATATGCAGGACTGTTCCTGAGTTGTTGGTCGCCTAAGAATTTGAAATGCGGACAAAATTAATCCGATTGCGCTTTGCTTGTCCAAAAGATTAATAATCGTCGAAAATTCTTTTACTATTATTTATCATTCTTATTAGTCGACATTCTACATATATCGTGTCATAACTTTCAATATGGTGTAATAAAATATTAAAACTGGGTTTTCTTGAAAACGGAGTGTCGTATGAAGAATTTTTGTTCTTCTTTATCGACTTATTTTTTATTGTGTTTTCATGAAAACGTTGTACGAAGAAATTTTGTTCTTCTTTTTTGTCTTACTTTTGCATGGGAAATCACACTTCTACCGGTTATGCCATGATTTCCTATTCTACCAGATTGCTTGAGTACTCAACGAATACTCAAACTCAATTTTCTTGAAAACGAAGCGTTGTACGAAGAAATTTTGTTCTTCTTCTTCGACTTATTTTTGAATGAGGAATCACACCTCTAACAGTTGTACCATGATTTCCTATTCTACCAGATTGAGACTGCTTGAGTACTCAACGAATACTCAAACTCAATTTTTTTGAAAACGAAGTGCTGCGCGATAAAAATGTATTCTTCTTTTTCGATTTATTTTTGCATGAGGAATTACAGTTCTACCGGTTGTACCACAATTTCCTACTGTATCAGATTGTGACTGCTTGAGTACTCAACGAATACTGAAACTCAATTTTCTTGAAAACGAAGCGTTGCACGAAGAAATTTTGTTCTTCTTTTTCGACTTATTTTTGCATGAGGAATTGCAGCTCTGCCGGTTGTACCACGATCGTAGAAACACCCCCTATACTAACACACAATACTTCGACCCCCTTAGTTTTCAAGAAATACTGCCATTTGTGGAAGACAAAAATATTTTGTTTCGTAACTTGCGTTATAAATGCTTATTATCAGCGACAGCTATTCGACATTTAGAGTGATCATATTTATCTTTGTTTTTGCGTAGCAGATGTTACAGATGTAATACCAATAGTAGCCGGATATCTTTGTTATAAATATGAAAATCAGTAATGATAGCTATAACATTATCCCTTCCTCCTTCATATGATATTATTTACATCGTTATACTTAATTACAGAGGCGGTCAACATCTCCCAGGCCCCAAGAGGAAGAGCTGTCAGTCCTAGGCTCTAGCTGTGCAGCGGGTGTTCTCTGCGCGAACTTCTCCAAACACTCCGTTGCCTTTCCGAATCATCAAATCGTCAATTACTCTCGCACCCCTTCCAGATCGGCGATCGAGGAGTCCGTGTCGGAGCTTCAAACCTCTTGGGAGCAGAGCTCAGGCAGGGACGAGCAGTGCAACGTCCGGGAACACAAAAGGCGATCCAAGCCTGAAATAAGAAAGAAAGAATCAGTAAACGGTCCCGCGAACACCAACGGGCAGATCGATCGATCCGATCTCACATTATCCATACCAAAGATCGTCGAGATTCGCGACGCGGAGAAGCCGAGCCTGGAGATAAAAATAGACGACATACCGTACGCGGATGAGCCAGACGCGGCGGAGACTGTTCTCTCCAACAGCGATCGGGCGAAGACCAGAGAGTCCCCGGGGATACGTTCCGCGAACACCGGAAACAAGCTGGAGAGAATGGCCAGCAGAGCTTCCTTCATCATCGAGTCGGCTCTACGGGTGCAAAGGCTAAACTCCGGGACGTCCAATTGCAGCGATCGATTGGACAGCTGGGGATCCAACTCTCCGGACAGATCCGCGAGAAGAAAGGCTACTGTGACTCGCAGGGAATCGAGGTTCAGAAGCGTCCGAGGATTGAGGAACCTCGACGGGCCACCGAGGATGAGCAATAAGGACAGGAAGCTGTTGAAGATGATACTGGTGATCTTTTCATCGTTTCTCCTTTGCTATTTACCGATCACTGTGACGAAGACTTTTAAGGGAGCAATCGATTGGCGGGGATTGAACATCGCGGGATACGTACTGATTTATTTGACCACTTGCATCAACCCTGTGGTGTACGTGGTGATGAGCTCGGAGTACAGAAGCGCGTACAAGAATTTGCTGCTTTGCAGAAACGATTCTGAGGCGAAGAACACAATTAGAAGGGGATAAGGGATGGTAGATGCATCCTCTCGCATATAGGTTTCAATTATTTCTCGATGACTCATGAAGTAATTTGTGCAAAATGATGTTATGTATAAACAGAGACTGTGCAGGTACATCAATTTTTATTCAAGCGTAGTTTTAATGATTTTTTTTGTAATTAAAGTATGGTTTTAATGAATTAAGTTAAGAACGTTATAAATTGTCTTATTGCACGTCATAAAAAATTTTTTGAAGAACAGTAATTACTATATCAATTACATTTTATTTGTAAACATCCATGAAAACTGATAGTTCGATCGTTTTAGTTAAGTTAATGTTCCAGCATTTGTTGTTCCTGTCGATACTTAACAAATGAAAAGCAATTAAAAATGTTTCGTTGTAAGACGTTAAAAAAAGAGTCATACTAAAAATCGAGTGGGACCACGTTTTTATTAACTTTTATAAAAAATAGGAAGGTGTGCCCATTTGAATTACAAGTTCGAAGCAACTACGACTAAATCGTAATAAATTGTCGAAGGACATTAATTACTAGATCGATTATATATTATTAATAAATATCCGTGAAAACTGATAAGTTCGAACGTTTTAGTTAACTTAATGTTCAAGCATTTATTGTTCCTTGTTGATACTTAATAAATGAAAAGCAATTAAAATTGTTTCGTTATAAGACGTTAAAAAAAGAGTCATACTGAAAATCGAGTGGGATCGCGTTTTTATTAACTTTTATAAAAAATAGGAAGGTGTGCCTATTTGAATTACACGTTCAAATCAACGACGACTTAATAGTACATACAGGAATAATATACAAAGTTAGATTACAACATTGTCTGACAGAGAAATATTCTAAATATTTACACGACATGGAAAAGTAATGGTTGTAACTAGTTTTCGTGCAAGTGTCAATAAATATGGTAAAATATTATTGTATGCGACAGTCATGTACGAGTTTACATAATTTTTGTATAACAATTTGCGCTGCACGTATTTTATTTCATACGATTCGTCGGCAGACAAGATGTAGAAAAATAAATTCAGCTAAAGACGAATACTAAATTCTGTGAGATACATCTTAAATCAGAATAAGTGAATTTAAAGGTATTTCTAAGTTGTGATTATAATTATTAACATTAAAGATTGTCTCTTCTGTGTTCAGAACTATTTTACAAATAAAACTAGACCGTCAGGTTAAACTATTTTGTTATTACTAAAATTAGTTCCTTATTCAAAAATTAATACTTTAAAGATTAAAAAAACATAACGATTTGTATTTTCTCATTCTTTCTTCAGGATAAGTTCATTAGATACACTTGTCCATCCCACGTGTCAATGAGGATCCCTTTTTCATGCATATACAAAGCACATTTAAAAAGCTAACCCGCGTGATAATAACGAGTATTTTTCATTAAACGTTAATATTTAATGTTCATGTTTTCATGCTTAAACGTTTGTATTAACATAAAACCCAATCCAAAGAAAATGTATAATAAAATATCGTTAATGTTTTAACATTAATCGACTTACCTTAACTATGCCTTCCGTTAAACAAATTAATATATCTTTTAACGAGCAATTCTCTCGATACCGCGAAATTAGAAAAAAAAAAATAAAACAGAAAGCATTGTTCGTCGTGTAAATTGTACACTTGTGTAAATTATTACACTTTGTGTAAGAACTTCACTGCAAAAGCAAAAAGGTATTGTAGCATTCTGTTCAGAAGAAAAATTAAAAATCAGGGCGGAATAGAAACTCGACGAAACACGTTTAATTCGCGTCAAGATTGGGCGGTACAGCTGCACTTTGTATCGTGCTAATGTTCATTTGATCAGGCCACTTCTTTTGCTCGCCATCCTTCTCGTTTTGAGACTGCGGCGTTACCTTTGTCACGTCTAGACTACCCTTATCCTTGTTCTTAAAGAACAGTGCAACAGCAGCACCACTGACGCAAGTGCCACATATTATTGTCAGCCATTTAAGAAATCTGTTAAAAAAAAAATCAAAGACTTTAATATTGCAGAATTTCTTTGTAGAATTTATATTATTCTATTATAAATTTAAATGTCCTCGCAAATGCCTTTTTAATGTAAATTAAAATAATTAAGTGTCGCTTTGTGTTGTTTAAATTGCAATTATGAAATTGTAAAGTCATATTTGAAATTAAAATGATAAAATCATAATTAAAATCAGAACTATAAAGTCATAATTAAAATTAAAATGAGAAAATCATATTTAACATTTAAATGATAAAATCACAATCAAAATTAAAATGACAAAATCATAATTAAAATTACAATTAAAACGTATATAAATAAATTCTTCATGCACCCTCACTATTGAATGCATATTGCTAAAGTTACTTGCCCGACAGCGCTAATCGCCATGAACACAGTCTTCAATTTCTTAACAAATTGGTCATCCAGTAGTATACCCTCCTCGACCCAAAAAAGTGGGAACAAAACTTCCGGAAAGTTTTTCATTAACTTGAATTTCTCAACAGGATGAAGGAACATGTTAAACTGCAATCTTTTGTGAGCGCTCAATGGGGTTGCTGTCATTGGCTCGAAGTCCATCGAAATATCGTGTTCTTCCTATAACAGAATTTAAAAGAAAAATACAATTCGTTGTGCAAATTCTATTAAGGATATTTGATTGAAGATAATATGTGTAATTACTGCGTTTGGATTCAGTCCTTCAACCCCTTTCTGATATTTCTCTTCTGATCCAAGAAGGTGTGGCAGGGAACCAATTAGTGGCGCGCCTATGCACTTGCTTAAGTCCATCAAGTTTTTCGATAAACATGTGTCCGGTGTTGGGCAAAAGCACTTCTCCATGGGGTTCGTGCTCATGTCTCCGAAATCAGCTATGTAGTGAAACGTGTTGACAGCTGGCAAAGGAATTGTACATACGAAATGTTAAATTTTGATTCATTTACAGAGGATTAGAAACTTATTTTTATAAAAAAATCTTACTTGCAAGAAAATTGGAAAGTCCTTAGAAATGATTTTATTTCTGAGTTCTTTGTATGATAAAAATCTTTTTCACTCGGCTCAAATTAAAAGACAAAAATTGGCAAATGAATTGTATATACGAAATGTTGAATTTTGATTCATTTATAGAGGATCAGGAATTGATTTTTGTGAGAAATTTCATTTGCAAGAAAATTAGAAAGTCTTTAAAACTGATTTTATTACTAAGTTTTTTGTATGATGCAAATCTTTTTCACTTGGTTCAAATTAAAAATAAAATTGGCAAATGAATTGTATATACGAAATGTTAAATTTTGATTCATTTGTAGAGGATTAAAAACTTAATTTTATAAAAAAATTTTACTTGCAAGAAAATTGGAAAGTCTTTAGAACTGATTTTATTTCTGAGTTTTTTGTATGATGGAAATCTTTTTCAGGTGGTTCAAATAAAAAAAAAAACTGGAGAGCATCAGATTTTACTCGTTGGCAATAAAAAAAAGTTGGAATTTAAACAGTCGCATGAAACTGCAAAATAAAACACGATTTTCTAATCAAAACGATTTCCTAATTTTTTCATAATAATTATCCTCACGACAAATGCAATTTAAGTTTCTGAGAACTGGAGGATCGCGACGTAACACCTGTGTTTCATAATAATTATGCGAACTTGTCAAATGTTTCACGTTACCTAATACCTATAATCGAGGAACTTAAAGAAAAACTTTTCTTTCTGAAGTAATTTCTTATGTCCAGAAACTATAAAGTCTTTCTCCCGTGACGTCACACTAATAAACACTTCAAAAGTTCGCAATTCTATAGTTTCACAAATATTGAACAGCCTCGATCGATCAAATTAATCAAAAATTAATATTGCACGGAGTAATGTAATAATGTTAACTAGATTTCTAGGATCAGTTCTTATTAGTTATAATCGACGCTTCAAAGGTTTAGGACCGCTGTTCTATAGTTTCATAAATATCGGACAGCCTCGATCGACCCAATTAATGAAAAATTTATATTGAGAGGAATAATGTACTAATGTTAAATAAATTTCTAGGGTAAGTCCTTATTACTTATAAGAACTTATTATAATTACTTATTACTACTTATCAGAACTTATTAAGCTATTAAATGATCTGCGATAAATTCTTGAATAACTCCAAAATTAAAATCATTATTTATTACTGAAAATTTCAGTAAATTATAGCTGTATACCAGCTTCAGTTTGATTATTTCTTTTTAATCATTTTACTTACGTAATTTGTGCTTCCCCACTGTACGTTGTTATACTATTCGTTTTATAAGGGTGCTCGCCAGTTGATAAATTAAATTACCAAACTGCTCGTCCCAGACTTTGCTCCTCGGTATTACAGATACTCTAGAACGTAATTTTACCTTTCACTTTGGTCTTGTGAGTGAAATGAGCGCTGACACTTCTGCAGATATCCGGCGTGAAAGAAACGATATCGTCCTCCTCCGTCATCAAGGGCGGGAAGATCGTCGAATCAGTCCCGTTGAACTCGTTGCAATGATCGGCGCCCCAAATATCCAACTTCGGCTTTCCATCGTACTCGATCACCCGGCCCACGTCTCGATAATTCTTTATCCCACGCAACACTCGTATGGGTTTGGGCTCGACGGATCCGTTTTTCTGTGCACAAATCGCGAGCCATGCGATCAATGAATTTTACATAAACGATTCGCACCGTGCGGCCTGTGTAAAGAACTTGAAAAAAGAAAAGGAAAGGAATCGACGACGCTCGTTGGAGCGTGTAAATAAATGAAAAGATTTCGCGATTGGAAACTTCGCAGGTATACGTTTCTATTTACAGATACAGGGGGTGAGTCACGCAATAGAGACGGGGTGTAACTCTTTGTTTGATTAACCCGTTCGCTGGGACACCTTACGAGTTTGGAAATGATTCTAGATTTCACGGGATTTGATAATTTTCCCATTTTTATTTACATCCCTACCCTCTTATTTTCTATTACTCCTCTTTGGAACATGTCTTGCTTATTGCGCGGCACAAAGCTTGTAAGGTGAAAGATAAGTATGAGACCAACTAATTAAAAGCTATGTAATTAAATAATACCGGGTGGGGGAAAAATTCTGCCCAGTAAAATATCTCCGTTATTTGTAAGAGAATTGAAAAATGTTTGAGACAAAAGTTGAATGATATCGAGGGGAGCATTAATCTATGGAATTAGTAGTCTTGTAAATGAACGCGTAATGGACATCCAAAGAGCAACTTTGTTTTCCCAAATGGAGACGTATATTTTTAATTCCATAGATCGACTCGACTCGCAATTTTCTATGAAAAAAAAGTATTAAGGTAACGTGCTCGAAAATTGGTTTAAAAGATATTTGACGTTTAATGCTTTCTTTTACCCATGGCGAGCTCTGATATATTGAATATGAAATATCTTTTAAACTAATAAGTTTTCGGTCATATTACCTCCATACTTTTTTATAGAGAATTGCGAGCCAAGTCGATCTATGCAATTAAAAATATATCATTCTATTTAAGAAAACAAAGTTGACCTTCAAATATCCTCTACGCGTCCGCTTATGAAGATACCAATTACATCGCTCAGTACCCCTTTAGATACCGTTCAAATTTTGCCCGAAACATTTTTCGATCGCTGTTACATGGAACGGAGATATTCGAACAAATAACGGATATTCCATCGGACAAAGTTTCTTTCCCCACCCGGTATATTATGTGTATACTTACATGCCCGAAAAAGGAGAACAAATACTGTCCATCGCCGATGGGTATCAGGGAGTCAGCTTTTTCTTTCAAAGCGCTGCACGCCGCGGAACCAGCGAAATCCTTCACCGTGCAATCGACCGGCAATCCATCGAAAAGTATCTCCCTTGCTTTCGCTTTCACGAAAACCGAGTTGGGTTTTTTGAAAATACTGTCCACTGCTTTGTCTGCAAATGCAAGATTTTTCTTTGCATCAGTATATTTGCCGCAAACTGTTATTATTATATTTTGTGAATTAAAGTGGGCGGGAATATTTATTAATGATTTAAACGAACGTGTAAAATAAGTTATGAACATCGATTTTATGCGGCAGAACGAAGGAGAGAATGTTGATAAGCATAAATGTAAGAATAATTTAATTAGTGTAGAGGGGATAAATTAGCTCTATTCGAATGTTAAATTAAAAGTGAAATATTTGTTAAATGAGCTATTAATTAACTTTTAATAGAACCCATGTGGTCGAGTGTATATTAAAATACCATTATTACCTTTCTAATATTATTAGAATTTATCAAGAAGATTCTAAGGTGCTTGAAACTTTCGATTAGTACGCACAGTATGTCCGGTTGAAGTGTATACGCACGCGATTATTTCCGCAACTATTTAAAATGCAAGAAAATGTGTTAGACAAATGTTATACGGTATTAGAGGGGCGCATCGTGATGATAATTTGTTGACATTGCGATGACCTCGGAACGCTCTGCGAAAGTCATCATCAAATTTTTAAATGGAACCCTATATTTTTTGTTACATATTGTTATAGCTGACGTCGGGTCGTTTCCAAAACACTACCAATTTCCAAGTTATCGAGTTTGAAATTTGTCCGGAAATCCAGAAATTCGGACAGAAAATTTTTTGAAACTCAATAACTCAGAAACGCTTACGCAAAATACATGCGCGGATAGTGTTTTGGAAACGACCCGACGTCAGCTGCAAGAATATGTAACAGAAAATATGGGGTTCCATTTAAAAATATAATGATGATTTTCGCAGGGCTCTCCAAGGTCATCGCAATGTCAAACAGCTACCATCACGATATGCTCCCTTTAATACCGTATAATATTCGTCTAAAACATTTCTGTGTACTTTAAATAGTTACGGAAATAATCGCGTGTATACGCTTAAGCCGAGCATACTTTATACAATATGCATGCGCATGAAAATGAAAGCGTAAAAAGAGAGCGATAAAGGCAGCAGAAATAATAAACAAAGCGTAACGTGAGTCAATTGATTCGCCCGCCCAAGGCGAGAGCAAGTAGCTTCTTGTCAGCTATAAGTAAAACGTTTCGCTCTCCCACTTTCCCGTTTAACCGTCGGAGAATTCTTATGCATTCCCAGGTAAGGCCGAGCCGACCTTTGCTTCTAATCGAAACGTAGCAATGTTCGATTCAGTGCGGCCGGCTCGTACGGTACAAAGGTGACGCATTAATGTCCCGAAACAACCGACTGTCCCGAGGGAGTCGGTTCTTTCGGGACAAATATACTATCCGGCTTGACTTTGTTCTCGAGATGGCGGCAAACCATAAAGAGGCTTCCTGCGAGGTGAAATGTTATACTTTAGAACAGAGTGATCCAACTTTGCTGCACCCAAGCACATTTCCCCTCTTGGCAGTAGCCGAACTGACAGGACTGAGGCTACCACGCTCGACTCGGCTGTAAGGCGCGAGTGATGCGGGATCTAGCGGGACGGCGTTTGAGTCCTATGGTGGGGGGAACAATGAGGAGAGGAAATTTTCGCGGGACCAGCAGTTGGACCACTCTGCTTTAGAGGATAGATTATGGCACGCCCTCTTCTTTTAACGCTAAGCGATCCCGGAGCATCTTCTACCAAAAGAAAAACGTCACTATTCACTCGACCCGAACCATAAAGGTTTACCACTTCACGCCTCTCTCTCTCTCTCTCTCTCTCTCTCTCTCTCTCTCTCTCTCTCTCTCTCGTCCTCGGATCTCTCGCTCAGCGCGGCGATTTCAAACAGAGGAGTGGGGATGACGATTCGGTTCCTTCGAGGCAGAAGCTAATCGGTTCTTTCGGAACATTTACTATAACTCACTGATGATTCCTATGGCGGCCGGCTGCTCCTGAAGCGTGATTTTGACCATGCTCAGAATAAGGATATGAGGGAAGATCAGCTCTTCGTCTCCGGTTAATCCGTTGCTTCGCGACGGATTGAAGTACCAAGTCGCCTTTACATTGTACTCCACGCTGTCGTCCTCCTCTCGGTCCACGAGGTTCACCTTGACTTTGTACTCGCTGAGTACAGAGGTTTATTTTGGTCAAAATGAAACGTTTACGTTCGGTCGTTCGAACATCGAAACATTTCACATATTTTTATGTTATTAAGTTGATTCATCGGTTATTCGAACATCGGTTATTTTTTAGAAGCACGATTACTTCAACATGTGTTGTTTAAAATAATAAAATGCGAGAAATATCGCAAATTATCAGTGCTTTTACAATTGAACATTTTTTGAACCAGAAGTTTTTACCTTTTTGTACAAATAGGAAGCTTTTATGTCTGACAGTGTTAATTAGAAGAAATATATAATAAATCAATTAAAAATATAGTGAGGCGTAACTTGTTTAATGG
This sequence comes from Holcopasites calliopsidis, assembly GCA_023838395.1. NCBI lineage: Eukaryota > Metazoa > Arthropoda > Insecta > Hymenoptera > Apidae > Holcopasites > Holcopasites calliopsidis. The sequence continues at coordinate 327,340 of JALHAQ010000072.1, forward strand.
GAAAACAAATAGTTTAAAACCTAATTATTTTACTGTGTTGTTTTTTTTTGTTTTATGCAGTGTTTTATATAGTTTGATTTTAATGCACTTACTCGTAAAAAAATGGCCCGACTTCTTGAAGTATTGGCTTTGCCCCTTGCATTATTTCCATAGGATTTGTCACGTTGAAGAGATATATTTTGAAGTCCAGGGGAAGAGGGAAATTCGTCCATAGATCTCGCATCTCGATGCCTTCTTTTAACGATACTTGCTGTCGACAAAGTTTTAATTAACATTCAACAAATGGTGAATCATTGAAACTTATTTAAAACTTATTAAAGAACTCGAGTACGGCTTTCAACAATAAGTTTAGACACCCTTGCGGCAATAATTGCCAAAATGTTTGACTTTTTGTCTTCTTTTGGTACAAAAAAGGAATTTATTATAAAGTTATTGTTAGTTGTTCGATGTAGCAGTTCAAATTGTGTCAAATCGTTCAAAACTTAATAAAGGATCCAAGTACTTCCTCGAACGTTAATTTTAATCATTTTTGCGACACTAATTGCCAAAGTTAGGTTTGATTTTATATCTTCTTCTATCATAAAAAAGAAATTTATTGTAAAGTTATTATTAGTTACCCTATGTAATGGTTCAAATTGTATTAAATTATTCAAAACTTATTAAGGAACTCAAGTACGTATTCGGATATTAATTTTACACATTTTTGCAGTACTAATTACCAAATTTATATTTGGTTTTATATCTTCTGTTATAAAAGAAGGAATTTATTATAATCTTATTATTAGTTATTCGACGAAGCGGTTCGAATTGCATTGAATTGTTAAATATGATGCGTCATAATGATTCTCTCCCATTCCTTTCCACATCATCAATGTCCTAATATTCATTTCCAGGACTATTGTTTATTAAAACAATTTCTTAATAACCTTCCACAACTATTTATTTGTTTGACATATCAAGTCTTTTTCGTCGAATTTTAAATAATTCTTATTTTAATACTTCTCGCTGTTGATACGACTTATTGTTACTTATTGCTATTTTAATACTACTTATTTACGAACAAAGAATGGTAAAAGAAAAAGATATACGAAACTGGTACCGAAATAATTATACGAGATTCAACAGCAATTATGCAAAACTGAAAGTAACGCCAATGGTAATAAGCAGTAATGGTGACGAATAATACTAATTGCTACGAGCAAAATGTTACTCCGCCATTGAAGTAATGATAGATAAACTGCGTTGCATGAAGCTGAATATAATGATAAGTTTATATGCAGGGACATTACAGTGTCGTGTAGGTAATTTTCGTTTATGATAAACTGTATTTCTGCATTAAAGATTTTATTTTTTTTTTTTGTGTTTAAGGTCGCATCAACTACTTGGTTATTAGCGACCACGGTTGTTAGTTCTATATTTCGTTGGTAAGGTTTTGCTTGTGTATAAAATCTATAGCTTTTTTTAGATTTTCTTCATTCTTGAATAGATTTTTTAATTCCATTGGCATTTGTAGTCGGTTTCTTGCTTCCTCTGTTTCCTTGCAGTTTGTTAAAATATGTTTAATGGTCAAATCTTGCTGGCACGATTCACAAATTGGAGGAGTGGTTTTGTTCAGGATCAAGTTGTGTGTTATTTTCGTATGTCCAGTAATTAGCCTATTGATTATTGTTTCTTCTTTTCTATTTAATTTGGTTGTGTCATGGATTGTGTAGAAGTTTTCCATAGAGTCTCTTATTTTGATTCTTCGATAAAGCTTTAGTTCTTCAATCGTTATTACACAGCTTTAATTTTTAAATATTATCATAACTTTAATTACTATTACAGCTTTAATTCTGCAATCATTTTTATGGCTTTAATTTTCCAATTATTATTATAACTTTAATTCTTTAATCATTATTATTATAGCTTTAATTTATTATTTATTACCATAACTTTCATTCTTTAATTAGTATTGTAGTTTTATTTCTCTAATTATTATTATAACTTCAATTCACTAAATATGTCAAATGGACAATTTTTATCCAATTATTGTACGATTATCTTATTTGTCGAGCATTATAATCGAGTTTAATAATTGTAATTGGGCTTAATTTGATTTAAAATACAAATGCGATACAGAAATATAAATACGCGATGCAATAATTATATAATGCCGTTTACTTTGTCGATGAAGGAAAACTAAAATGTCATTTCTCTGTTTCATAACTTACCTTCTTAACTTGTGACCGCAAGATCGGAGGAAAAGATACTGCACAAAACAACACTCCGAAAGCAAGCATGGAACCACCAATAATTCCCAACTTCTTCGGCTTCATGGTAACAAACTGGAAGAAGCCACGATCGTGATCAAACACTTTGTACTTCACCTTTCCCATACTAATATGATAAACAATAAATTCAATACTGCACAGTCTTTAAACAACAATTTAAAAAACACGAAAAATTTAAAGTACGCATGAAATAATTAAAATAATTAAAATACTAAATATATTATGTACATATAGAATGATCGAAGAAGAAAATAATAATTTTAACAACAGCCACATTTACATGTTTAACTACACGCAATATCTTCAAGAATTACTTGTTAGCAATAAAAAATACTCGAATACAGAATTCAATTGCATTATCCCATGATTTATAATACTGAATAGTGTTTACAATGAAAAAAAAAACCTCCAATCGTCTATTTGCTATTGACAATAATCGCAAAAGCACAAATGATTTTTTCCTTCTCTGTATACACATGCCCATAATACTAATATCTACGTATAATAAATTCTTCCAAACCGAGCTCGATAATACAACACAAAAAGAGCATCAAACTAATAGATCACACTTGCGGCAAACTAACGAATTTCGTTTATCAAAAAAAAAAGGAACCGAAACTGAAATCTCCTGCTCCCTTCAAACACGATAAAACATCGCATCAAAACAATTTCCAATCCGCAGATTCGCACGTCTATCGAGAATGGTAACGCGTTGATGAGGCCTTGATGAAATTTAAAAAAAAACCTTGCATACAGCGGAAGCGCGCTGCAGTGTTTTGTGAAGCTTTCTTCCAGTAGTTAAAAACGAGAGAAGACTGTTGATCCTGCGCGAGAAACGAGACGCTACTTCGCGAGCAAGCTGCTTCAGCTTCATTGTACTTGTTACTTTCAATAAAATCCTCCCTCGACTAAATCGAAATATAGTAAATTACTGGGCGTCCCGCTACAGGTTGCAAATATTTTACGGAACGATTCTATGGGCTAAAATAAGACGAAGAAGAAGAATACATTTTCTTCATTCGAGGTTTCGTATTCGAGAAAATAGTGTTTCAAAATTCAACCATGCAAAAAATAAGTTGCGGCAAACTGGTGCAACCAGAAACTTGGGGGGGAAACGGAAGGAAAGTGATTCTTCATGTGAAAATAAGTGGAAAACAAAGAATAAATCTTTTTTAGTTTCGGGTTTTATTTTCGAGAAAATTGAGTTTGAGAATTTCACTGGAAAAAAGTAAGTTGTGGTAAACTGGTACAAACTGAAATTTTGAAAAAATGTGACGAAAATGAGGAATACAATTTTTTTCACAAGACGTTTCGTTCTCGAGAAAATTGAGTTTGAAAACTCAACCATAAGTTGTGATAAATCTGGTGCAACCGAAAATTTAGAAAAAGGCGGACGGAGACTAACTCTTCATGTCAAAATAAGTCGAAATTGAAGAGTAAAATTTGTTCATTAGACGCTTCGTTCTCAAGAAAATTGAGTTTGAAAATTCAACCGTTCGAAAAGTAAGTTGTGATATAACCGGCACATCCGGAAATTTTTGAAAAAACCTGGAGAAGATTTATTTTTCGGTTTCAACTTATTTCTACACGAAGAATCACACTCCTTCTGTTCTTTTCCAAAATCTCCGGCTGTTCCGATTTTACCAGAACTTACTTTTTGGACAGTGGAATTTTGAAACTCAATTTTCTCGAAAATGAAACTTCAAACGAAAAAAATTTATTCTTCGTTTTCGGCTTATTTTTACACGGAGAATCACTCTCTTTTCGGCATTTTCCAAAAATTCCGTTTGCACCGGTTTTACCGTAACTTACTTTTCGCACAGTGGAATTTTTCAGCTCAATTTTCTTGAAAATAAAACTTCAAATGAAAAAAACTTATCCTTCGTTTTCGGCTTATTTTCACACAAAGAATCACTCTCCTTTCGGCATTTTCCAAAAATTCCGTTTGTACCGGTTTTACCGTAACTTACTTCTCGCATTCTCGAATGTTCAAACTCAATTTTCTCGAAACTGAAACCTCAAACGAAAAAATTGATTCTTTTCTTTTTCGTCATACTTTAGCCCACTTCTTAAACTATTTGCAACCTGTAGCGGAACACCCTGTATAGTAAACTATAATCGTATCGCGATTTTCTTCCGTTAAGGTAAAAAAATATCCTGTTTCTCTTTTATTCTTATTTGTCTGGATGTTTCATTTATCACTTTTCAAGGAACTTGACTCGACGTTAACGTTTATATTTTTCTATCCGGCTAACATTTGTCACACCTTGTTATGATTAAACTAGCAGATAATAATTGTTGATTATGAAAACGCGAGGGTTGACCGGCTCCCTTGTCCTGGGCGGTCGATCCTCGAGTGTTCGCGTCAAAGGACTGATCGCCGCGGGCGTCGGCGACGTTTCACGACGTCCAAACTGACTCTATGGCACCCAGTCCTGCGTCACCACGTGTGGTTGATTTTTCGCGCAACCTGCACGAGAGTTTTCCTTATTGGATATTCACAGCATTTTTTGCGTTGGATCCATGTGCATGAAATTGTCGAGTTTGGATGACACGGTACTTCCTTTGTTTAGGATTCGTGCGGGATGACGAAAGAGATTATTTAATATTGCCTTAGGAAAGGGACGGTTAGATGATGTGGATTGGAAAATTACTTTTGAAGCCTTTGGAAAATTTGTTAATAAATTGATTAATAGGCTTCGAAAATGCGCAAAGAATGTTAAAATTGTATTAATAACATTAATGTGACTCGTATGATTTTCTTAGCGAATTTTATAAAGAATTGAAAAGAAATTTAAAAAATATAGGATATTTAAAGTATTATGATAATATTATTTGGTAATCAAAGGAATTAAAATACTGATTTAACAATATCTTTTAATAAGTACTAAAATATAAATAAACTATGGACATTCATTAAAATTGTAACGTCAGATGTTATATTATGTTGCAAATACTTAAAACATTAAGTTCTATCTGATTTCCCTTTTATTGAATAATGTATAATTGATTGATTTCCATTTACACCTTCTATAAAATCATTGGATAATTTTTGCAGATTTCGACAAACAGTCTGTGGCTCTCGTCTATCACTTTAAAACTGTTATGGATTTATTGCTAAGACACTATGTTATTCTTTGGTGTCAAGTATAACGCCTATCGAGCGCGAAGGTGCAGAAGAATGTTTTAAATATGAGCATTCTATAGATATCTGTCGCTGGAACACCCTAGAATCGAACACCTCGACGCTATTAGTTGCGAAAAGCTGATTATAAAAATAAGAGAACTATTAGATATTATTGAATTAGTATTCCAATTATTTTTGTTATCATAATATTTTAAATATACTATTTTTTCCATTCCCCTTCCAATTTCTTTCCAATTGTTTATAAAATTCGCTAAGATAAATCGTAAACACAATAAAATATGCCCCAAAAAAAGGTTCTACATACAAACTGAACATAAAAATCAAAATAACATGTAATTTCGAACGTGTTGTACCCTTTTTTCAAATATCAACAAATGAGAAATTTAATTGTCCTTTAAAATAACAGTAAAACGAAACCACGAAACGCTATTAGAAATTGCAGTCGTTTTATTATACAGCTAAAGCTCCGAGGCAACATTAAAACTGTTGTGTCAAACAAATTCTTGCTAATTAAAAATGTATGGCAGATATCAAGTTCGAAAGCTGACCTTTAACACTAACTCCGATTATATCCACAGAGAAACGTGTGCTACAAGGCGACACATTTAGGTGTGACTTTACACTAAGCTAGAAAAATCATACGTTCACCCACCATCAATGTATTATAAAATTGCCAAGGGCATACGATTGCAACTTAGTGCAACTTAACGCAATGTTATATATTTTATTAATCAAGATTTGTCAGCAGCTGACAAGTTTATAGAAACATAAGACATCCAAACGTATGTAAATACGTGTTATCGGTTTCTTTCGTTCGGTATTATTTGTTATTGTTCCATAATTGTTTTATTCATTCTACGATTTATGAAAGTAAGAAATTTAGAAATTTATGAAAGTAAAAATTAATTTTACCGGGGCAAGGGGGAGACTAGGTGCTTCAGATAAAAATTCTTTAAATTGAGGAAATTTTGCACAAAAATAGTGCGATCGTTTGATTAATTATCCGATTTACATTACGCAGTGGTAATTAGAAATTTGTGGAAATGGATATTAATTAAATTGGGCGAAGGAAGAAACTGTGCTTCGGATAAAAATTGGTTAAATTCAAAAAATTTTGCTTGTGGATAATGTGATCATTTTGTTAATCGTTCTCTAGTGCTTTATTAACAGCTTATTTATACAATTACATAAAAAAGTATTAAACATTGGTTGATATAAAGATACCTACGATTTGTACATTTCACTAACCTAATCTGTTGAATACGCATAATACAGCAGTAATCATAATAGTGATCATCACTGATTGATCATCGACTAAATAAACAATCTATAAACCGGACTAGTATCGAGACAATAAAGAGAAAATTAATCGAGAATAATCTTGACCTTTAAAACACGAACTAAAAATCTGTACAAATAAATTGTAAGTACAACTAACAGAAATTGTCAAAATTGCAAAAGCAGCAATATAATGCTACAAAAAACCAAAGAAATCTAATCCCCAGAAAAGTAGTAATTAGTCTCCTCACAATTTTATTGCTTTAACGATTTGGACAATTTCGATTAATTGGAGTAATTCATTTTTACGAATATTATGGAGTGTTGAAAGAATCAATATATATGTATATATTATCAATATATTGTCAATATTTCATGATTCTCAATAATATAATACTACGAAAAACCAAAGAAATGTAGTCCCAAGAAAAGTAATAATTAGTCTTCCCACAATTTTACTGCTTTGATAATTTTACAATTTTGTGTAACTGAAGCAATCTATTTTTACAAGTATTATAGTTAGTTCAAATGATTAATATACATTATTGATATTTCAAGATTCTTAAAATTGTTATACGTGAAAGTAATCAAAATATATTGTCTGTATGATATATGATATACATATAACAAGAAAATGTTGAGAGCCTTGAAATATTGACAATATAATATTCTCAATATTACTAAAATGTTGAAAACCTTGAAATATTGACAATATAATATTTTCAATACTACTAAAATGTTGAAAACCTTGGAATATTGACAATATAATATTGCCAATATTACTAAAACGTTGAGAACCTTGAAATATCCTCAATATAACATTATCGAAATTACGAAAGTATTGAAAACGTTGAACTATTGACAATACATATCGATCACTTAATCGCTCCATTAGTGTGCCTTCAATAATAATCTCGCTTTGATCCCAAACGTCTAAACATTTTTTCTCCAAATTAGTCATCCATAATAAAAAAAAAAAGAAGAAGCTTCAACAAAAATTACCAATTAAACCTTATTTACCATCCATGCCATCCATGGTATTTATGAGCATGAATAGCAACCGGTACTGGATAAGGTTTGGGCACGTGATAGGGCACAGCCACGTGAACAGGATAAGGTCTCTCGACTTGGACCACCTTTTCATAGGGAACTGGATAGGGTTTCGGTACCGGAACCGGGACAGCTACCGGTCGATCTACCGGGACGTGCACCGTCTTTTCAACGGGCACAGGCACCGGTCTATCGACGTGCACTATCTTCTCCACGTGGACGGGATAAGGTTTTGGGACTGGAACGGCGAATGGCACCGGGACAGGGCGATCCACCGGCACTGGAACCGCTCGGTCGACTGGCACAGGCACTGGCACGTGTTTGGTCACCGGAACCGCGACTGGAACCGGATGCGGAACGACCTGAGGCAGTGGCACCGCTACCGGATGAGGTACTGGATGCGGCACTGGCACCGGAAGTGCGGCTGTTAAGATTTCAAAACGAGTTGAGTTCGTTTATTTTTAATTAACAATCGTTTATCTTCAATGAACGACTTGGTTAGTTGTCCGGAGTGCAAGTGGAGTGTGAAAAGCGGAAAGGTCGTTTTCGAAGCATTTTCTGAGTGTTGCGCACGAGGGAGTGGCAGGAAGAGGTTAAGCTTCTTGTAAAGAAGGATGTGCGCAGAATTATAGAAAGTGTAGGCACGATAAACATTCGCAAGGTATGGAAGATATAAGTAAGGCTTTTGCTACAGGGGTTGAGAGGTTAGGTTACAGGTTAAGTTCTCTATAATAGGCTATAGCACAGTATAGGAATAACCAGTAGCGACACGCCCTCAGCATTGTGTCTGAGAAATGCTACAGCGCCTACCCCATATTACTACTGACGAGATGGCGTCAGTTTCCTTCCATAGCATCAATGTTTTCCTCGTGCATACTACACCAACAGCATGGCCGCCCGTCACGTGACCTCTACTGGTTCCAGGGAGTGCCGCTACTGGTTATTCTTACACTGTGGCTGTAAGTTCAAGATCTGGCGATTTAGCTTGTAAGTTTTGCAAATTCTATCGTTTGGTAAGATACGACAGATCAAGCGAGTAGAATGATCAGAAGAGGAAGCCCGACGAGTTTAGAGAAGTTACGGGACGTAAAAGGGAAAACGACAGGCGAACGACATCAGGAATGGATACAGAAAAGAGGCAAGATTTGAAGTAAAATGAGAGAGGTTGAAGGAATGTACAGGCGCAGCAAAAGAGGACGAGAAAGAGGAGAACAATGATGTAATGCTACAGATGTTATCTTCAATAGGTTCAATTAATTAACTTCGATTAACAATTATTTATCTTCAATAATAAGGAAATGTTAGAGTTAAGTATAACACTATTACGAATTTGTAATGCAGCCATGAAATTATTGTTAGAGAGAACTATTAGAAATAGTTATTAATTTTTAAGAAGATACGCACAGAACGTTCATCCTCCATGTTCAGAAAAATAGATTTAAGTACACATGTATAGTACTATTATGAATTCGTAAAAGACTTATGAAACTATTGTAAGAGATTACTCTTCAAGTATTTGCTGCTTGCAATTAGTGAAAGCCAAAGGAAAAGGGTTAATATTCAAGAAACGTATCTAACAGGCCACTCTATACATATGTATATGTACCTGAAATTCTAATTTATATTTCGTGTTCAAATTCGATTGGTTGCTTAAGGACACATTCTAATCTACGAATGGCGTAACTATTCCAGTAATGCTTCCTTTCATAATGTCTGTACATACACTCTAAGACTCGAGAGTACTTAAATATTAAAGTACCATGAGTACTCCCCATTAAAGGGATAAGGTAAATTAATTTCACATGTACGATATCGGGACACGTACAATAGTTACAGTAATATGTATCACAATAAAATTAAAGTGCATACCTTTTATCCCTCAATAAACAGAGGAAGTAAATTCAATGTTGCCTAACCGTTGCTCTTTTTACTATAATAATAATTTCATTATCAAGTATCGTAGTCATTATCAATAAATAAGACACAATCCAATTTAAACACGGAACAGTAAAACAATTCATACACCTCTTGCTTGTTTAAAATTTTATGCAACTTTCCCCGTGAAAACATTACATTTTCTCTTTCACTCCCCTTTAAAGTGATCTAAATAAAAATATCTACCAACCGAACCTAAATAAAAGTACGGGCACCTATTTTTGTTTTTTAGCGAAAACCTATTGATTCACATAAACTTGGTGATGATTACCTGTTTTCTGCGAATAAAAGAAAAATATACTAACGAGCTGCGTGTATCGGTGGGCCCCCCGGTACTACCACGGTATGCAAGTGCCCATTTAATTCCGGAGCAGGAACTTCGTAAACAGGTGCTGGTTCAGGACCATGCACGTGTTCCGGAGGTAGACCATACTCCAACTGCAAGAGTCCTCTCTTATTGTGCTTCTTCAACGCGACCGACTTATCCTTCTCATGCTTGTCGACTGTGATCGCTGCACTGACTGCCAGCAGTAGTGACAGAATCTGCAAATAGCAAATTGAATATTAATTAAATTAACTACATGATAATATTCAACGAGGGCCGGTATTAAAAGTAGGCAAAATAGGCAGGTGCTTAGGGCCCGCATAATGATGCCATCGCTACATTAAATAAATTAATCCGCCCGCTTTTGATTTATAAAAATTGAAAAGTATATCGCAATAATAAGACTTTTACTGCAACGTCATTGTTTTGTTTGGATAATATCTCCTGTGAATAAACTGTTCTACTTATTCTTATTTATATGAGAAACTCCCCGATTTGTGTGTGTAGGGCCTAAAAAGTTCTAGACGCGGCCCTGTATTCAACTATTAATCATTAAATAACTTCACTGTTATATGATATATGGGTAGCGTAAGCTATATGTATTTTCAGCCCAGAGTTTTCTTTGTAAACAATGTGGGAATGATGAATTTTGTTAACGTGACACAGAGAGCAACTAAAGAAACTATTGGAAATACAGATTTGACTAAAGTCGTATTAGAGAAGTATGAAATGAAATAAAATGTATATCAAAATATAATTTACTACGTTTAAGAGTATTAAACTAAAATAATTTCCAAGCGAAAGGCAAGAAAGTGAAATACTATAGTATTATGAATATTCATAATCCAACAGATTTTTTATAATACGCGAATAATAAACAAAATCTCTCTTTTTACATTATTAAAGAGATCTAAATAATATCGTTTCGCAGCACGGTTGAATTTAATAATTTCGGAACAAGAAAGCTAAATGAAATAAAAGTCACATAATTTTCCACTGCTCCTTTAAAAAACATTAAATATTCTTAATTTTCAATAATTGCAACAGTATAATCCACGTATAATCAAGTGGAAACCAACAAAATTCACTTCATTGTAAAACGTATCGAAGAAATAACACTTCACTACCGTTATTATGAAAAAAAAACTAAAATATAAATTTAATGTCAGCACTAACGATCTCCACAAAACTGTCCATCTCCTCTCGGTTCCATCACTAAACTAAATCACAACCGTGTCTTTATTAAATAAAAAAAAAAACAGCCGCTTCATTTTTTCAGCTGAATTTTTACATCGAATATCATCACAAAAAAAATGGGGAATTCAAAAAGACGTTAAGATTAATAACGTAACAATCCAAAAGATACCAAAATGAACTTCATTCTTGATCCAAGGAAAGATGCCCAAAAGCTGATAGTTACTGTGCCGAAGAAAAACTACGATTGCCTGTGATCGCGGACCCCCCGGAAGTATTTATAGGTCATCCAGTGACAACGACGCATCGCAAGGTAGGAAGAAACGATCGGGCTGAATGGACTTTCGCTGTTACCAATCTTGGGCGATGGCCAAATAGCGGTCGCTTTTCTTTCGTACGCCTGCAAAGTCGCGCGCGTTAACGTTTCGTTTCGGAGGAGCGAATGCATCAGATAACGAGAGTAAACATCGTCGCTGTACTCGTCCCGCGTGTCTAGAGCATTCAGTCACGCGTCGATGTCTTCCTCGAAGATCGCCGAGATAGGCCCGCCGGGCGGCTAAGTGAAAATTGTCCGCTACGTGAAGGTACAAGTTAATAGGAACACCGATGCGTCCATTCGTGACGCGCAATCTATAGCAGCCTGGTTATGCGACTGTACGACAGTTTCGCTACTTTTTTTTCTTATATGATGGAAGCAGCGCTGGGACCGGAGCTGGGAATACTAATGATAGGTTTGCGTAAACGTGAAATGTGCTTTGGCGTGGCACGTTTGGAATGGTATGGCGCTTTTCGTTCGTGGTGATTCCAATTCATGCCACAGGATTTGAACCTGATGGAAGAAAACATTGTTTGTCCAGCCTGCAGTGTTATTATAAATATACAAAATACACTTAAAAAAGCGTAAATGTCATCACTACTTTCGTCTCGTATGGTAAACGTAATGATAATTACTCTACATATAATAGAGTAATTAATGTACTTAATCAAATAATAATAATAATAAATAATACATGTTTATCTTCTTTTAAAAGCGATTAAGGTATTCTTCAAAACCCTTTTCGTAGCCTTTGTACAGGAGATTTTCTATAAGTAAAAATTGTCGATCTACACGTAAATGGAGATAAGTTAACCCCATCACATAGTAATAATAAATAATAGAAGTTTGTCATCTTTCAAAAGCAAATAAGATATTCTTAAAAACTTTCTTTGTAATCTTTGTACAGTAGATTCTCTATAAGTGAGGATTTCCGATCTACACGTAAGTGAGGATAAGTTATCTCTACCAGTCTTTCCCATTTACTCCTTGGACACTCTAACACACCGCCAAGCTTGAAAGCGTTTTTTGTTATTGAGCGAACTTTGATGCTCTAGATACTTATCAAGTCCGCTTCTTCTACGCGATAATTGAGGATAATTTATGTCCACCACCGTTTCCCCTACGCCTCGTGGATTCTCTAACACGCCACCAAGCTTGAACACGTTTCTGTCAGTTTATTTCGACATTGATGCTCCAGGTACTTATCAAGTTCGCTTCTTCTACACGATAATTGAGGATAATTTATGACCATCACCGTTTCCTCTTCGCCGCTTGGACCCACTAACACACCACCAAGATTAAAAAGGTTTATTGGACATACTTGTTGTTGCTCTAGGTATTTATCAAGTTCGCTTCTTCTACACGATAATTGAGGATAATTTCTGTCCTCCACCGTATCCCCTTCACCCCTTGGACCCTGTAATACACTAGCAACCCTTGAACACGCTTTTGCCAGTGGGTGAACTTTAATACTCCAGATACTCATGAAGTTTGCTTGTCCTACACGATAACTGACGATCTTGAGAACCCATTTTTTTACTTAGATATCGGGAATCTACTGCATTCTCTCATTTTCAAGGAAAATTCCGGCAAACGAGCCTGACACGATTCATGTCACGATTCAGATCTGGTGAACGCATAGCGTTCCTTCGATTTCTGTAACGCCAAGGCCTTTCTTTACTCGGCCAACGAGATCAACGAGACCGGCTTGCGATCCGTTTCTTGCAGCAGCGACGTCAGTTTGTTTCCTTGTTCGCCGCATCCGCGAACTTTCTTAACTTTCATTTTCTAATACGTGTACGCGAGCCACTTCTAATACCGGCCACCGCCTGTCATTCATTATTCATTATCATGAGCGCCGGTGAACGCATAACACGCTGGAACGTGTGAATCGACCGCGATGGGCACAATGACGAAACCTACCTGGCGGTCAAGTTGGTCCACTGCCTTCAATTAACTCTTCATTAATTTACACTCAAGTCGATCGTTCGTAAAGTTTAATAATGTTTTTTTTAGTAGCTGGCATTTTATTGTATGTTTACCCTTAAAAATTGTTTAAACAGGTTTTTTTAATCTTCGTAAAGTTCGTAAAAAATGGAGCCAAGGTGCTTTTGCGTTTCAATCCTTCAATTATTAATGTTTGTAAAAATAAATTGCTCCAATTGATCGAAATTTGCAAAATTGTAAAGGCAACGAGATATTACTACACCTACTTTGTTCTCTTTACGATTTCACAATTGTTATGACTCGCAGTGATTTATATTCGTCCAGATGCTATCAAGTAAAATACAGTATCTGAGGTAAAATAATTATTAGGAAACCATTACTATGTTATAATTTATAATCAGTCAATCATGAGCGTCATAACTTTAAAATGATTGAAAAATTGTTAACAAAAAACTAATCAAACAACTTTCCTAACTGTAATTATAGCAATTATGTAAAAGCTGTGTAAAATAGACGCGACGTTAAGTGCATACATCTTTTAAAAACAAATGCGTATAGCGCGTGTCACTTCTATTTCACAGTACGTGCCCGGAACAAGCAAAGAATAATTAAAACAAATAAGTAGGTAAGTAGCACGAATGACTATTCAGTCTACAGAATGAATAATAATAAATTGTAATTAATTGTTGATCCAGTATGTGTTTAGAAAGCGTTGACAACTCTAACGATAAAAGTACTATTATAATTATATTACACTTGTTCATTATGACAAATTTGTGTAAGAAAAATATATTCTAATTTATTGAAAAATTATCGCAATGAGTAATATAAAATTAAAGATAAACGAAACGTACAAAATATTATGTTGCTATTTATATCTTATGAATCAAATTAAGATGTTTCAATTTATACATAAATTTCGTATATTAAGGGATGCATTACTTTATAAATTGTACTTTATTTAAACGTACCGGGTTTTTCCGTAAATAAGTCCACCCAAACAGAAGCCCAGTTGGGCCTCTATTTGGGGCTGTTGTTTCCAAATAAAGGCCCATGGGCCTTATAGTGCTTTATTGGGACCTACTGTATACATATACGGCGCATACAGTGCCATATGTACTTCTATATGGCACATGGGCTTAGATACGATGTGGGATACTTAAAAAATGTAAAAACCAAATACAAAGCCTACAGGCTTCTTTACGGAAAATCCCGCTACTTTTTTATTTATAACTTAAATTTGCAAAGGAAATACTATCGGACTTCAAAATGTTTCTCTAATTACAAAGCAACATTCTATTTACGCTCCACCTATTTTAATCCACCTTCTACAAAATAAATTGCAATCATTTACTCTTCGCTTATTTCTGCACTTGCATTTCTCTTGTTATATTATTTTCAGTGACATCAGGGAGCCCCCCGTAACACTTCATCAATTCAATATTAAAATTACAAGAGCGTAACATCCGACGGGGAATATGGCGTAAATCGAGCCAGAAAGTGAACTGAACCAGATTCATTACAGTGCTTGGCCACTTTCTTCCCCGGAAGCACAGAACTTGTCGTTCGACAAGGTCGAGTTCCTGATTCCGTCAAACACGGGAACCTGACTCGGACCATCCAGATCTGTCGATCTGTTACTCGGTACAGGCGGCTAATATATAAAGCTACCGTATCCCCGGTCCAGCGAACAGTTTCTTCTCAACGAGACCACAATGTCCATGATCTCGGTAAGAAGCATAAAACAAACATTGTGTTTTAGTAAAATTTAATAGTAAGTAGATATTACGGTGTAATTCGCTTATTATGATCAATTATTGCAATGTGGTTTTTGCAATTTTTGATAAGCAGCTGATAACATTAAGCAGGGAATAAAATAGTGTTTTTTTAACATTTTTTTAGAAGAACTAATTGCAACAAGAAGAGAAAATTATAACATTATCTGCAATTCTAATAACTTGATCCCACTGTATCTCCGATAAAAAAGAAATCATTGATCTTTAAATGCATATCTTTCCTTCGATCAGTTATGAAAGCTTAATTTTTTTATTCAGCTCTTTGTTGATGTATCTTTGAAATTTTAAAGACAATCAGTATTATTTGGAGTATTATTTTGTATTGTTTAGTACAGTATTTAACACAACATTATTTAAAGTGTATTGAACTTGGATTTATTTGGATTGATCAAGAACGGTACGTATACTCGAACTCGTCTGATGAATGGCAATTCTTGTGTGGACGTTGGATTGGAGCCAAGTGGTCCAAGAAATGCGTAACATTCTAGCAAGTAATCGTGAGAAGTTTAACGGCAATAGGAAATGGCCAAATCTTCGTCGTCGAGTTAAAAATAGATATTGATAAAAGGAAAGCTAGAGCTACTGATGTTTTTCAAGACTATTTCGAGCAATAACATTGAGTTTAAACGTTTAAAAAGAATTTGTAAATCAAAATAGAATGTCATTAATAATTTACATTTAGTAATTGACTGTTTAAAAGGTTGATTATTTTTCTTTTATATTTTGATGGTGCATTAAACGTTTAAGTTACGAAAGAATAATTGGAGAATTGATACAAAACTTCTGTCTTTATTACAGTTTTAAAAGTATTTAGTGGCTTTGAATTTTGAAAATAAAAGACGGATTTCAGCTGTTCCTGATACTGTTCTGCGGCTACGCATTAGCCACAGAAACAGAGGAGTCGAAGCCAAGTAAACGGGGCATTCCGATTCCCGAGTCTGGTGGATGGATTGGAATACCAAATCCCCATGGGTATGGCCATGGTCAACCATGGCAAACTGATTCCGCTTGGAAAGGACTGAAGTACCCGCCGTTCGATTTAGCACATGGAGGGTAATGACATCAAAATTATACACCTGTTGTTTTTAGTTCAAGAAGCTGAGTGGTTGGAAGAATTTGGGGATTAATTAACTAAAATTTGGGGAACAATCACCTCATATTAACGTAATTATTAATAGAAAAGATGCATCCAATATGGGCTAGGGCCTACATATAGACCAGTTGAGATTTAAGATCTTATTAGCTGTTACAAAAACCATTTAAGAATAATTATTTCTGCAGGAAGAGCTTCATTTAATTGCAATCTTTTCATATCAAAAGCTGCATCTTACTGGTTTCTACAAAACCCAATAAAAATCTATAATTAATTTTAAATCAAGAAAATCCTTCCTTTGCATTAATTTACTTATAGTTCTAGTTATTATCTGTACCCTAATAGCCACTAGGTTGCCATTAGCGAGGCCAATGGCAGCAGCACCGGGCAGAACCGAGCCGAGTTTCGCCCTCGACATGCAGCGCCACATTAAACGTCTAATGGCGACCAACTTTTCGCAGCGTTCCGTTGGTTGCCGAAACGCAATCAACTTTTACTGTTTGTATCAAGACTATCGAACTGGCGGCTTTTTCTCAAAGCCGTAGGAGAACGGCTTCTTTCATACCGACTTCACTTCGACGAATTTCCCTTTGCGCGAACCCCCAAAATCGCGAGCCGCCAATTCGATACAATGTGCGCAACGAAAGGTTGATCGTCATTAGGCTTTTAATATGGCGCTGCATGTCGAGGGCGAAACTCGTCTCGATTTTTACCGGGTCAACGCGTTGACCTGCCTTGACTTGACTCTATCAGGGTAGAGGAAATAGTTCAAATATGGGCTACTTGAAGTTTAAGATCATCATATTAGGGCTTCACCTTAGCGGCACTAATGAGAAACTGCGGTTCAAAACACAAAGAAAGCTAGGGGAAGCAGATGGTGGCTTGTATTTGTAATGTTAACGTGATGTGTTGTAAAATGTATCATTTCACTTATTTTACCATCTCCAAAGATTTTGCAGGGATGTTTGTTTCATCTTCTTATCAATAATCTGTTTACCCAAGAGCTAATTTGCCGACAGCACTACATTGCTGGCATCGCAAGCTATTTTTTAACATTAATTGTTTAATATATACAAAGTGAAAAATTCATCAGGTGAAGTACCCAGATGGGGGGACTCGAGTTGCATATTTAGCAAGGGACTTTTCTCTGAAAATTTGGAAGAAGAACATTTGATGTGTGGGCATGAAATGCTTATGAAGGTGTTGAAAGACATATATCTACGTTTATAACTACTATAAACAGACTATCAACATTTAACTCTTACTAGTAGCATTTGAGGCATGTTTCAAAACTGGAAGGACTAATGGACATTGTTGGAGCCGCTTTTACTTTTCTTTTAGATTATTCCAAGAGTCGGCCATATTTAGACCACTTCTTCTATTTCAAGATTAATATTAACACTTAGTCGTTAATAGCATTAATCATCATTAAGCTTCGTATAAAATCTAAATGATTGTTTGTCTTGGGTGCGATAGATTATACGGAGGTATACCTTATGGCAGAGCCCCAGCAATCGCTTTCGCGAGTGGAGGAGCCGATTTCGTGAAAACGGTTCCAGTGTACATAACGAAACACGTGGTCGTGGAGAGGCCGGTCCCTGTTCCAGAGCCGGTGTACATAGAGAAACCCTATCACGTCCCTGTGGAAAAGGTGGTGCCTGTTCCAATCGAGAAGATTATTCATAAAGCCATCCCGGTTCCAGTACCAGTACCTCAGGTGAGAAACCATCCCTCGATACCTTTGCTGCAGATGCTTCCGTTTCGACAATGAAATTATAACAGCATGCATTAATTTTCGTCAGTTTCATCGGGCACAGACATTGCACCGCCTTAAAAATATCTATATTTTTGGTTCACACCCATGTGATAGGTAACCGTCCACGTTATTGGGCATTCAAGGTCTGGTCTGCTTTGAAACTATTGTAAGGTGACCTTGAAACAATTTAGTACAATTTGCTACAGAATGTGCAATCTACCTACATACTCGACAAAGAATATCCTAAAGAGCGGTGCAATTTCACCGCAATTTTATTACTACTGTACATTTCCTTGCTCCTTGTACCATAATCTACTATGCAATAAGAAAAATAGTTTCCCAAATATCCTATTCTCTTTGTCTCTCTCTCTCTCTTCCACCCCACCTCCCTCCCGCCCCTTTACCCCTTTCTACTCCTACCTACCTCCCCCCCCCCCTCTCTCTTTCTCTCTCAAACTCATTCCGTCCATCAAATACATTCCCCCAAAGCCAATAATCAATCCCCTGTATCTAAACGTGACTTCGCTTATTCCGTAGGCGGTTCCGATTCCAGTGGACCGCGCGATACCGGTCCCAGTGAAGCACCCTGTGCCGGTACCGATCCAGCAACCATATCCGGTCCCGGTGAAGCAAGCGTTTCCGGTGCCGGTGCCGGTACCGGTCCCGGTCCCGGTGCACGCGGGACCAATTGCGATTCCTGGCCCCGGTTCACTAGGTCCCGCAGCCGTTTACTACGCTAGAGGATACGGCGGTGGTCATTTGTACCCGTCGCTAGCCGGCCACTACATTCACGGTTTCGGCCACGGCTTCGGCCACGATTACGGCCACGGTTACGGCCACGAGTTTGGCCACGCTTTCGGCCACGGTTTCGCCCACAGTGCTGGCCACCACGGTTTCGGCCACGAGTACGGTCACGGCCACGGTTACAGCTATCTACCTCCTGCCGCTGCTCATGACCACGGCCATGACCACGGGCACAAGAAACGCAGCAAGAATTAAAACGGAGTGGCCAGTGCGAGAGCGAACCATGAAGATCAAGATCGTTGCTTGATGATCAATGTTCGAGTGGCGTTCGGCAGGACTGTGTTCAAGCTTAAGCTTTGTTATGTATTTCATACGTTAAATAAGTGTTATTGGTATTTAATTAACTGACGGATTTCACTTGGAAATGTGGATAATGTTCGCTATAGTTCTGATAGCCAAGACCGTTCGGAGTAGAACTTGTAGGGACCAAAATCGAGCAACGTTTTGCATAGTCGACGTCCGCAAAGTAACCAACTGTTCGCAACGTACGTTGATGCCAACGCGGCAGCCAACAGATGACCAACCGTTGGTAACTTTATTATTTAGGCGACGATGGAGTTCGTGCAAGCAGAAATTCGGAAGTTCTCCTCGGTGCCCATAATTTAAAAAAAATGGCTAAGGTTGTCAACGGCTGGTCGCTTGTTGGCTGCCACGTTGGCATCAACGTATGCTGCAAACAGTTGGCTGACTTCTGACTGACCGTTACTTTCTAGCATGTCATTTCGACTATGCAATCTTTACTTGACTTTCGCAACAGTCGCTGCCAACTGGTTACCAATTGGCGCGTACGGGCTATTAGGGCTATAGAGTTTCTTTGTTATTTCAATTTTTCCGACTGTTTTTGTTGTTGTTCATATCCCTCTCTTACTGCTCTTTTCGCATGTATAGTTTACGCGCACGTTTGACATTAAAATAAAGATATTTTAAAACGCAGCTCTGTGCGTTAACTTCATTTTAATTAACTCGTACGCCACAAGGTTTCTTAGGTTAATAAGAATACGACAAATCAGTAATTGGATTTTGGCCGAGGTGATACTTTTTTTTCACTACCTTTATTGGCATCAGCATTATCAATATTTTATCAAACTTGAAGCTACGACTATATTTAGTAAGCATTTTAATTATAAAATGAATCTGGTATCAATCTCAGCATAGCAATACCAGGACAAAACGAGAAGAAATTTGGTTCTTATAGCTTATTTCTTAGCAATCGGACACCTTTGCACAAGCTATAATAATTTAATGTAAACCCCGTCTAATAAAAAACTCAGGATCGAAAGTAGTCACGTTTCACTGCATGTATCCTGTTTTGCTTCTACGAAAAAGAAGCAGCAGACGATTACGCGAAAGCGAGATATGATACTTCTGCTATCACCATGACCAATCCCAACTACGGTCGAAAACATTTTTCTTGCAAGGACTCTCATGAACACGAACGGATATCGCAAGTGAGTTTTGATTTCTGCCGAAGCAGGTCAGAAAAATTGTAACAATTTATTCTACTAAAAAAAGTGAAAATAAAAGTACAAAGATTGAAGCAAAAATCTACGAACAAAACTCTGTTAACGAACAATCACTAGTACTGTGTCTATGAATTGAATCTACAAATTAGATATATTATACAATCAAAGGATTGCCAGTTCTACAAACTTTAATTACAACTCTATCATCTATTCTGGTTTGTAAAATAAGTTAAAGAGAAATTCAGAGACCGCAATATAATATTTCTTTTGTCTTTTCTTTTCGTTTAATTATAAACTTGAAGTAATTATACTAGTATGGCTAATCAGCTATTCAAGTTTGTATCAGTATTTCCAGCAACAGACGATCGTGTTGGATTGTTGCTATTGATAGCAACATTAGTTTGTAATACAAAAATGACTTTAGTTATAGATCATAAATACGAGTTCAGTTAGAAGAAGGTAACAGACTAAAACCTCAGACCCATAGGCCTGAGATAGTTTATACAAAGGGGCTTGGGTGAAGGACTGGATGAAGTCACGATCTCCTTTGTATCTTAAATATACAACCGACTCTCCGTCGTACCCTTACATTTTTTCTCTTCACTCTGTGTACGGTTTTCAAAGCATAAAGACACACTTCAGAGCCGATTAATAAAAGATAGTTAGTTAAAAGAATAGTATTAATTATTACTTTTAATACCATAATCCAATAGATCGAGATAGAAACAGATGCTGAAAGAAAAGAACAATGATTAAGAATAGATAGCCAGAAGGGCTACCGGCAAGTCCACTCGTTCAAACCACAAGTGGAAAATTATCTTTCTTTCGCAAGGCTAATTAAACGCGAGTGGTACTTCAAATATCAATACCAAAATGCAACTCTGATTCAACAGATTAAACTATAATAAAGAAATGATGAAATATTAGCAAATTCGCGATTCGGCTCAAGACTAATAAAATACTGACTCTATACTCTATGCACCAATTATTTAGTAAAACGCAACTCTAAGAGGGATGCAGTCGTGGTACTTGGCTGCCGATGATGGGCCACCCTCAAAGTGACACAAGAACATGCCATCATTCAGGTGACTCAGGAACACGCTTCCAGATAGTAGAAATCGGGGGATTGGGTTCGCAACACTGATTAAAACAAAAAGGAATAGGTAGCCAGAAGGGCTACCGACAAGTCCACTCGTTCATACCGTGAGTGGAAACTTATCTGTCGCAACACTAATTAAACGCGAGTGGTGCTTCAAATATCAATACCAAAATGCAACTCTAATTCAACAGATTAAACTATAATAAAGAAATGATGAAATATTAGCAAATTCGCGATTCGGAGCAACACTAATCAAATACTGACTCTATACTCTATGCACCAATTATTTAGTGAAACGCAACTCTAAGGGTGGTGCAACCGTGAGTACTTGGCTGCCGATAATGTGCCACTGTCAACGTGGCTCAGCTGCGTGCTCCCAAATAAAAACGCGATCTTTGTTAAACGTAGTGCTAACTGGAACTCGCGATACAATTTTCTCGCAACGCTAACATATATGAGTGACTCGAACAAAATCATTCAATAAAGTTGAACTGAAAATTCTCTGAGAATTTAACTGAAAGCTACTATACTATCATCTGAAAAAATTAGATATAACAAAAAATGGGCAAATGTAGTTGACGCAAGAATTGGAAGCTAATAATACAAAGCTAAGATCTGAGAAGAAGAAAATGGCAGAGAACAAACGCCATATTGTAGTCGCAACACTAAATCGAACGCGATTTCTATTTCATCGTAACTCCTGGAAAAAGCGTGAAGAGATTTATGCGCAACTCTACCTAACGAAAACGCAATATTCATAAGTTTCGCAACTCTGCTGCAAAACCGAAGAATTGAAGCAATCGCAACTCTACCTAAAAATCCGCGAACTTGCCCGCAACTCTAAGAATGCGCAAAAATCAAATACATCGCGACTCTAATTAAAAATCCGAGTTTCATCTCTCGTAACTCTAATTCGACCCGTTCTCAAATTTGGCGCGACTCTAATAAAAAAGCGATCTTTGCCCAGGTGACGTTAGGCCGCAACGGGCCAAGCTGAAAATACTACGCATGCAGGTAAATCAAGCACAGTGACAAAGTAGTAACAGAGAATGACTCTCCATTCTTTTTGAGAATGCCGAGCCATTAGTAGTTGCCCTCTTCGATGGCAGTTTGCCGGGCCTCTTCGGCGTTTCGCCCCTTCTTTTCTTCGGGCGCGATGCCCGCTGAAACTTAGTCTAAGCTCGAGACTCTATTCGGAAACCAAGGAAAAATTTATAAAGGTGAAATAAAAATGTAAAAACGCGGATCCGGATGGAACACTCGTGGACGAATCACGACCGAGTATAATCGTGAAAAATGCCATTGTAGAAAATCGCAAGATGAATGATTAAATTGAAGAATCGTTGTTCGCGCACACGAGCAGTCTCGAGCCTGAATGCGAATTCGTTTCGGGGCCTAATACGCGACCGCGAGCGCGGGTGGAGTTCGAAAAGTCAACGAGCAAAACCAGAGGCGAATGCATTCCTCGCTCGCACCCAGCAAAGCACTTGACTTTTCAATCTCAGATTTCCTGAAACAGGTTGAACACGCGAAAGTGGGCCTACCCGATCAGAGAATGTATCAACCTGCCCGGCCCTCCCTACTCATATCTAGCAGGCACACCAGACGGCAAGTTACCTATTCTGCCTGAAGCTATATTTAAAAATGGCAAAGCATACACATCAAAAAACATGCGCTCCACGGTTCTCACACAAACGCCCGGGTGCGAGGGCCTGAACTAGAGAGGACGTCCCGGGACGCCTCCGACACCCGAGCGCGAGCACACATCAAACACACTCTAAGGTACGTACCATTTTCCTGAAATCGACTGACAATGCCTGGGATCTTTGTGTTCTCGCGATAAAAGGCGGATTCGACGTTTTAAAAAGTTAGTAAACTACCCGAGATATTGGCAATATCTATATCCTAAGGAATGCATACAAATTCCTAAAGAGTGGACAGATATTTGTATATTGCTTGCCGTCTGCAAGCAATTTACTTCACGTGCGGGCGAAACGTTGCCACTTAAATTACTCTCGCCATCCTCAGTAATCGACAAATACCATAAACCTGGATTTCCAAAGGGTCCCGACCATATTGTAGCGGTACGCGACGCCGACTCACGGGACCTAGAGGAATTTCCCACCGCGGCCAAAATTTCCAGAACCCTCGCGGTTCCAGGTATCGCCCCACTTCTTCCGGGAAATACCGCGCTTCGGGCGCACCGGAAGAGTGATGGACCTGGAACCTGTACGCTGATTGGCAAAAATTACCGTTTCGTTTCGACCAATCAGCGTACACAAGGGAGGAAGTCGTCGACGGACTTCCTTCCAAGAAAGAGAATTACTTCGACACGCTAGAAGTAAAGATCGAACGCGATCACACGAAATTGTCACCACCCGAGAGCATCTTCGGCTCAAATTGGAAACACCAAAGGTCCATTCGAAACGGGACCTAATTCCTCCACTGGAATCGGCAGCACATCGCGCACTTTTAATCAACTGCTCAATATTAATTTGGCGGGCAGTATCGTGAGTAAACGTTGCGCCCCTAAAGGTGTCCAGGGACTTACACCCCCTGGTAGAACTAATCCACGCAGCGGCGCTCGCGACGTATCGTGTTCGACATCGGCGAGGCACGATACAAGTCAGGAATGGTACAGTCTGTGCAACAATTGAATGTTCATACGAATGCGATACATTCGTGATCTAAATTAACAGCGAAGCTACTAATTACTATTTCAAACGAAACGACGCAAATCCACAGGCTAACCACACACACAATACGGAATGTACGTCGTGCACAGTGCACCAACGCATTGTCAGCCGCAACTTATACATTGTTGTTCGTAAAATATATGTATACATCAGTGATGTATCACTCATTACCAAAGGCCAATTAAAAAGAAACACATTAATAAATAACAAAATTATATACATGAGTAAATATGTTAACCATCATTGTAATAAATTATTTGTTACCAATTGGCCAGCATAGTATTTTCTCCATTACCATATACGGCTGGATTATTATATGTATGTGTTATACAATATGTATTCCTTCCAACTCAATCTGTAGCTTAATTTCGATCCTTCTGTACCGAACCTGTAACAAAAGAAAAACATTTTCAAGAAATCGCGCTACAGTAGTTATTATATTGCGAGAAAGAAGGGGGAGATAACAGCAAAAAGAACAAAGTGAACACGTATTAACATTCGCAAGGCCGTCAGCTTGTTAATCGCACGAGGCTTGTAATAGAATGCACGTATTCTTTGATTTTCGACAAAACCGAATGCTGGGCCGAACAAAATACAATAAAACCAGGAGAATTGTTCAATCCCAGAAAGTTACAGTGATTTATTAAATAATTGGAGCTAACGAAAGAAGAGGCGCGACTCATCTCGATCGTACATTGGCAAAAGAAACTCGAAAAACTATTTAAACTACTCCCACGATGTCAAAATGATTGCTAATTAATCGCGTATTAGTTAATTAAAACAAGTAAACGAGTGTACAGGGTATATCCGTATGCTACAACGACCGAAGTGTAAAAGACGCGCGCCGCGACAGTTCACCTTGTTCTTGCCCGCGACTCGGATTTCGAAAACGTTCGTATTGTCGAAATTGCCCGAACAGCTCTCGAAATGAATATTTACAATTCTTTGCTTCGCCTAATAGGAATTACTTGCGCACGTTAATGGCCACGGTGTTCTATCATCCTTGCAAAAACTATAACCCGACTTCCGGTTCTCTAAGCAAACGCAGAGCTTCAAAAAAGAACTTAACTTCTTCCACCGCTATCGTGTGCATTCTAAATAGCTATTGTTAAGCAAACTTCAAATATTACAGGAATATATTATGACTTATTTTAAATCGATTCCTCCGTAATAGCACAGTAGGTTCTAATTAACCCTTTGATTCTCAGTGTTACACCGATGCAATATTCACTTTAAAACTACAGTAAATTTTAGTACCTGCAGTTTTACTGATAGGAAAGCAAATCTCAACGTTTTGGACTAAGAGATTCAAGTACTTCCTCAAGTATTCCCTCCAAAAATTAATTCTGCATTTCTTCATGTCTTTTTCTTGTGTTTCTGAATTGTGTTTCTAAATGAAAGATCATTTGACTCTATTCAATCGGAGTTTTCAACGTTTTTGTTACATTTTTTCTAATAAGCACATATAACTATTGAAAGGAATCTTCAAAGCCCGTGGTTCAATATTTCATTAGATAAGCAGTAATTATTTGAAAAAAAGCGTCAACGCTTACGAGCGAATTCTGTTTAATCGCAAATCTTTACCTCCATGAAATGATAACGATTAAGTTCATTGAACTTTTCGGAAGTTTCGTTTGGACGGAGTAGACATTTTGTATTAATATGTGTATCTTAATTAATATGTGTATATGAACAAAATCACTGCCTTGTCTAACAATACCATAATAATTATTGCACCGACGAGATCCTACTAAAGGCTGCCAGCCTTATGGTAGTCGCGTGAAAAATTCGCTGCTTTCTGACGCCCTCTAGAATATATTGCAGTTAAAATAAAAGACATTTATTTCATAAATGGGACTGTGATTTTTAAACTAATTTTTATTATATTCTACTATTTCTTTACAATGTTGCGTATTAATTATTCTTACTTTTTGTTTCATCCATATAGTTTTCCAACAAACGGCAATTTGCACGGGGGCTGGCAGTCTTTGATAGTACCTCGTCAGAGCATTATCGTAGAAATCCGCGGCGAGGAAGTTGAGAGCAGTTGAAAGATAATTTTCGTGTCAGCGCAGCGGGCGGTTGGACGCTTACCAAAACACCCTGTCAATTTCATGTATTCAGAGAACAGTTGATCAAAGTTGTCCGACTGTGACTATTTCACATGATGAGGTGAATATAATATAATTCGCGAATCTCGCGTGACATTTCCACGACCAAGCGACAGCTCCTCTCGGTACCACCCTTTTTCTAGGTCTTTTAATATATCTCTGCAAATAATTCGTAATGGAAAAGAGCATCGTAAGGAATAGCCGCGGTTAAATGTCCCATGTGAGTACATTTCGCATAACCGATTGTACGCGACGTCCTTTCGAGGCCGTAGCTCAATTATCGCTTGTTTACAGTTCTCTGTAATACGTAAAAGATCACGGCTAACGAAAGAAAGTGAGGTTATGTTCCAATGTTGAGGATTCTCAATGTAAACAATTCATAATCGACATAACGCTCTAATATGTCGCAGTAATTTTTCGGAGAAGTCTGGCGATTTTTACGAGTACAAATGTTAACGTTGGAAGAGCAATCTTTGGTGTGTAAAGATTTCTCGAAAAACACAATGCTGGACGAGGAGGCTAACGAGGACAAGAACCAGGAGGAAAGCTACAAAGAGAAATGCCAAATATCTAATGGAGAGATACTGCGAACAACTGTTCTATCTACGAAGGACGATACAGCCCCCAAATTCCTCACGATCAAGGCCGATCCTGAGCTTACTCACGAACCCATAGTGGGCAATTGGGACAACTTAATTACTGCCTCGTCTGTACCATACGTTTCACCGATTCAGCACAGCATGGATATTATAATATTAACGCAGTTGCAGTCGCACGATCCGTTAGTAGCTAGAGAATATTTCACGGAACGTTCCGTATCAAAAAAGAAGGGAAGGTCTCGGCGTCGTCCCAAGCGACGCAATAGAAAGCGGCTGTCAAGGAAAAATTTGCCCGAGCCGCTGGTCGAGATAAAGGAGGAAGATTCGTTTTTCTCTACGGATACAAATGAGCGGGTGCCAAGCAGGCTGGAAATAGATTACGATAAGGGGTCCGTGGATCAAAAAATTATTTTAGGCTCGCACCACAATGTCGACTGGCTGCAAAGTCTTATTTACAGCTTGCCGCTCCATTTCACAGACAGGGGCAAAACTTATTTAAAGTGTCCTGCGTGCAGCGCGGTATTTGTCGCATCTAGTTCGTTCCAGAATCACTTGTACTCTCACGTGTACAAGGAGGAGGAAACGTTGGTGTGCGCCTTCTGCAATTACACGATCACAGAACCCGGTATGTTGTTCACACACTTGGCCAAACATCAGGACCAGTGCGAATTCTGCAATGAGAATTTGTTGCGGAAGAGTAACTTTGACAAACATTGGAACAGAAGCACGACAAAGTTCACGATGAAGAGGGATAGCGGGGGAAGATTCGTGTGTACCCTCTGTGAATTGGCGTTCGACCTGCTGATGCAGTTAGAGAAGCACTGGTTCAAGCACACGTGCCGGAGGGCAAGGATTTATCAATGCAAAGAGTGCGGCGGGCTGTACGAAAGTATGGAGACATTGGAGGATCATAAATGCCTGAAGTGTCCCATTTGCAATGAATTTTTCGATTGCTTGCAACGGTTGACGGCCCATACAATGCGGACGAAACATAAATTAATGTGTCCCGTCTGTTCATACGAGTTTATCCTTGCCATGGACCACGAGAAACATTTAGCGTTGCATAGGCAAGCTTATAGTACTATGGACAATTACGAGCACTGTTTGCAGTCGTTGGATCAAAAGACGTTCCAGTGTGATCTTTGCAACAAACTGTTTCATGGCTTACGTTTGCTAATTTTGCATCTTCATCGAGATCACGGGGTTGCAAATGTTAGGAAGAATACAGTAAAGGACGAGTTCCAAGGAGAGTTTATCGCTGAGATATTGCCCCACGAACTGAACGATGCATCCGTGAAAATCGGCGACATAAATTGTCCCGTTTGCGGTGAAGATTTCGATAGCGTGCCCCGATTGAAAGCGCATACAGTATGGGCGAAGCATATGTTAGAGTGTTCCATTTGTTCGTACGAATT
Source organism: Holcopasites calliopsidis (assembly GCA_023838395.1). Lineage (NCBI taxonomy): Eukaryota > Metazoa > Arthropoda > Insecta > Hymenoptera > Apidae > Holcopasites > Holcopasites calliopsidis. The sequence continues at coordinate 355,635 of JALHAQ010000072.1, forward strand.
CGTCCTCATTGCGGACTACGAGAAACATTTAGCGTTGCATAGGCAAGATTATTGCGCTATGGACGATTACGAACACTGTTTGCGATCATTGGATAGAAAGACGTTTCAGTGCAATCTTTGTGGCAAAATATTTCATGCCTTACCTTCGCTGTTCTCGCATCTTCAGAGAGATCACGGAATTGAGGACCTTAAAAAGGATATTTTAACGGACGTCTGCGATATAGAGATAAAAGAAGAGTCCATCACCGGTATAATACTCGGCGAATTAAAAGATGAATCCGAGGATTATAGCGGATCTTTCACGACCAATCAAATTGAATTGCAAAACGCGTTATAAATAGAGACTAATGTTTTGAAATGTAATTTTAGGTACAAAGTACATGAATGGAAGGCGGGTGTAAAATCTAAAGAGGCAAACGCTAAAAATTACTCTAAACAAAGTGAAATAGAAGGGCGTACCGCTTCTATAAAACGGGCACTCTTTAGCTATATGTTAGATACAATAATGAAATATGCCTGGTAACAAAGTTACAAAATGATTGATGGATACATCGGGCATTATCTGACCAAAAAGCTCTGAAATAAACTGTCAGTTTCACTATTCTGCCACTCGTAAATGTACATATATCTGTATATTTTTTTAACAGTCGTGTAAAATAATCATCACATTTCACGAAACGTAAAAAAGAACAATGTTATTTCAAATAACAGTTTTATACAATATATTGTATAGAACTTTTTGGATCGGATAGCAAGAAAGGTAATTTTGTAGCGGTTCGTCTGAGTAATGTAATCAATTGTACAGTTCCAGTATTTTTTTTTTTATATTAGAGGCAAATGTAACGTGACAAATTTGCATTTTTGGCTGTATCATGTCTGCCCCGATGTATTGATAGAAAAAGCAATACACAGAGCTATCAGTCCTGCTGTAGCGTTTTCTAATTGATTGTTTATTATACGCGTTTTTATGTAGTTTATTTAAATACATCGATATATTTTTGTTATTTTCTTTAATATATAGTTATCGTTCAAGCGTGCTATCTTTATCTCCTCCTTTTTGTAAGCGCAATCGCATAAAATATGGGGGGGAGGGGGTAAACATGATACAATACATCTTACTTTTATGCATACTGTTAGAATTCGATACGATTACCTGTAAGTCTAATTTTTCATAGGCCTGTGTAACGCCGCACAGAATTATTACATCTTAACTATCTCATTTGAAAAATAAATATTCATGAGTAATAACATTTCTTTTGTACACGTCCTCTTCCTTCTTTTATTTCTATATCAAAGCGGAAATAAAAATATCGTACCGGCTGAGTCTTGCGATCAGAGATTAGATCCCGGTTAAAATACACGCAGATTGAAGCATAATCCGACGAGGGGAAACATCGATGTTGATCCCTGAAAAATCGAATGGTGCTCACGGTATTCTCATCTCTAAAGGACAAGAATCTATACCTTGGAACGCGCGATTACTTTCCACCGTATAGTATACTTGTTAATACACATATGCAGGATGAATCTGGGATCTGGGACAGGTTACTGCTCTTTTTAAAGTAAAAATAGAAAAGAATGATAGGGGAAAAAATCATTAGGCATAATACGTCCCAACTTCCTACGACCTTATTTTTTATATGAATGCACCGATGCACCTGTCGGGTGCAGTTGCAACCTATTCTTTAATGAAACCCATTTTTTTATTATTATTATTAAACCAATCGATCCCTTTTACTGTCGTACGTATAAAAGTACTGACCCAAGGTCATCGAAATGTCGATACTTCATGAGATATTTTACATTTTGTGCCCGAAATGTACTTCATTACAGTAAGTGTTCGAATGTTCCACCGTTGCACTGTAAACATTTTCTAGCGCGCTTTTTTTTACATTTTTCATTACACGTTTTAACGATAACATTTGAAATGGTGCACGGTATCAGCATTTCTTACAGTACCCTCTTCTTGACGATGTTCCATTGCGGGAAAGACTTCCCCTCTATCATTTTTTTCTATTTTTACTTTAATAAAGAGCAGTAACCCGTTCCGATTCCCAGATTCACCCTGTATATGATTTGTTCGATGCTTTATACACTTTAATGTGTATTACACCGTTGCTCCCTTTTCCATCCGCATATCTATCGCGTTTTATTTTAACTACCCTATCTATATTCGTTCGATTGCCCCTTTAAATACTACGCGATCAATTCCCCATCGTTTCAGAATCACAATCGAGTCAGATCTAAAAAAAAGAAAAGAAAGATTCTATCCGGTTGTAGGATCTCCTTTAGAAGTAAGACCAAAAGTTTAATTCCACCTCAGTAAAAGTTTCACTGGTGAATACTTCTTTTTTTTTTTTAAGCCTTAATCCACTGCTCCACGTACTCGAGGGCGCCCTGGAGGATTCTCTTCTCCGTCACTCTCAACTGAATCGCCAATTTCTTCATTTGCGGCAACGTCGTGGTCAACAGTTGCAGATCTTCCTATAATAAAAAAGAAAAGGAAGGAATTAGAATCCAGAAACTGCGACTTTCGTCACATCTCAGCGTGGCTTTAAATTGAGTTCCTCGTTTCACACTTTCACCTTCAGCGTCGTCGGATAGTTAGCGATTAACAACTGCAGCCTGGTGAGCAGAAATTTTCTGACGTTCTCCTCGACGACGGTTTCCAAAGCGCAGTCCACGTGCTTCAGATCGTTGACGCGATCGGATCGGATCCAGTGTTCCAGTTCCTGTTTACGCATACTGAACACCCTCAGGAACGCCAGCAATAAATCGGAGATCGGCTCGGTTCCTGGCTTCAGCAGAAACTCGCCAACAGATGGCAGATCTAATTTACTTAACAGCTCTATTCGTTCCTTTTGCAGGGAGTCCGCTTTGCTGATTCCGAGGCGTAATTTGAACCCATCCTGCGGGGAAGAAGAAATAATTCGTTAATAAAGGATTCGATAAATTATTGAAATAGATCATTCAACGAGAAACTGTTTTATGAATGAAACGCACGAAACTATCTGATGTATGAAACGCGTGAGACTGTTTTATACACAAAAGAACAATTTCATTTTTCATAATATTACAGCGAAAAGATTGGAAATGCTTTGAGAGCAGTTTCCGCTAAATGGAAATCGTGTCGGACCTGTTTGTTATCCATGTAAACGAATCCAGAGTGTACGAAGAAATCGGAATTCGTTCTGGGCCCGTAGCTAATGAATATCTGCTCCCCTTTCGTGAAATCTCTGAGGGCGTAGCACTCGCAGGAGTCGGACGTCGCGTTAAAATCCGTGGTAATCTGAAAACGTAAAAAAGCGGGCGGACGTGAAAGGTTGTGTGTGCGCGAGTTGTCTGTAAAATTTGAACGAACAAACTCACTCTCCCGTTCTCGTGATTGCACATGTCCCACATTGGTATCAACGCGTGGATCATACGCGAACCGTCCTCGCTTGGGATCAGATTCTGCCTCGTCATTACCGTAGAAACTGCCCAGCTGTGAAAGTAAGAATACAAATATCAGCGCAATGATCAAAATGGGATCCGTATACAGTATTGAGCAGGAGGGTTCAATGGATCTTTTCATTCGAACTTGAGCTAAAGTATCTCTCATTTCATTTGTGTATGATGTAACTTGCAACTTATACCAGTAATTATAAAAGTAATCTAAAAGAGGAGGGTCTAACAAAATTTTATGGAAAAAAACCCCACTGTTAAGAAGGATAATTTTCCGGGACTCCCTCACGTTCGAGGATTACTGGATAAGCAATTCAAAACTGTAGATACTCTACCTGAAAAACTTGCTCGTTTTTCAGTCTGTATTATTAAACATGTGATTGTTAAATCGTTTGGTGATGTTATTATGTTATTCTTGTTCGTTTTGCAAGCAAAAGACGATAACATCGAGGTCGATATTATATTATAAAACATGTGCAATATTTGCATAATGTATAATTCCAATTTTGGGTGTGGATTATTATTCTATTGCTAATTAATTATAAGATAGGGGATAAATTTGGTACGTGTCAATCGTGCCACTCTTTTTTCGAAAAAAAAAGAAAGAAAAATAATGTTGGGCGTTTGTGGCACGTCCAGATATCCCAACTGCTTAACAAAAATATTTAATAAAAATTATTCCTCGAGGAAGCGCTTCATTTGAAAGCAATTTCAATGGGTCAAAGAACAATTTCATATTTAAACCGTATTATCTTGCGATATTTAATTTTTATTCTTATTTCATACTTTATTTTCATATCAAACGCAGCACTTTACTGGTTTCTACAAAACCCCAAAAGAATCTATAGAAAATACCTAAAATATTAATTTTAACTTATCAGTATCCCAGCAAAGTTAATTTTAATCAACATAATGCTTCATTTGCATAAATTCATTTATATTTCTAGTTATTATCTGTAGGGAAAATGATTCTAATATGGGCTAGGGTCTAAATATGGGCCAGTTTAAATTTAAGGTCATATTAGATGCTTCGACTTGGTTGCAATAAATTACTGTTCAAAACCCAAAGAAAGCTAGGGGAAGCAGATAGTGACTGGTATTTGATTTGTTAACGTGATGTGTTGTAAAATGTGTCGTTCGACTTATTTTACCATGGTAATAGATTTTACAGGAATGCTTGTTTCATCTTCTTGTCAATAATCTGTTGAATTAAGAACTAATTTGCCAGCAGCACTACATTGCTGACATCGTAAGCTATTTTTTTAAATAAATTGTTTAATACGTAGAATCGCATAGTAATATCTGACACCGCCCTAAGCATCCCTGAACAAGTGGTCTAAATATGAGGCTACAGGGTGAAATTCAAGAGGAAACGTACCCAGACTGGGAAATCGAGTTGCATATTTTGTAAGGGACTTTCCTCTGAAGATTTGTAAGAAGAATTTTGGGTATAGCGTTCTTAATGTTACCTGTGGGCACGAAATGCTTGCGCAAGTGTTGAAAGACATTTATCTACGTTTGTAACTATAGCAAACATACAATCAGCATTTAACTTTTTTTAGCAACACTCGGGACACGTTCTAAAATATTTCAGTCCGAATGTATCCAGTTTTTACTTTTCTTTTAGATTATTTCGAAGATGGCCCATATTTAGACCACAATTTTAAACACGGCCACTCTCACTATGATTGTAAATACATAATTCATAACAAAGTCGATCTTTGCTCAGCTTATTTGAACATCAGATCTCGTAGCAAACATGTTGTAACTATTCACTGTAGTATTGAATTTTTTAAACCTTCAACTAGTTTGTTAAAAATTACTGAAATAAAAGTGGCAGTCCATATTTAGACCACTTCCTTTATATGTATTATACATCTATGTATATGTATATCGCCTTCAATTAAGTTTTAGGCCCCACTATACTAAAACTTGTAACCGTTAAAACGTCGAAAGTATAATATACATATACGTCGGTCAAGTTCCATCTGAACCACCGCGGAAGTGGTGTTCGAAAATTAACATTCAACTTTCGCCTTCGTGAGAGGAACGCTGGGGTACAGTGTACGCAGCAGCTGGACCTGTTTTCTTTTTCGGGCAAGAACTTGACCCAGAAATCCGGAATTGGAAATAAAAGAAGATTCATTACCATCATCGACCTCCGCGTTTGTCTCGATCGCTAGTTTGGTTCACTCGACTTTCTCTCATTCCAAGGGAAAACGCTCTCGCGAGTTTCACAAGATCCTCGCGAATAGGGTGAAGAAAAAAATAGCGTTTACAAGGGAAGAAGAGATCGGTCGAAGAACAACTTTTATGGGCATCAAAATATACAGAGACAAAGACTTGTAAAATTTCAATGAGCACAGAAAAAAAGATGAAGGAAATGATACGTTGCTTCACTTTCTAAAATAAAAGTAACTGGAGCTCGCCGCACTTATTGTTAGGCGAAACTCGAATTCAGGGGGAACTTGTGTATGCACACATTTTATGAGTTTTCTAACGGGTAACACATACATACATATGTCGCTTGTAGATCAACTTTTATAATACAATTGAACAGTTGTAAAAGAACAGAAATAAATTCGACTGTTTTCTCTTCTTGTCATTATACAGGGTGTCCCGTAACCGGTGGTACAACCGAGCAGGAGATGATTATATGTAGAAAAACGTCAGTCGAAAATGTAGAATAATATTATTAAATTAACAAGAAAATCGACTTTAAACATTTCCTTGGCCCGCATGCGTTTTGGCTGTCATGTATTCTTACTGCTGCTTGAAGATAATAACTTTGGATAATTTTTATTTATTTATTATACACGTTGCACAAAGCTGAAGAGAAATGTTAGTGTATGATAAACTTCATTACTTCAGAAGTTGTTCATAATGTTTGTCATTGTGTTGGGTTTGACATGATTCTTCTGTATTTTCTATTGCATTCTGATGCCTTACTTCATTAACAGAACTGTCTGCTTCAATTCCTATTGCATTCGGACTATGCAAATTTTAAAATCGCTTTTACTGGAAACGAAACGTCGAATGAGGAAATTTTATTCTTAAATTCCCACTTGTTTTTTTCAGGTAGAATTATCCTTTTACCGGTTGTACCCCCACTTACGGCACATCCTCCTGTATATACAGAGTGTTTCGCCACTTCACGCAAATATTTGAAGGGACGATTGTTGAGGCGATTCTGAACAACTTTTTCCTTTGCCAAAATGTTGGTTAAAGCTTCGTTTTTGAATTATTAACGAAAAACGCTGACCAATCAAAGCGCGCGCTCAGCCGAGAGGCGATCGTGGCACGTTCAACCGCGACCTTGAACGCCCTCTCGGCTACGCGCGCTCTGATTGGTCAGTGTTTTTCGTTAATAATTCGGAAACGAAGCCTTAACCAACATTTTGGCAAAGGAAAAGGTTGTTCAGAATCGTCTCAACAATCGCTCCTTAAAATATTTGTACGAGATAGCGAAACACACTGTGGAGGCATCAAATTTATATTTGAACGAATATGTACGTGTGTAAGTGCTTTCCTGAACGATCTTCTGTCTTGTAGATTGTCACAGAGGGGCAAAAGTGGACACTCTATTAAGGAAACGAATGAAAGCTCTGATCGTGTTGTCGAGATCGTTCTGCTTGCCGCCCGGCTGTTAGATTACTTCCCCTTACGTAAAATAAGGAAATCTGCCTTCGAAAAAGCGAATTTTACCACCGACAAATATCGTGCAAACAGAATTTCGAATACAAATGTGTAAATCAATTATTTATTGCAACGCTCATGTTCAAAATTTCATTTAAAATTACTACAATATTATTCAGATTAATTCCCAACAATGATTTGATATTGAGGACAATCAGTGACCAACTGTTGCCTTCATTCGAATCCAGAATAAAATAAATTTCAACTTGAATGTAAAACAATGCTGAAGAAACTGATTTTCGAAGAAGTTTTACGACAAAGTTGTTACAAATGTTGTCTAGTATCGGGCTTATTTTTGCAAAATCTATCTTTCACGTAATTACAGAAATGTATCTACCATCGAATCACGAGATAAATCAGTGGACGCTTAATTGATGCTTAATCTGAACTGTTCAACGCTGACTGAGTTATTAAACAATGCATGTCATTAATAAAATAAAAATTATGGAAGAATTTCTTTGTAGATGCTCAGTATTAATTCAATTGCAGAATTTTCGATTCGATTAGTGTGATGAATTATTACAATTGATTTATTTCAATTTTACAACGTTAAAAGGGAACGCCAAATCAATTGTGCGTTTTTCGTATTTAGGTCCATCGAAGCATGACAATGATATTTTCAATTAGAGTTCCACTTAGCGAGTATAATAAATAATTCATTGCGAACGAGGGGGCGGGGGGGGGGGGGCGCGATTCAGCGAGTTGTCTGGGAAACGGTGAGCGAACAGCAGCGTTTACGTGATAATAGAGAATTCTATCCTGATGGAGGAAAAAAGAACGGGAAAAAGGGAACGCTTGTTTCTCGCGCGTGTTCCATCGTGAACGGATAAAGCGAGTATGAAAGTTCCGTCTCGCGTGTGAAAGTGCGCGATTCCTCTCTCGTTTACGAGCCGTGAGCTCTTCTTTTACCGGATCCACCGGCGATCTTCTGCGCACGATTGGAGAAAGATGCCTCGATAGACACCTGTTCGTATATGATTTAATTAAGTAGTTTCGATCCGAGACAGTGACTGGTTTTCGAATATCTCTTTCTTTTTACTGGTTCTGTAATCGGCAGATTTCCTTTTTATTTATCAAAAGGACGAACGCTATGTAAGTACTATTCAGAGTAAATACAAATTAAATACTAGAATTGGATTATTGTTCATAAGAAAATAAGATGAAAACGATTGATCAATAATTTAATAATAATAACAGTCCACTGGTAATTAATCAAAGCTGTACCACCTTTATAATAAATTGTATTATTTATAATTAAGTTCGAAATCAGAACATATAAAAGGCGAGGAAAGATTTAATTACGAGACAATCGATTTAACAAATTGCTCGTCAATCAGTGCACTCGTATAAAAACTAAGCAAATCACCGAATCCGTGGGATCAGGGAAAATTACTCGTGTCCTTTGCACGTTGGCCAACAAGTGGATCGTCGCTTAATTAGTGAGGAAAGCGCGGTGGAAGCGTGGTTAACGAGCGCGAGGAAAGAGCACCGCAACGACTCTGAGAAAACAAAAGGAAAGGGATAAAAGAAGAGACGAGTCCCTTGCTCGTTTCGCAATATCGCGACTCAGCTGGGTTAGATAAGAATCGAGAGACGAGCGAGCAGGTATCTTGCGAACCATGGGGATGGATCTACAGTCCACTGCACGTGGGAAGGTCGTGCTATGAATCGAAGATCGTGAGATCTTCCCGCCGCGCACTTTCTAATGACTGAGACATCGAAGTACACTGGAGGATTGGATATTGTAACGAGAGATCTCAGACTTTATTAATGGTGTACTCATTAATAGTACTTGTACTACTTATTAGTAGTAGTAAAACAGTAGTGAAACTAAGCACTACTTACTAATAGTGGTAATTGTGTAGTGGGACATAAAACTTAATCAAAGGCAATATACATATAATACATATGTCTAGAGGAAATGCTCTAAATATGGGCTGCCACTTTAATTTCAGTCATTATTGGCAAACTAGTTGAAGGTGTAAAAATTCAATACTACAGTGATTATCTACGTCATGTTTGCGATACAATATGATGTTCAAGTAAGCTGAAGAAAGATCGTGTTTATTAAAAATTATCTATTTAATATAAAAGTGAAAATGCTCGTGTTTAAACGTATGGTCGAAATATGGGCTACCCTTGAAATAATCTAAAAGAAAAGTAAAAACTGCATACTTTCGGCCTGAAATATTTCAAAACATATCGCAAATGCTGCTAAAAAAAAGTTAAATGCTGATTGTCTGTTTGCAATAGTTATAAATGTAGATAAATGTCTTTCGACACCTGCACAAGCATTTCGTACCCACAGATAATACTAAGAACACTAAACCCAAAATTCTTCTTACAAATCTTCAGAGGAAAGTCCCTTGCAAAATATGCAACTCGACTCCCCAGTCCGGGTACGTTGCCTAATGGATTTCACCCTGTAGCCCATATTTAGACCACTTGTCCAGGGATGCTTAGAGCGGTGTCAGACATTACTATGCGATTCTATATATTAAACAATTTGTGTTAAAAAATAGCTTGCGATGTCAGCAACGTAGTGCTGCTGGCAAATTAGCGCTTAATTCAACAGATTATTGACAAGAAGGTGAAACAAGCATCCCTTTCAAATCTATTACCATGGTAAAATAAGTGGAACGACACATTTTACAACACATCACGTTAACAAATCAAATACCAGCCACTATCTGCTTCCCCTAGCTTTCCTTGGGTTTTGAACCACAGTTTCTCATTATTGCCACTAAGACGAAGCATTTACGAGGGTAAGACAAAAGGTATCTACACTTTTGACATTACTCTTCTTACATTGTGCACACTGACTTCTTTCCTCGCTTATTTTATTGTTACACTGTTGCGGTAATGCTATGAAAGTTTGATCCGAAATTCGCCATTTCCCTTCCTTCTGGTGCAGATAGATCATGGCCGCTCTATTAGAAGTTTGTTGTGTTGAAGTGCATTATCACGTAAAACTGTGTTTTTGTGGATCGAGAAGTTTAAAAGTGGCCGAACAAGTGTAACGCATAAAGAGGGAGCAGGGCGACTTAGACGTGCAAAATGCGGTGCAAACGTGGCTTCACGATCAACCGAAAACCTTTTATTTGCAAGGAATACGCAAGCTTGTTGACCGTTGGGCAAAGTGCATTGAGAAGGAGGGAGACTGCATAGAAAAATGATATGCATAATGAAACCTTAGTTTCATGTAAATGAATTGTAGAATAAAAAGTGTAGATAATTTTTGACTTCCCCTCGTAATATGATCTTAAACTCCAACTAGCCCATATTAGAATCACCTCCTCTACAGATAATAATTAGAATTGTAAATGAATTAATGCAAAGGAAGCGTTTCGTTGATTAGAATTAACTTTTTGGGAGACTGATAAGTTAAAATTAATATTTTAGGTATTTTCTATAGATTCTGTTTGTGTTTTGTAGAAACAAGATGCAGCTTTCGATAAGAAAAGACTGCTTTTAAATGAAGCTCTTCCTGGAGAAATACTATTTTTTAATGATTTTTGCACCACCTAATATGATCTGGAACTTCAACTAGTCCATATTTTAACCCTAGCCCATATTTGAACCACCTGCTCTACAGATAATAACTAGAATTCAAAATGAATTAATGCAAAGAAAGCGTTATGTTGATTAAAATTAACTTTGTTGGGAGGCTGATAACTTAAAATTAATATTTTAGGTGTTTTCCATGGATTTCTTTTGGGGTTTGTAGAAACCAGTGAGATGCAACGTTTAATAAGAACAGATTGTTTTTGAATGAAGCTCTTCCCGGAGAAATAATCTTTGTTAAAGATTTTTGTAGCACCTAATATGATCTTGAACCTCAACTAGCCCATATTTAGATGGAACCTCCTCCTCTATCATTTCTGCACTTATTTTTAATGTACTACAAGTAAATTCAAATGCAACCGTACAGATTCCAATACCTCATGAATATTTCTGAAAACAAAACAATACTTCTAGTTCATTAAGTACCAAGCATTGAAATAAGACCTGTATGAAAATCTATATTTAATTTCTGCTTCTTCAAGCATCGATTTGAATTAACGAAAGCGTCAATTGCAATTTGTAACTCAACAAAAAGTTGCAACGTGGGAAAAAATTGTTCCTGGCATCTTCGAAGTTACTTTCACGATGGTTATAGATGCACGGTGTTCGTTGTTACACAACGACGGAATAATTCATTATTGTTTTGCGATCTCCTCTAATTACAAAAGCGGAATAAGAACTCACTGAAAACGCTGTACAGTGAATTCCTTGGTTTCTAAACAAAAAAAAAGAGGGCTCTTTCAATTGTACATACGCACTTTTTAATCGGAGCTTAAAATATTTAAATCATTTTTAATGGATAAGAAATTGCATATCCTTTTTCCATCATTAGAAATAAGAAATATAAAAAAAAAGGAAAGAGTTCTACACAATTGTTTGCATTCCTTGGAGAATAATTAGAGGATCCAAAAAGCAATGATCAATAATTCAAGTCATACTTAATATCCCAACAATAAGTTTCAACATATCCCATTCAAATTAAAGTAAAAACGCATCTTCCAACATTTCTTTCGCTTTCCCATGAATTAAAGAAAAATACCAAGCTGAAACGACGATTCTGCAAGTCCAGTGATTACTTCTCGCGCAATAAAATTGCCTCGCAATATTCCTCCCAATCCGATATCCCATAAAACGTGATTCAATGATTCCGCGTCTTCCCAGATCGCGGCCAAAGTCGATCGAATGGTCTCCGCGATGCTCCGACCTCTCTCTCTCTCTCTTCCAGGGATCTTCGTAAAAGAATTGCCTCCTTCATCCTGGTACCGATCTCCTCGATGAAACTCATCTTGCATAATACGTTCGACGACGGAACGGGGAACGGGAGAGCGTAAACGCTACATCTGGCCGGGGCGAACGTTTTAGTAGAAGACCATACTCTCGAGAGTTTCACCGACTTACTTAGGACCGTGCGCGGAGAAAATCGGCGTCAGTCCGCGAGAACGATTTGCCGAGCGTAGAAGAGCGCACGGGCCTCTTCGGCGAGTAATACAATGAAATTTGTTCGCTTCGAGATGTAAGGATAGTCGCTCGATTCGCAAAGAAATAAATTGTGATAAATTGGGACAGTGCTGTTACGGTTTACGAAAAATTGTTCTAAATCGGTGTGAATATTATGAAATAAAATCTGGCGGTGAGCGGGGCCAAAGAAAGACAGAGAAAGAAAGCGTGCAAACTATAATAAAATAAACTCTGCTGGTGAAGAGGACTAAAAGAAAAAAGAAGCAGAGAAAGTTTATCAATTATTGTAAAATATACTCTGGTGGTAAAGAAGTAGAAAAGGGAACTTTCTAGAAATCGCTTATAAGAAAGTTTTGCAAGAAATGAATTATGTAATAACATTTAATTAATTACTTGTGCGATTAATTTAGACTACTGTCCGATACTTTTCCATATTCGAATTTCGGATACCGTTCGTGGTGAATTGGAACGAAGAAGGATCTAAGTGGACGAGAAAAACAGGTGGATCGGACAAAAAAAGTGTTCGGCGCTGGTGGCGCGTATGCTGCGTAATTAAGCAAGTGGGGAGGAGAAAAGAACGGTTCTACATGATCCCTGAGGGAGTCTTCGATCTGTGCAACAGGAAGAACGCGATTTTCGTTATCCTGTGCGCAGGTGTGATCTACTTGCACCTGTACAGCGAGGCCGGCGCGGAGGAGCAGAAGGGTTACAGCAACGTGGATGGACTGTTGGAGAACTGGTGTTTCAGGGACGAGGAATTGTTCGCGCTTCGATCGCATTGCAACGATGTGGAGAGCATCGTGTCTGCTTTCGCTGATGCTTTTCACGTTTGATTTCCAGCGAGTTCGGGTCGCGGGGGCCGAGCCCGTCCGAGCGGACGCTGGCTTCATCAGCCTGGACCACGATGATCAGAGTTCTAGGGTAAGGACGTAAGAAGATAATTGAAACCGTATCTGAATGGACGACGATTGTGTTGGTAATGAGGTTTACGCAAAAAAAGAAAGAAAATATGCAGAACAGAAATTCCAATATGTGGATTAAATGAATTTTTTTGTATTATCTTTTGAATTGATTTTGAAAATCCATTAGGGACATGTAATATCTATTCCATCGTGAGATAATTGAAATCGACCAGCCACTTGTTTTGTTGAATTAATTAACAGAATTTGTCTGAACTAAAACGTAATTGATTAAACCCTTTAAACATTTGTCGGACACTATGATTATTCATCTAATAGTTGATTGATTCTTTTCACATTTATTCTATTGCGATAAAAGTTTTAACTGCGTTGCAATATTGCTTCCTTGACTATGGATCCCTTCATGCCTCTAACATATCCTTATCCGCCCTTCATTTAGTATATGTATTCATTCCTGCCCAACTGTATGAACAAATATAAAACATAATATTTCTTCCATCGTGAGACAATTAAAATTGATCAACGTGTGTTTTGTCAAATTAATCAATACAGTGTTGCTTTCACTTTCCTCTGGCAATAAATAGTAACCACGTCTGAAACTTAATTGATTAAACTCATTGACGATTTTTCTAACGCTGCAATTATTTGACCAATCGTTTATTAATTCTTTCCACATTTATTCCCTTGCCATGAAAGTTTATATCTGCATTGCAATTGCTTCTCTGACTTTCGATGCATTCATTAAATCCTGCCTTTATAAAAATATCCAAAACTTAATTGGTTGAACTCTTTAGAAGCTTGTTTAACGGTATTATTATGCTGTACCTAGCCAATCGCTTATTAATCCTTTCCACATTCATTCCCTTGCCAATTTTTAACTGCATTGCAATATTACTTCCTTGACTTTGGCTCCCTTCATTGTTCCAACATGTATATATGCTCTTTGTATTTATTATACTCATTCCTGCACACTTGTATGAGCAAATATGAAGCGTCCAATCGAATATTTTTATTAACTAGCTGCATTGCAATATAACTTCCTTAACTTTGGATCCCTTCATCCTTCCAACCACACTCATATCTACTCTTTATATTTATTATATTCATTCCTACACACCTGTCTGATCAAATACAAAGCGTCCAATCGAATAGATTTATTAACTGGCTGCATTGCAATATTGCTTCCTTAACTTTGGATCCCTTCATCCCTCCAACGCATCAATCATCCATATCCATCTTTTATATTTAATATATTCATTCCTGCACGCCTGCCCGGTCAAATACAAAGCGTCCAAACGAATAGATTTATTAACTAGCTGCATTGCAATATTGCTTCCTTAACTTTGGATCCCCTCATCCCTCAAACGAATCCATCATCCATATTCATCCTTCATATTTAATATATTCATTCCTTCACATGTACGAGAATCAAACGTCCAATCTAATAAAATATATATATATATATATATACATATTAACAAACGGGTTGCAATGAAGTTTCTCGCTGCTTTTGAAACGTTTCATACTACAGCAAATGTCAAGAAACGCGTCGAGGCCGATATGGCGAATAAGAAAAAAAAAAAGAACTGGCTGTACGGTAGCGCGTACGCACAGAGCCGTCAGAGAAAGAGAAAGCTGGCACGCAGCAGCGGCGGAAAGTTCGAGACATTGCAAACAATCTTGCCGCATATTTCGCGCGTTTAAACAAATTTCGTTCTCGGTCGGACTCTCGCCAGAAGCTTCGAGAGAACGGGAGAAAGATCCGCGCGGAAAAGGAAGAGCTCGCGTGCATTGTCGGAGAAATTGAACGGGAGACGCTCCTCGTTAGGAATATTCTAATTTAATTATATCGAGCGGCTAAAGTGGAACGATTAATTTAATAGCGCCTCGTTTCGGATGATATAAAGTCTGGTATAATTTTTTATGGAATGCGTGTATTAATTTTGAATGGACGGTGTTAGGAAATGGAGATTTAAATTTACATCGGTCTTTAATTTTTTTAACAATGCCCCACCCTTTCGAAAAATCAGAAAAAAGTATATGTTGCTAACCGTAATGGGTCGGTAAAACTGTGAAAATATAAACGCAGTTACTTTATTATTTAAATTTAAAAAATCGGCAATTTAAAAGTTCTTTAATTTTTTTGAAACTCGATTTTCCAACTGAAAATTCTGAAAAAATTCACAGACACGTGTCTAGCAGGGTACAATACCCCTGATTTTTTTCAGAATTTTCTATTTATTAGAACAAAAGATGCGTGTATTAATTTTAATGGACGGTGTTGGAAGATAGAGATTTAAATTTACATCGGCCTTTAATTTTTTTAGCAATGCCCCTCCCTTTCGAAAAGCTTGAAGAAAATATGTGTTGCTAACCGTAATGGGTCGGTAAAACTAAAAATATAAACGCAGTCACTTTATTATTTAAATAAAAAATCGGCAATTTGAAACTTTTTTAATTTTTTTGAAACTCGATTTTCCAACTGAATATTCTGAAAAAATTCACAGACACGTGTCTAGCAGGGTACAATACCCCTGATTTTTTTCAGGATTTTCTATTTAGTAGAACAAAAGATGCGTGTATTAATTTTAATGGACGGTGTTGGAAGATAGAGATTTAAATTTACATCGGCCTTTAATTTTTTTAGCAATGCCCCTCCCTTTCGAAAAGCTTGAAGAAAATATGTGTTGCTAACCGTAATGGGTCGGTAAAACTAAAAATATAAACGCAGTCACTTTATTATTTAAACAAAAAATCGGAAATTTGAAACTTTTTTAATTTTTTTGAAACTCGATTTTCCAACTGAATATTCTGAAAAAATTCACAGGCACATGTCTAGCAGAGTGGAACACCCCTGATTTTTTTCAGAATCTTCTATTCACTAGAACAAAAGAAATAGAGCTTAAACTAAAAATTGCGTTTCACTCTGCAACTACCCTAATAGTGGATGTACTGATCTCATGCTTGGCAGGAAGAATTTTCTTGGAGTTGCTAATCAATTAATATGTACCAACTTCAATTTGGTTTGAGGGCACTTTTACCATGTTTAAAATCAATCTAGTTGGGAACGTTAGGTTACAGCTTATGATTTATGACTGAATTCATGTTTATTGTATAAAGAGATTTGCGTTAGATCCTTGCAAATGAGTTGGTCGATTTTTTAGTAAGATTGTTAAGACATATACTTATGGAGAATAATATTCGTTAATCAAAATTGGTTCTACGTATTGAGTTCAATATACTCAAACTATTGTAGAATAATTTTATTGTAAAAGATATCATTTGCATTTCTACATGTGAGGATGCCCTGAAAGGAAATTTGTATTAGCTCCACATTGCTTTCTTTTTCGGATAATTTAATTGGGTACAAGTATGCCATTGTGTAAATAGTATAAATATACAATTAATTGTATACTTACATCCAATTGTTAAATTGTCGGAGCTATTTATTAAGGATCACCAAAATAACGTAATGACGAGGTGTAGTAGGCAATTCTTTTTTAAGTCATCGTCCTCACGCGTAAAAATATAAGCAATACCTTTTATAATAAAATTATTTTACAATAGTCAGAGTCTATTGAATTCAATGAAACTAATTTCGATTAACAAATATTAGACATTTAGTATACAATTGATTCTAGATTTGTACAATTTGTGCAATTATTATGTATTTATATTTGTACAACTAATTGTATACTGTATTAATTGTATATAAATATACAATTAAATTCCATACACTTTTTCCACCTTCTCCAAAAGTTATATTAATAATAAAAACACTTTCTATTATACCAAAGCTTCAACCGCATAAGAACAGCACTCGAAAATATCCATTTTCGTCCACGATTTCTTTTAACGCAAAATGAACCCGTGTTGAACATAAATTTTCAAATGGAAATACCTCAAAAACATTACAATTTCACAGAGCCCACGCACGTGACTTTTGTGCACAAATAATCTTCACACTTTTTAACATTCTTCTGAACTAAATGTATGTATATCAATTGTCCCCAGACAATCGGATAAAAGTATTACAAAAAAATAAAATCGCCAAACGGTTTTATCACGCGTGCTGCGTGATCTGCAAGTGTCTCGTTTACTGGACACCTTACTTCTCCCCTCGATTTTGATTAGTAATCAAAATTGATTAACTAATACGCGATAACGCGCGTCAATTATTAATGCATTCCACGCGCGCAGTCTAATATTGTTTTGTATGCGCTTATAATTGCGAACGAGATTAAAGTTATTGTTTATACGTGCAACGGAAAGTCGATTATTGATAACGTCGATTGTTCGATAAGGCAATTGTCAGAACAGAAAATAAAGCACGCATCTATGGAATCGTAAACCGCGTACTGAAATTGTTTATATATTAAAACACGTATCCGGCTTGATTAAAAACGTTCGGGCTATGAGCGATCGTTCGAGTTTAACGCGTGCCACGTTCCAATTAATTATTGTTGAACGAGAAACAGCGGTACTGTAATCAGCGAATATTTGGATAATTGAGGTAGGACTTGAGGGATATTCAACTTAAGAGAAATAAGTTTAAAGATATATGAAAATATTGTATACTTGTAAATTATTAACGACGGGAGCGTAATGTTGAAAAAGTTCGGAATTACGGGAGTTAATTGAAGTTCCGAATTGGGTGAAGAAGCATTGCGATTCCGAGATTAGGTGAGCAGGTGACAAAAGCGACGATAGTTCTCAGAAAAATGAAATTAGGAAACGACAAAATATAATATGACAGGATATCGGAATCAGTTCCATTAATATAAATAATAATCGTAAAATGAAATGCAAAAATAATTTATGACATCCGCATATTTCAAAGAGCTTGTTAGTTGACTGAAGCTACTTAAATAGACTAATAATAGACTAAAAAAAGACATGGCTACATGAGCTAAACATGAAACAACAATTGTAAAGGAAAAATGATCGATGATTAAGAATTTGTTCAAGTGTTTGCTGAAAAATTATTTTAACTAAAGTGGCCAACAGTATTATAACTTGAAGATATAAGTACCAGTCAAGTGAAAAAAAAGACAACTATAATGTAAATAGCAAAGTGTATATGTTGTGCAAGTAGCAAAAAAAAGTATTCGTGTAAAATTATTTCATATTTGTAACTTGTGCTGTCCCATATTATCCAGGGGCATTCTACAATTTCGCGAATTACGTCCGAATGTTACACTTTCCATTTTTATAGTCACTGAACTTTGCCCACCACTGTTCACAGTCGCATGGCTCGTTTGCTCGAGCACTCTTGAATGCTTGGTTTAAAGTTGACTGGACTTTAACGAGACCTTCCGGTTCACCGGTGCAGGAAATGCACGTTTAAACAATTATTTGTAAAAATAACATTACATACTCTAAATAGAAAAAATTTATATATTACTTGTTTGCAACATTACACATGGTGCAATCATAGAAACGATATTTCACTTCTCTCTCAAATTAAAAAAAAAGTTCATGATTTCGACTGCGGATTTTTAGGCATCTACAGGAAACTTTAAGATGCTACATTGCACAGAGTGCGCGTAATATGATAAAATATGCAAAATATCAAAATTATAGCGCTTTTTAAAATACCTGATAGGTGAAATAGCTTTCTTTTTAAGTTCTACTGTTTTTACGATATTCTGAAAAATATGAGTTTGCATAAAAATCCGCAGTCCACTACATGATATAAAATCCTCGCAGTATTATTTTCAACAATTTCTACTGCAAAGCACTTTTGTAGTATTCTTTTTATAATGTTTCCTTCTGCCTCTAATTTACTCCTTTACGAATAATTATGTAGGGAAAGTTATGGTTATAAAGATATGAAGATCTCGAATGATATATTAATGACTTAGTAACAGGGTATTTGGTAATTAAAACTTTCTACGAAATGGATTTTGGCCTCGCTTTACTTAATTTTGATGGTGCTTGGAAAGAGTGTAATGCATTATAAGACGGTTCTAGAAACCGGGACAGGTTGTAACTCTTCTTCAAGCAACTGCAGAGAAATTGCCCAGGAGAAATGTTACATGGTTCAATGAAGTCTCACTTCTTTCCATGGCCGCATCTATCTGCACGCTATCGACTATTACTAAAGCACAAAGGTGTAGAAATAATATAAAAACAGAAATAATAATAATAGGAATAAAAATATGTCCCACAATTTACATTGAACTATCTTTGAGGATAAAACTTTAGGTTCACTTAAACCTTTATACTGCATATTTACTTTTAGACTTCATAAGATTCAAAGTATGCAATTTATTAAAAGAAACATTGTGCCTTCGGATTGATCATGGTGATGGGGTATAACAAATACACTGGTTGTAGTAAAATGCAACAGCAGTTGTAAAATACTACAATAAATTATTTAAAATCATAAATCGATTTCTCCAGAAATGCATCAATTCCTGAACAATTAGGAATCCAATCTTTCAAAAAAGTCTATCAATTCCTGAATAATTAAAACTCTAATTTCTCCCAAAAAATACATACGTCAATTCTTGGACAACTGAAACTCTGGCTTCTCCAAAAATGCATCGATTCCTGAACAGTTAAGAAGCCAACTTCTCAAAAAAAAAATCTACCCATTCCTCAGCATTGAAAATTTCAATTGCACCAAAATTACACGAGACCTCTACCATACCGAAATTATCCAAAAAAAAAAGAGAAGAACACAAATAGCCAGATATTTCAGCCACCGCCGCGGCAACGTAATTCGACCCGGCGGGCATTTATTAAGATTAAAATTATTTTTAGACGGAGACCCGAGAGCGGCCGGAAGGATGGGTCGAAAATTTAACGGAGCTGGTTGGCAAATGGCGAAACAACGGCGAGGCCCTGGAGCCGAAGTGGCGGGACGGCGACTCGGTACCACTGCTTCCGTTCTCCCAAATTTCTCGATACTCCAGGGACAAAATAGACACCAGCGAAGAGGAGGATCTTGCGTATCGGCGTGGAACGATGTATCGCCAGGACGACGAACAGGCGAACCCTTTTCGTGCCAGGACAGATCGTCCGCTTTCTTACAACGACTACGAGGACTACGAATCAACGGACAGCAGTCGTAGAAACGGCGAACGTGAGGGAGTCTTGTCGCCCAAGGGAAATCGACCCTGGACTGGCCGAGACGAGATTACGTTCGAAAAAGTCAGCAATAAAAAGGAGGGACAGGGGAAAGATTTCGAGGATAAGGGGACGACGCTGTACCGAGAGGCTTTTGAGGCGAGGTCGAGCGATTACGGATACGAAGTCAGCGACGAGGAGTATCTGAAACCGAAGCCCAGAAAGAGAAGACCTCCGCAGAATTACGAGTTCGCCATGTCCGAGAATGAAACGTCAGTGAACGCGGGATGGATCGACGGTAGCTCTACGGCCAGGTCGAATAATCGGAAAAATCATCAATCGACTGACAAAAATAGCCAGACATTACAAAATGCCATGGAACTGAAGTCCCTACTGAAAATGCAACAGAAGGAGGGTCTAAGCTTGTCTGAAATTTTACAAAGACGAAATTTAACTCTGGTCGATCTGTTGAAAGGCAAAGCTGACGTGATTAACGCTTTGAAGATGAAAGATGCTGAGGAGAGTGAGTTCTACAACGAAGGGGCGGATGGAATGGTGTCCGACTCCTTCGCGAAACTGTCGACGACGAGGAAACCGCAATGGACCATCGCCACGGAGCCTGCAAAGATGAATAACTCTGAGAAAAACGATGGACTCGAGTTGCCAATCGGTTTGCCCATTCCTGAATTACGTAGGAATCCCACGAATGCAACGGGTTCGTCCTCGAGCAATGTAAAAGGCGATGAAATGTATTCACTCAATAACGCAACGGTAAAATTGAATCCAGTCAGCGTTGATCTTACACGAGGCAGACTTGCTGTTACGACACCGATGCCGGTTGCAACGGATTCCAGGGAACTCTTACAGGCGGACGGAGCCGCTGCGAAATCACGGGCTGGCGAAATCAAGGCGGACGATTTCGACGAGGAGGAAATCATGGAGTTCTCCGATTTCACCGATTACAAAAAAGGACGGAATGGTGTCTCTCCTGTTTGGCTGGTGATGAAGGAAGGACAGATTAACAGCGAACCTCCGGTAAAGAGTTCCATGGACCGTGTGGAAGACAAAGGCTCGACCTTGAGTATTGAGAAAATTTTGAGCCCCACAGTGCGGTCTAAGTCTGAAAACAATTCCTCTGTTGACGCTGCGATTGGAGAAGAAAGCAGTGGCAAAAGTAAGGAACTGGTAATTGATAACCTAGGAGCAATCGTGGAAGGTCCTGAGAACTATGCTACATCTTCAGAGAAGGAATACCAGGACGATGGACCGATGACGAACTATGACCTAGAATCCAGCTTGCGGATTAGTAAATTAACGGATGAAAGCGGTGTGAAAGAGAGTACAGTTGGCCCTGCATTGGATAGAATATCTGGAGATATTAATTTTACAGTCCCGAATCAACAGACCCATCCAAAGAATTTACTTTCGGAGAAGAAAGATAATTATGATGCGAGGAACCATCAGGATTCTAGTACAATAGAGCGGCAGAACTACGATGAGGTTGCATCCGAAGTGGAACCCGATGCTCGGGCCGAGATCTTCGAACTCTTTGCCTCTGGCTCCGGGGGCAAGAGATTGGAACGTCTTCTTAAATCGAGGAACATGAGCTTGGAGGAACTGATCGCACTCAGACAGAGGGGATCCAGCAAAGTGCATTTGGCTGAAGTAACCAGGATCAAAGCGCAAATGTCTGAGAGCGCGAGTAATCTGAAAGAAAACAATACAATGGAGTCTAAGGAGAAGGCATATCCTTGCTTGGGCAGAGCAGAATCTATCCGTGAGGAGAATATCAGCAGTGGTCCTCGCAATTATTTGTCTCGGACTACTGAACAGGTGGAAAGCAGCGATTCGACTACAAATACTGTGCAACCCAAAGAGACTACAACTGAGCAAGTACCGTCTAATTCAGCGTCAAGGATAAAGGATGAGAACTCAGAGAATGTTGAAAAAGAGGTAATGAAGGAAACTAATCGTGTGACAGAGATTGTTGATTTGTTAACAACCTTTGGTTCCCTGCCATTCGCGAAAGACATACGACGAGACTTTGCTGACGAATACAATAATGAACGCGAGGCGAAACTGCCTGTAGATAACACAAATCTTGGTGTGATACTCATGGCGAACGATGCAAAAACTATAAATACCAACGATACGTCGAACGTCATTCGGTCTGGTTTCGTTGAAGAGGTGGTAAAGCAGGAAACGAATTCCATTAACGTCCAGACGGAGTACAGTATTCTCGGTGATGAGGAGAGCAGTACCGGGAATGGAAAGACTCTGTCGAAAATAAAACCCAGCATAATAGCGAGCGGTGCTATTCTTGGAGTAACGCTTGTGGTGTTCATGGCGATATTCATCGTGTGCAAGATTCAACAGAAGCAAAAGTACAGGTACAGGAGTACATTTTCGAGGGCTGTGTTTCAAGGCCCAGTGATGGCAGCCAGGAAACTCTCAAACTCGAGCAGCCTGAGCAACGTGATGGTCAACGTGGTGGCTACTTCGACCGCAAAGAGGCCGGAGAGAAACGAGTTTCACGAGCCAATGGATATGCATTCGCAGAAGAGCGATATTGATAACGATTCGTTGGATGCCAACGACAGCTGGGAGACCATACCCGATTATATGAAATGAAATATTTACATACTTTCGGCAATTTTGTACATTAACATTTACATTCAGGGAAGGCAGCGGTACCTCGATATTTGTTTTGAGTAGAAGCATACGAATAGTCGAGGATGACTGCGTAACTTCAATTTAGGGACCATTCTCAGTGAAAAATAAGTAATGCTTTAACAGAGTGGCCGTCGATTGGTCTACTTCAATGTTTCCATGGAGCCAATGAGTCGGTAGATTTTACCGATATGGACGTTAGTACGTATGATTATACTATTTTAGTAATTAGTAGAATACAATTTAATACTGAAAGCTAGAGTTAGTGTAGCTTTGTGTAGAGCAAAATTTAGTGTCTGACTTATTAAGTTTACCTGATAGCTTAAGTACGTGTAATTTACACAAAATAAAATATATTTATTTATACAATTAATTTATGGGCAAAATAAATTAGCTTTTATGCAAACTATAAATTACGATTTTCACTGAATTACTCACCAGTATCTCTCGTAAGTAAAAACATCCCTGAGTATAGCGGAAACAGCGTTGTTGTTGTTTTGAAACACCTTATTAAAATAGGAATACTGTCTTGCGATATTTCTACACTGCTTCAAAGCGGCCTCTATAAAAAGAAAATACGATTGAACTCATTACTAATAACTAAAGCCAAGATAAACTAGCACTTAAAATGGAAATATCTCGTACTCGCACGATAATTTACCTAAAGTAGGACTGCCTTTAAGTTCAATCATGTCGTCCGTAGTCATGTAGAGCACAGTTGAGTAGCTAGTAGGAAGAATATCCAAATACGGTTTCCATTTCGAATTCTCCTTATGCCTTTCGATAAGAAGCGCGATCGCCAATGCCACTTGTGGCATATGCTGTATCAATTGATCATTTTTAAGCACTGCCAATTCCGGCGCTGCGTTATGAATACTGAAAATAAGCCCTCTCGGTATCCTTAAGATTAACTCGTTCTCCTGAAGATCACGTTCCGCTTTTAATCCTAAATCGTATCCCGGAAATTCGGCCACGCTAGCACCGTCCACATCCGCGTCATTCTCTTTAAGCCATTCGACAAATTGTTCGATCCCCTGGGAACGCTTGGGCGATTCCGTCTTCATCTCCTCCAACCGTTTAACCTTCTCCAAAATTGTTGCTATCTCCACGTAATTGTCCCATAGCTGCGTCGCATACGCTGAATTGATGCTCACTGTTTTAAAATGTAGACGTTACTAATCTTTTTAACGGGTCACGTTTTGTTGGAAAACGCTAGCATTGATTCGAATAGGCCTCCAGTTACGAGGTTAAGGCAGAATCCTCGCAAGCCGAAGTATTAAAAAATATGAAATTCTCGTTTTGTGCTTAATATTAAAGCCTTCCATCATTCATTATTCATTGATCGTACAAATATTTAATGTGGTTCATCGATTCGAAACTGTACAAAACGGACGTGTGAAGGTTTAGGATATATCAATGCCTTCGTATAAAGAATATATTAATGAAAAAAAATACTCACGGACAAATAATTTCTCGCAGAGAGCATTTATCTCGTTCCTTTTCGCTATGGATAATCGTTTTGGTTGCGGAGCATGTTGTTTACTTTTGGATGATCCGTGAGATTTCCTTCTGCCCATGTTTGTACTATCTCACGGCACTCTCGTGACTTCTCCGCGCACTTGGATGCATTATAACGCGTAACCCGCGCCTACAACTGGCAAGAATAAACAGCGTTTCGTCGAAACAAAAATAGAACAACCGACGCTCCGACTCCTCTCAGGCTCAGCGGGCAACATAACCTCGAAACTGTACGGCGGAGATACTCGTCCATACCCGGCTGTGTATCGCGAACTCTTCACTGCGCTTTATTGATCTTCGATTCCTGTCGGAGGTCACCTAGTTTCACAATTATGCCAAATTTCGATGTCAGGCGCATCCTTGGTCATTCCCGACAGCTCCTGAAAAAACATATCTGTAGCTTTTTGTATGAGAAAATATAACTTTGCTTTGACTATAAAATCGGTCCCAACGTACCAATAAATAGCTTTATTTTTAATAATTCGATATATTTCACTTATATCTACAACATTTACGCGTCATATTTTTCTGTAAAAACGCATACATTGTTTATATTTATTAGTATACATACGATATTATGTATATGTCTTTCTTATAACGTTTAATTTTCCCCCTCATTTATTTTGTACATTTCATTTAAATTATAAATATCACACGTCCGATGCAATACATGTAAAGTACAAATGAAACAGGTTCTACTTTTGTATAAGATTTGTATTGTACAAAGTATTCAAATGAACATTTTTCATAAATGTTCAGAGTAAATCTGTATTTAGTAGATCTATGTATTGTACTTAGAAAATCAGCATTAAGGGGGGTCTAAAAACGTATGTTAATTCCGAGGAAATTATTTACAAACTTCGGACAAAAATTTAATGTGTACTTTGTAAGAAAAATCACCGGTAATCATATGTATATCTAAAATAACGTAAAACGCGGCGAATATCCTTCTTCGTTCTAGAAACATTCAATAAAAGCGAGGAATAAAATTTAAAGAAAAATAGTAAGACTTAAATCGCGATAAACGAAACGAAATATTTGGAGAAAGATTTAAATTTGATAGAATCATCCGTTGTATGATCAACATTTATTAATTCGATATAAAATTATGTGTAATACTCGGATTGGGGCTGAACAGCCACGAATATTAATCCTTATATTTAATTCTATAATATTCACATTTCGCAGTTAACGTAGAAAATATTTTCCTTCGATATATATATTTAAGTCGTTTGCTACAAGTACATTTCTTTTTTTTAGAGCCCCCTTAATATTTATAAATTATCCGGTCTGCGTACAACTAAAAATAATATAATAAAACATTTGAATTCTTCCGCTGCAAAGTAACTAATTAATTATGTAAAACCTCCCCTCTTGCGAGATGCGACAACGATTCGAAACGATTGCGACAAAGTACGGCGTATATTTAAATATAACAAATCGATATAACAATTTAATATCATCTAATTGGAACGTTTCATTTTTACCTAACTAAAATTACTTATACGTACGCTTTTATCGTAATAAAAATTTCCCCCTTCGTTTTTATCATTCGGATACATAAAACTTAGTTTTGTATAGAAAAAAATGCAGTATTAAACAAATAAGGAAGGGTGAAAAATCAAGTACTTGATTAATATGCGTCAGAGAGAATTCAAATATATGTTGGAAATTGATCAAATGATTACTCAATTAGTACCGAGTGCAGATTAAAACAAAAACCACTACGCCTGCATAATAATTATATTTGATTACGAATTATGCAAATCATAAGTATATTACACATTTTACATTTTACCCATAATCTATTTCTTTGTTTTTACTTCGCGCGTCTTTGCAGCGGGAAAACTCGTACCTTAAGTATTAAAGATACACGTACAGTTACAGGTAATTATTATACCGTGTTATTTTATACAGCCTACCCTCTAAATAGAGCCTTATAGACCACATGATTTCACGTCGTTTGCTGTTAATTCGATAGAATTGTTCATCGCGAAACTCCCATCGCGAAATAAAACTACGATTCCGCTTCGACCCGATCAGTTGTGTATGTCATAAACGCGGTCTACAGTTTGTAAAAATCAGAGAATTTTATGCTTCACCCACTTAAATAAATCTGTGCGATATTTTCCCGTTTTTTTTCGAATTTTAGTTTCGTAAAATTACGTCAGACATTTACAGCTTTGTTCCTTGATGGTTCGGGCATTTCTGTTCATATGATAGATGCTTCCAAACAATTCGCAGCCCGTAACACGTTGATGGTACTAGTCTACTGAAACAGACTTTCAATTCTTTGTTATGAACGATTTCCCACAAGGATACCCAGCCTCTCATGACATTTTCAGCCTTTCGGCCGAATATGCAAAATAGCACGCGATACATTTGTGGTCCCCTGTTTCGTGTATTTCTTTCCTTTTTCCCAAATTACTAATCGTAAGCTGTTCTGGGGAACTGTTACAGACTACGAGACACATAGTACATAAACAGTAAATTACTTCTCATTCGATTGTTTTATCAATTATTGGAGTAAATTGTGCAGACACTATGGAGTCAAATTTACAAAAGCTTCTAATTCGTTTATGTCAGGTATTTTTCATTCCCGTTTCATCAGAATATTAATTCATACACTTTTTTACTTCGACATCTTCCTTCTATTGTGTAGCAGTATCCGAAATGCTTTGCCGCCACGTAGCATGGAAAGGAATCTTCAAGATTTTCACCCTCGTCTTAGGCAATGCGGTGAGTAATAGTTTCTGTAACTGGGGCAACGGTAATATGTCCACCTGGGGATTCGTCAGATTCGGTTGTTGCTTATCGTCGCCTAGAATGATTAAACGAATGTAATGAATCGTTTTTACTCGAAAAGTTGCTGGATATTCGCGAGGAAGGTTACCTTTCTGATTGTCGTTTTCATCCTCGACGTCCTCGATCAGTTTCAGACAGGGCACCGGCTTTAAAACCGGTATCGAGTCGCCCGTGACTTGCTTACTCATTAGATTACACTGATCGACGAACAATTCCGTAACCCTGAGCAATTCGAGCGTCACACCCCACACGAAATGCGTCAGATTGTTTGACAATTCGGTAACACCTCCGAGCACCATGTTGTTCGACGTAGCCGACTGGGATATGTACGTCGGTATGATCAACAGCCTTTTGATATTCTTACAGTTCGCCAGACACTTGTCGAAGCCGTTCTTCACGTCGAAATTGACCAGCTCCATTTGGCTCAGACTCTGCAGCTTGGACACACCCTCCAGGATGTCGAACGTGCAACACGAACCTTGCCCCTTCTCCAGTCTCAGGCGTTCCAGTTTCTGCAGCTTTATGAGAACAGTTGTACCAAATTTATCCGGGAAGTCCGAACACTCGCCCAACTCTAGCGTTTCCAGATTCACCAGAGCTTGTATAATGTCGATCCTCTTCTTCCCAAGTTCCTTAACGGACGTTAAACTCTGAAACGCACGCGGTAGGATTATTGAATGCGCATCGAAGGATGACTCGAAGAATAATTTCACTTACCAATTGCGTTAACTGTGTTAATTCCTGCAAAGGAGTCAGGTCTTCATGCAGAGACATCCCGCTGATCGCCTTGAGCCTCAACTCTTGGCATCGCTTCAGATTGCCGACGGACTCCAGGCTCAACGTGTCGCATTTTATCGACATTGCACTCAACACTTCCAGCTGGGGACAGCTCTTGATAACTTCTTCGACAACCATCACAGGGCATTTACATAACTCCAGCTTGACCAGGCTGGTCACCCGCGGTATCACCGACAGAAACTTCTTCCAAATGCTGTCGGACTCGCCCGCGACGAGCATCTTTCGTAGATCCAAGTGCTGAGTGCCACGCCTTTGCAACGTGTCCGCCAAACCGTCCCAGTCCGTCACCTGGCTGTTCTTCATCCTGACGGTCTTCCACAGCGACGGGTGCGCAGCCAAGTCCCGCCACATTTTACAGACTCTCGCAGCCCGGAGCAGCTCTTGGACCTTGAGATATTGGAAAATACGAAGCAACGCGTGATAACCGGCGCAAACGGAATCCATGAAATGTTGCTGATGTTCCGAGTCATGCTGATTCTGTTTCCTTCTGAAAATATTAAAACAGAGAATGCCCTTTAGATGTCTCAATTCGAGACTACAAGCCTACGCGGTAAGGGTATCATTGTTCATTGTATAATGATGGTTACAAGTTCTTTGAAATAAAAGAATAAAACTTGACATTTTCCGCACGAAAGAATGTTCTATATTTTTTTTCAGAGAGGCTCTTAAAGGACCAATGATTTACAACAATAATGCCAACAATTTTTATATTGTTCTAGGAAGAAATTGAACGAGTAAAAAGCCTCTGAAAGAAGAGGTGCAGAAACGAAAAGAAAAGAAACATAAATACGAGGTGGAAATAATGAGGAGAAAGGACGCTCGGGATTTTGGGAAAACGCACTAAGAGTTTTTTTTTGTGTTTCAGCTCGCACATGTCTTTATATCTGTAAATATAAAAAGTAAAAATGAATTAGATTTTTTCCACTGAAGCACTTATCAGTAACTGTATTCGTAATTGTAGCATGAATGTAAATTAACATACGCGCTGCTCCTTTCAGTATTAAAAGAACATATTTTTTCATGACCGACTATCGGCACGAATATACGAGCATTTACCTTGATACTACAATTACGCGATACCTGCGAGAACCAACGATACGGGATTGATTCGTTTGATAAGTTCACATGTCTCAAAAAAATTTGGCCGCATTTCTAAGAAGCTAAGGCAGTGTGCTTCGATCACAAGATAAAATCAAATTCATTTTCCTCCTTGAACATTTCTTTTTTTTTTATATTTCCAAATATAACGAACATCAGTATATATTGCATTTACAATACTATTTGTACAAATTTTGTATGAGACGAAAGAGAAACATATAACTATGTAACATATATGTCTAACATTTTGTAGAACCGTCCTCCGGAAATATTTGTACAAACTTCATAGAGATATTCAAATGAAAAGAAAAATGATTACGTCGAACGTATTTACCCGTACGATATAAAATGAATCGCAAACGATACGCGTATATCTTGTAAATACAATATGTACAAAGCAACTGCCAAAACCTCAAAAGAGAGTTGCCTTAACTTATTCGGAAAAACTATGTAAGAAAAAAAAAACAAAGGAAGTGAAAGAAATATGCTGGTGTGTTTGAGAAACAAACACTTACTTGCTACTCGTTTTAACTGTACCCGAACTACTTGTCACAGACCGTTGCGTGTCTACGTTAGGTAACTCATCGGCTGTACTAGTTGCATCCGATTCGATTACTACGTTCTTCGATTCGACCGAGTCGGAACTCGGTGGTTTCTTGTTTTCTAATAGAAGATCCGTCGCATCGGATGTATCATTTTGAGAATGACTCGCAGCCAATACGTCTCTATCATTGCACGTCTCCTCGGACTGCTCCGTTACGGAGCACGCTTTAAGCTCTGTGCGCGATGCGTCTTTCTCAATTGATTTATCAACATCTTTCCCCAAAGGCATTGGAACACGTGACTTTGCAGACGCAGAACCGTCAACGGTATTCGATATATCGGTTAGCGAACCATCCTGAAGTATAGGCGGCTTATCGCCGATTTTATCAGGCTTAACTGTAATAGCTGGCTGAACAGCCATGGCGTTGTTTTTCGGTACAACGATATATCTCTTGCCGCCCATCAGCGCGATATTCTGGGCCGGTCTCGGCAACGTTCCGTCGTGACTTTGTAAGAACTCATTTTCCGTCTGAGCGAACCAGCTGCTCTTTTTCTTGTCCGAATTCGACGGGGAATGTGACGTTGCCGAGGAGGTTTTCGAAACTTTGCCACTGTTCCGCGACTGTGCGTCGACGCTTTCGGATTTCGGTATTCTCTGAAGCCGCGGCGGGCTTACGTTCACTTGGTGCTTCGCTTTCGCGCTTTGCGCGCCTAGCATGCTGATCGGTATCAGCGGGGGAGGTGTCAAAGACGGATTTGTTTGAGGCTGATGAGATTCTTTAGTTTCCTGCTGACAGTTCTACAACAAAATTAACAACAGTTATGCTCAAATACGATCACTGTCAGCCGATGCGATCTCCGTTTCATTGGGATAAGCTCGATGAATAACAAACGCGACGCTCGAAACAATAAAATGTGACGAATCTTGCAATGATAAGATATAAATGAATTTCTTTGAACGCGTAACATAAAGGATATTCCAAATATTAAGTTGATAAAAACGCAACGAATTAAAGTGAGCGGAAAGAAAATACTTTTTGCCAGGAGATGAACCTACCTTGCAAACATAATCGTCACTTCCTGCAAATTCCATACCGTCAACACATTCAGGATGATATAAACAGAGACACACGCGACACTGTAAGCTCGGTATCAACCCCATACTCGTTGAACACCTTATACTGCACGGTTCTTGAACTTTGGGCCTGTAAGATGTGCGTCGATTGGGGAAAGGGATCAAGGAACGAAACATAAAAATTTTAACGAGGAACAGAAGGATCAGAAGGATAGTGGAGGATGCGCAGTTGTGAAAAATTGCAAAAGGAAGAGTTCCAACTTTTTCAGAACGAAATCTCGAACTCAGCGGTTACTTATACTTGCTATGCAGCATGCATTTTAAAATACTGAAATAAGATGTGCTCTAAAGAACTTGTCGAGTATCCAATTGAAGATTTAGTACCACTTCCCCGGATATACTTACTGAAGAATTTATGCGTTAAAATAATCGTGAAATATGAAGTTTGGCGAACAAAGTAATATACTAATATAATCGTCCTTAAATTATGTATAATGTCATTGTGATATGACAAATATAAAGCCAATAATTTCTCCCTTTTCATGTATCATATAGAAATCGTCGAACTCGTAAACATTTTAAAGCGAACTCTTCTTCGTGAAGAACTAAATAAACTAAATGCACATGCTGTAAATTCTTCATTGGGCCTTTTTAAAGCACATTAAACACGAACATCGTCATGTTTAATCGTATAAGCATTTAGGATACCCTCGAATATTGAAACCATCAAAGGAGTTAAGTACTTACGTCAGCTGTCTTTTGGGTTTAGGAGGCGTTGGTTTCTCCGTAATTTGCTGGCTCCTTCTCGTACCAGTAGTCCGTTGTGGTAGAGCAACCTCATTTTCTTGAGGTAGCGACTTTATCTCTGCTATGCATATGTTAACAAAAATTCTTAGAAAAGTAGTAGTATACTATTTGCGGATATTCAAATCCCGATTATGTTCGTATTATTTTTAAGAAACAAATTTAATTGTTCTATATCGTAGATAGTGTAACGAAAATATTTTTTAATGAATGCTACAATTTTCTTAGCAAGTAATTCTGATTTGATATAACGATAATTCCGATTGAAGCGTGATGTCATATTGACGTAAATGCATACTTATTTGCGGAGTTCTCTTTGCAGGCATTTTCACTTTGAATCCAGGCGTCATGGCTTTGGGAGATTTAGCAGGTGTCTTCATAGGCACCGGCGAAGGCACAGATGGGGATTCCTCTACAGCTTTCCGTCCCGGTGTACCTTTCTTATATGCTAGACCTCTCCTCGGCGGAGTAGCCATTACTCCTGATCCCTGCAACGAACATTAGATTATAACTCCTGACGAATCATAAATAGACTTTTATACAAATTCAGATACCAAACTACATACCCTCATTCTTTTCGCATCCCGAATAATCTCCTTTTCAGGATCGTCAATACCAATCGGTTCTTTGAAGAATGTAAAATTATCAATAGTTAATTCTTTCGTATTAACTGTAAAAAAAGAAAAAAAAAGAAAAAAAAATTACTCCATTATACTTTCTGAAATCGATCTTAATGTATTTCATATTTATAAAGCATACTTACGAAACTCCGCGACTTCCCTAAAGCTTCTCACTTTCTTGCCCTTTGGTGTGTAATAATAGATATCCGCCATTCTTTTCAGGGAGAAATCGGTGCTCGCTCTATACACCAATTCTCTTTTCCACCCATACTTGAAGGGCTCTTTGAACGCCGGGTTCGACATATCAATTACCGTTTTCTGTTTCCCAGTGCTGGCCGGACTGTTGGGGCGTACCAGACGACTGGCTTTAGACTTTATAGACGTCGCCGGACTGCTAGCAGCCGACGAATTCGTAGACTTAACCGATGTCTCATCCATTTTTTGTACTTCTAATTCAGATTCCGCCGTATTTGGTATCCCAATCGAATCTGTTTCAGACTTATCGGACTCTTTCTCCCTCTTTATTTTCTGCAAGTCTAATATGTGATCCGACTCGTGCACTCTGTTGTCATCGGAATCTTCTTCATCCTTTTTGATCTCGTAATTCTTCCTTGTGCTATATCTACATCGTTTCATCAATCGAGCTTCTGCTACTTCTGCTTCGGCTGAAAGAAATTATATAAACTTTGATTCTTTTTGAATAATATTATGAAAAATGTTACGTGCCAGATACATGCTTTATATAGATTGATAAATAACTTTATTAGTTAACCCTTTGCACTCCGTTTAGCTCCCTAAAAGGCGTGCACAGTTAACAATAAGCTTTGACGCAAAATATTGCATGCATTACGAGTATAGAATATTGAAAGAATGCTCAGACTACAAAGGGTTAATGTATAATCGTATTATTTGTATAATATTGAATTTTTTGAGCCTCAATTTATTGTTACTTCGCGAGTTCAGGTAAATATCCTTCTAAATCTTGTTTATAATACCCGAAATGAAATATAATTGATGTATGAATTCTTAATTGACGATTAAAAGATGCTCGCAATGGAAATTATTACTTTGTTGAACGATATGCATGGATAAACGATTTAGCATAAATATAACTTCGAAAATGGAACGCCAAGAACTCTATACTTTGATCCCGGACAGAGTAACAATAATCACCAATACCAATCAGCTTCTTCAGGACATGACTGCCCGGTTCCATTTCATTGTCGGCCCGCGCGTCGAAGCCGTTGAAGCCCACGGATTCCTCCGAGCTGAGATCGTCCGGTTCCGACAGCTTCCGTTTGCGTCCTTTCGTATTTAACGTCGCGTCGTCACTTTCAATGGTACTAGTCGACATAGCCTTGAACTTACGCAGCTTCCTTCTAACATTCGAGGAGGTCGTACCTTTTCTCGCGGATCCTTTAATATCGCCGTTCACCTCCTGCCCGTCCATTTCAACGGACGTTTCCACTTTGATTTGCAGCCCTTGCAGCTCCGGCATACTATCGGCGGCCTCTAGGTTAGGATTCTCGCGCGCCCCGTCGGCATTCCCGCCATTTACACTGGCACCGTCCATCGTGCGGCCCCTTTGGGACCGAGCACCGAGCCTCGCGTACGTCGACGAATCAACGATG
Source organism: Holcopasites calliopsidis (assembly GCA_023838395.1). Classification (NCBI taxonomy): domain Eukaryota; kingdom Metazoa; phylum Arthropoda; class Insecta; order Hymenoptera; family Apidae; genus Holcopasites; species Holcopasites calliopsidis. The sequence continues at coordinate 389,353 of JALHAQ010000072.1, forward strand.
AATGCGGCGCCGTTGATTTCGCGTTGCTGTTTGTCACTTCATAAAAAAAAATAAACTCCATGAAACGTTTCTGCACACATATAAATGACCGCCCGTGAGCTGTGATCCCCTCGCGTCTGGGTGTACCACGATCCCGCGCTCATCTGTCCCCGCGTATGCGCATAACGTACGCGCAGGACACCACTACGCGCTATTTACACAACCGCCGCGATTTCTCTTTGCACGATTTTAACCAGTCACTCATTACGTCGAAACGCCACTCGTATCACTCGAACCGCGCCGGGAATACTGGCTTTCGATAAATATCACTCGTTTCCCACTGAATTCGATCCGAAACGTTGGAACAGGACACGATAAAAAGCCTCGGACAGACACGGAGCGTCCGTAACACACATAACCGGAAATGGCGGAAAAAATATGCTAAAGCTGCATTTTCAATGCGCGTAGCATTTCATGTATTATGTCGTCATTATTATTCTAATAATACGATTTATTGTTAAGTTCTTTAAATATAATAAATCGTCTTACAATGTGAATGCTATACTCTCCAGTACTTATTCTTTTAATAAACATTATTATTATTCATTAGCTAACGCTCTTAATTCGATCCATTAGTTCCCAACCTTTCTACACAGGGTGTTCTGCTGCTGCATGTCAATATTTTAAGGGGTGATTGCTGAGGCAATTCTGAACAACTTTTTCCTTTGCCAAAATGGTGATTAAAGCTCCGTTTTTGAATGATTAACGCAAAACGCTGACCAATCAGAGCGCGTGTAGAGCGCGCGCTCAGCTAAGAGAAGATCGTGATACGCTTAACTGCAGCCTTGAACGCCTTCTCGGCTAAGCACGCGCTCTGATTGCTCAGAGTTTTTCGTTAATCATTGAAAAACGAAGCTTTAACAAGCGTTTTGGCAAAGGAAAAAGTTGTTCAGAATTGCCTCAGCAATCACCCCTTAAAATATTGATATGCAGCAGCAGAACACCCTGTACATATTTAGAAAAATTCAATCGGTTCGCGTTCGTTCAATTTTCGAACACGCCATACGCGAAGGCATGCCTTCAATCGCATATGAGTTACGACCGGATAATTGCCTGCGAGAGTATAGAGTGGGGCACATGCACACAGCGCACACTTTTGCAACCACGATTTCACGCACACACAAACGCGGAATAAAGAAGATAAAGCGGATCCGAAGCCCCAGTGAAAACACCTTTTCCAATTGACAGTTTCTAAACAACATTACCGTCATTTCTATTTAATTAATAATTATTTCAAATACTGGTTGATAATGCTTTCGGTTCAATGAAAATACACGGCTTCCGCAATTGCATTCGCAAGGTGAGCGCAAAATTCATTTTTACTTCTAAACCTTCCCACCCCGATTTTAAATATCAGGCATTTACAATTTCTTTCTTACCCATCCTGCCTTTCGTATGTATTAATGGTAAAACGAGTATTTAACACCCCTACTTATTTATGCGCTGAGATTTTAATCAAAATTATTATCAGTGACAGAGCGACAAACAAGATAATAACTTGTCAAAAGAAGAATATACATATTGCTCAGTAGGCGATTAAAATCATCAATTGTATATTCCCAGTTTTGTATATACTTCTGCCAATATTTAAAACAAGTGTGCGGAGAGAAAATAAGATTGAGGCAGGAATTTTAATTAAATTATTTATAACGCACTTGGTAAATTAAACGATCTTTTAATTTGTCTGACTCAAAATTATTCAACAGGAATTTATTACATAACGAATGCAATAAATCGTGTAATGCATTGACATCTGTCTTTTTTTAAGCAGTTTTCTTTATTTGCGATCAACATTTTGTCATTATAATAAAATATCGAATCACGTTTATCATTATTTAAGACCAAACACGTCCATCAAATGGAGCGTGTTTTGAAGGCTGTACCAGGTGGCTTAAGAGAAAAAATGGAAGCACTTGTACATGACTTAACTTTGGCATTAGAGGAAAGCAATAATAGCGCGAATGTGAGGCGTAGATGGGGTATTAGGAGGAGGGCCAGATCGACGGGCAACATCCGTAAGTATAAGACGGTAGAAATATAAGCACATATAGTTCCTCGCGAATGAATATATTGTAAGTTATGTAAATGCCTGTTAAACATTAAATCGAACTCAAATCGCACATGTTCTAATCATATTTCTATGAAATCATTTCCAGTCTTCTTCTACAAGGCACACGGGGATTGTTATCAAGATTGTCTTATATAAAAAGCATATTTCATGGCTCAAAGAAGTCAAATTTTCTAAAGCTTTGAAAAGTAATCTTCTAAGACCTGAAAAATGACAAAAGAGTTTGGGAAATAATCCTTAAATAATTACTCTTCGTTTCAGCATCGCTACACGTGAGCAAACAGTCGGACGACAGTTCGTCTTCCATTTGCGACAGACATATTCCAAAACGTAGCGCTGCCTCCAAATATCAATCAGACAGCGACGATACAAATCAAACAAAGAGATTGGCACGCCTTTCCAATTCCAATAACGCTAGCAACATCGAAAGCGACTCGGTTAACGAGAACTTTGTACCTAGGGCAAACCCGAGGCGTAAAAGAAAATTTAAAAGAATGGCTATCGATCCTGATTCCAATCCTTCCACTTCACAAAGCGTTGCAATGTCTGCATCGCTTGCAAATAAAATGAGAATTCTTCGCAGTGATTGTAAAAATAAATACGGGACGATATGGTAATATATACTGCGGAAAATGATACAGCAATCGAATTTCAGAGTTTTAAAAAATAACGAGAAATTTTGTTGTAGGTGTGGAAAACGTAAGAGGTCTTGTAGAGAACGGTCTACGGATTGCGGAATGAGAGCTCCAAAGCCACACAGAAGTACAAAATCAAAGAATCATATTAAAATGCAGACTGAGGATGGTATCGATTGTTCGAGAATATCCAGCTCGAGTATTTCGTCCAGCGATTCAGAAGCTGGAGTTGTTACAAACGACGAAGATCGAGAAGGTACTGTTGTATTATTTATACGAGGAATAAATACTAATAATTAACTAAACTGATTTCAATTTAGGCGACGATGAACAGTCGGACTGGATCGGTGAATCGAGTTGGTGGGACGATTGCGAAAGCACGAACGAGGACAAGATCACTACAGATTCACCGTTTCAAATGATGCTGCACGGGAATTTCGAACACGGCTCGGTCGAGGCAAGAAAATGTTACAGAAAAAGGATTCAGAGAATTCGGGAAGGTGCTAGCGCGAGAGAGATTCGTGCCGGTCGTCGTCACGTAGACAACAAACCGGGGTATTCAATTATCACGTCGGCTAACGAAAAGGTTTCCAGATTTCTTCAAGACCCTACTCAAAGCGAGCTCAGACTACATCCCATGCGGCAGCAAGAACGAGAAAAGCTACGGCGACTGGCGAATTTGTATAGTTTAAGTTTAAAGGGAGATCTAGGCTGTCCAATCTTATACAAAACTCGACACACTACGCAAGCGGTTTGCGTGGATCAAGTATCGTTCAACAGGTTCTCAGGTTATAAAAGATTGAGAAGAACCACGCCAAACTCGCCGAATACAGAACTGATAATGCATAATCAGGAGAATCAAATTTCTAGCACAAGTTTTGGTTCGCAGATCATAAGTCCTATATCAAACCTATAAACGACACAAGCACTACCACCGTTAGCTCATTTCAAATGGGATTCAAATAGCATGGACATTGAAATTCATGGGAAACCAAAATTACACGATTTCGATCACTCGAAATCGAGTTAAACCTGACTCTTTGTTAAATCGTTTTAGAAATAAATTATTTATACGTATATTCGCATGGTAGTTTTACATATAACTTGATCATGCTTTTCAGTTTCAAATGTCACTAGGTCTATTAAAATACATGTATATTTTTTTTTAAGACGTATAATTTAACAGATACCGAATTCGTATATATTCATTTGTCTACTAAACGTTCCATTACTTTTAACTAATATTATTTACAGCAGATATTTAAATTAAAACTTACTCAAAATATTATATGCAACGCGTTATGACATTTTTCAAGTTCCGTACTATTTATCTAAACATCTAAGTTTGAATTAATTGCTTTTTTCAACTTGAACAACCCTTCTACTCAGCATTGACGAGTAAAGGTAGAACAAAGTGGAGTAAAACGTTCAACATAATTATGATACATACTTTATTCTCTGTAATCACTACTTTCTACCTTCGCTTAACTTCTGAGCGGCAAGAGCGTTTTCGTTAGCGAGCATTTGAAATTCTTCGAATCGCTGCGACAATCTTTGATTCATCTTCAGATATTTCTCCATGCAGTTCAAGGCGCAAGTTTCTTCCTTCGGTTTCACATCCCGCGTGGTGAATTCGTTTATGCAGTCAAGAAAACAAGTTTCTATTAACTTATTGTAGGACGTCACGAAATCCCGCACCTGAAGTATCAAACAATTTTTCCGTTATTCGTCGCGGGACACGAAAATTAACAATCCTTTATCTCCCGCACTACGATAAGCGTTATTGTAAATCATTCATCTATACATGTTACATTCAAATTCCTTTGAGGAAACATTAATTTGTGAAAGCACCACGAATACATACATATTTAACCTGATCGGGACCAGCGTTTGTAGGTAGTTGCATTGCCATTATGATTTATTTATTTTTCGTTAAAATGTTAGATTCGCGGGAGTAAAGCGTCTATATACCTTAAAAGCTAAAGGAACTGACGTGAATAATTTCTAGGTTAGAAATAGTCTCGCGAAGCACGTGCACGCTACGTACACATAAGCTGCGCATGCATGGATTATGCATGTGTGCACGGCATAGGACTAACCAGTAGCGGTGCTCCCTCAAAATCGTGTCCGACAAATGCTACAGCGCATGCCCCATATTACTACTGTCAAGATGGCGTCAGTTTCCTTGATAGCATTTACGTTTTCTGTGTTTTTATTCTTTTATGCTACGTAACCCAATGTTCCGAGTGACTTAATTTGAAACTTTTGATAGGTTACAAAAGTCTTCGATCTTAAAACTATCATAGATATCTCGGTAACAAGATCATCCAGTAATGATGCATTTTTCAGACCGCATTGCGTTATGGCGTTGTCTTTTCAAATCACGAATCACGTGTCGCAATGATTAATGTAAAATGTAAATGAATAGTGTAGCTTCATTTACGAAGATTACATTGAATGGAGAAAATCATTATATTATGTTTGTTAAGTTAATCACGTATAAGTATAATTAAAGTTCTGAACAACTGAATACATTAAGGAGATCTTGAATGGAAAATGCATATGGGAATAGCTTGTCCCATGAGTTTGCAATCAATGTTATAAATCGATATCTTTTCGCGTGTTATTTTCTATTAGGGCGCGAGATTTTGCCGGCGATACTGCACGAAAGACGAAGGTAGAAAGGGAGCAGATGTTTCGCGTTAGCAGCTGACCACCGTGTTGTTCCGTCAAAGTGAGCTTGGCCTTTGTATCGGAAGGAACGAGGTTTTTTTATTTGGAAGGTAAGGTGGCAGTTTATTTGGTTTACAATTTGAACGGTAGCTTAGGAATCATCTATGATTTCGAAACGTTTCTTATAACTGCAATTATATAAACAATAGTGCAAATGCCAAATATGGAAATTAATATAAAAAAGGGTAACAAAAATTTATATATCCGGTAAAATATTTAATAAAACCACGGAATTGTAGAAAGTATTTATTTTAATTTGACATTAGCGATATTAAGTAATTCGAGAAGCAGCTTTGTTTCAATTATCGTAAAATATTTTATGTCGTACCATTGGTTAGGGCACAACTCGATGGACAGGTGACGAGCGAGGGTTCGTAAAGGCGATACGTATTTTGAATAGATTGTGGCGTGCAAATGCATTTCGAAACTTTGAACGCATTCGAGTCAAATTGACAGGCTTAATATTCGCGTTCTCCATATGGTGTTATAAGTATATAACGTTTCGGCGTTATTCTAAATTCCAGTCAAACATTAAACAAGACTAGAAAAATGTTACCCACGAAATTCTTCTCTTTTTTGTTAGTCGTGAATCTCAATGCCTTTTTCACCCTGTTGCTATTGTGCTTGCTTACATTTTTAACGACACTACTACATTCACAAGTTAGTCGATAGAATTTTAAATATATACGTAAGTAATGCATAATTTTGATTTCTTTTTTTCAAATTCAAATTTTATTTAAATTCGTAATTACCGAGCTATCGTAAGTATAAACACCGACGAGATAAATTTGGCCGCAACGAATGTATGTGGTATCCCATAGATGGCGCGGCTGGTACAATTTCTCGTATTAACTTAAATTCTTTAATTTTGTATATAACTACACCAACCACTTCTTAATAAAATTCTAAACATTGAATTATGTATTAATAAATAAGAATTCAGCACTTAGTGAAAAAGTCATTCGTATCTTCTATTGTACAAAAACTGTTAATACATTTTCCAGAATCCACGACGAGCAGGGCCAAGCAAGAAGTTAATTACCAGATTATCCAAAATGTCGTACGATAATCGGAATATTTCGTCAATCGGTAAAGCCACAAACTCCGCGATTAATAAAAAGCCGCATCTGGTAAAGCCGCGACAGAAGCTACCCGCGAGATCGCCGGTGAAAAATAGAACTTTGTTACCTAATAAGAAAAACTGGCCGAGTAGCACAACCGTGAAGTGCGAAAAGGCGACAAATGTACCGTCCAAAACAGAAGTTGTAACAGAAAAGAAAGAATATGCAGGATCAATCGGTGGCAGAAGTTACGATGATATAAACGACGATGACCCAGTTACTATATTACGCAAAGAAATACAAGATTGGAGAATTAACGAAATATTAACATCTAGAACCGAGGAAAGACTTACCGGGACACCCAGCGAACAGCACACTTACAGTTACGGTAAATCATAAATTAATTCACATTAGAATATTATACATTAATCCATTGTAATATGCTTACGAAATATTTTTGTCGTATTTAAACTTATAAATTTTCATTTTTCAGTCGCTTCCGGTGATACCACAAAGAGGCAGCGAAGTCCTAACAACGCGTCGAAGACTCCAACGACTGTCGTCGATCTCCCAGCAGTAACGTGAGTACATTTGAAAAAAAATCTTGTTCGTTTATTTACGTCAAACGTTTACCATTAATCCGAAGTCATTCGATTTGCATATTTCTGAATCGCGCGAAATAATGTATTCCATTAAATTGGAATTGCAAATTAGAGTTTGCAAACCCCAATTTCGTCGTCGGACGAGCGTAATCATCGTTACATATATTTTAAAAAACACGCGTACGAATGTATCGTTTTTATGCGCTCATCGAAGCGCAAATTATCATCGGTTAAAGTGCTTTATCTATATGGTGCCGCGTAGTTTAACAGTGTTACATATCAAGGTAAGTGGGAGACATTTACATTTTCCAAAAATAGAGCATTTTTTTCGATAACGATACAGCTCGCGTTTTTCTCTGTGCATGATAAAACGTGACCAAGCTGATTGCCATGCATCGCAGGGTTTGGGAAAGAGGCCTGCGAGTATCTTACGTAAGTAACTGTAAATGAAGAACGATGGGAGAAACACGTCTCTGTGTATCTTCGCGGTGCATGCATATACACACATGAGAAAGAGGCTACGTCATCCTGGAATTTTCGAAAGTTTCGTCTAACCGGTTTCTGCTTGCACACGTAGTAATGCCGGTTTAGTACGCGTCGGTACTTGCATCGAGATGAACTCCGTATTGCGCTCAACGTATTGCGTTGCACGCTTTTCCGTGCAAATTTTAAGAAAATACAAGTATATACAGTAAACATTTTCAATTAAGCAGATAGTGGAATTAATTACTTCGAAATTATTGTTGCAATTGATCTAATTATTACTATGCTATTTTACTATGTTATTATTATTATTAATAGTAGTAGTAATATTCGAGTATTTAAGGAGTTAAGTATAACAATACGGAAAATATTTATAGTATTTTATAGAAAGAAAAATAATTTGCAAGGTTTCCCGTTCAGAATACGCCGTTCAATTTTCGCGCGTTAAGCCCGTCACGGTGAACGGTTTGCATGGCCGCCAAGTGATTATCGTAGAGGCCGTTTTAATTCTTTAGCAGTACCGTCACGAATGAAAAATGATAATGAGCACAGTGCTGTAGGTTAGTGAGAACAATAGCCACTTACGTTAATCAAGGGAGGCGCATGCCTCGCGCGTTCGATAGTAAAAATATTTTCGGCGCACGTCTCGTGCCGCGAATAATAAAGCGACGAGACGTCGCCGAATTCGTCCGCCGACCATGAAGTCATTCGTGCGTCGTGACAGAAATTTTTGAAGAGCAGACGCATATACGCGCATGTAATGTAACTTCACCGGTGTCAGACTCGTGCGTATCGAAAGGCACCGGAGTCACGAGTCCCGAGGACATTCGTCTTGAATAACCTCGGATGCATCGTTCCCCGTCGCGTTAATAATGGAGACGAAAAATAAAGTCTTGCGACGACTCAAGGTCTGCGAGGGAACCGAGACTTCAAGTGAGGCCAGCTCATCCGGATAATGATGTAGGTTAGGTTCCCAGCGGTATATATCGCAAAAATCGACATTCTTCGCGAAGCCCTGGTTCGCAAAAAGCGAAAACCGGTTTAACTCGTAAATGGCACACGAGCGTGCGAACGGGAGACAGGACTCGGGTAGAATGAACGAGTGAGAGTAAAGCGCGGGTAAAGGAAGAAAATATTTCAGTCGTGGTTTACGGTAAAACAGTATCTCGTCGATATATTTCAGCGGATGAATATCCTTAGGAAAGGAAAGAAGTTCAAAAGTACTACAACTGGATCGTTTCGATACGATCATTTCAGGCCTATTATGCGTTGCTGAAAAGAAGTCCTTCGCTAGCGCCGCCTAGCGCGACGCTTTCCAACTCCTCACTCTCGCGACGCCATTGCAGCAGTAGTGGAGATAACTCTTTACTCCAATTATGAAAACGCGTTTGCAACTCCGTCAGAGAAGGTGAATCCGCGTTCGTTCCGGCGGACTTCTTTTCAGCAACGCATAATAGTCTACTTAACCGTACACACTATTCATCATACGGCCTTAACAGTAATAAACCGATGCATTTCTGATTCATCGGCCACGATTTTTTACGTAACGCTACGGGCAACGCTGAACGTGACGTCAGCGTGTGCTCCCAATGTTATCCGTCAGTCAGCATCGGTAGTGGACGTAAAATTCTTGTGGAGAAAGCATGTCCAGAACCACGATGATCGTATACACAGGGCCAATGCCCTATGAAACGGAAAAAAAACGTGCCTACTCTCGTCCGTTAAGCAAACACGGAGATAATCTCATTGTTGCACCGCGGCGAGACGATTTTAATTAAAGTGACGAGATAGGTTCACGGAGACACGGCCTTTCTCTACGTAAATCAGCCACGTGATGTCAGAACGTGTGTGTATATAATGCGCCTGCTGTCGGCAGCGGCAGAGCACGGAAATCTTCCGGAGAAAGCGTGACTGGGTGTGTAACCTAAATCCAGAACAGCAAGGCCAATGCACGGACGAAAGAAAAAGGCGCATGTAAGCAGAAAAACCGGCTAACAGTTTTGGCCTTACAGTAAAATTAACGATTTCCCTCGTCTAACGGATGATTTTCACGGGACCAACGTTTAGATACATGTTTTCGTTGTGCTTCTCTATAGCGTAACGCGTTGCCAATACAACAGTAAAGCAGTTCAGCAGCACGTTTTTTACGTAACGCTGCGCGTAACGCCGGCTGTGACGTCAGCACGCTCGGCGTCGCGTCAGCCACCAACGACGCCGGACGCGGAATTCTTTGCGAAGAAAGCTTCGCCGAGGGAAGCCGAGCGTAGCCGAACGAGACGACACACATAGTTTCGCGAGACGGCAACGCTGCGAGCGTCTGTTAGGTTCAAGGGTACGGAGCGGAGGTTGGCCGCTCGTCCCATCGGCCGACCCAACCTGCGAAGCCTTGTCTCGTGCAATGCTTCAGCGCATGTCTGCTTTCGTCCAACGGGAAACTTCTCGAAAAAACGCGTACGTTACTTTTCGGAGAAGCTCCCCGTCGAAGTGGAACGCGAAGCGAGTTAAATGCTCGGCAGACTGCGTTGCACCGGCAAATGGTTGCCGGGAATTTAAAACTGAGTCGTCATCTCTTTGATGTGATCACGCCTGCTTTAAATTCCCGTTTCTAGGGCAGGCGTGCCCAGGTTTTTTAAACGTACAGTGTGCGTCTCTAGGGTATTTGTTTGGGACTATCTGGGACATTGTTTGGCGAATTATGAGTTATTGTACTTTTTAGAGTACATAGCCGGCGTATACTACTTTTGCCATGATAACTCTGATACGCTTCGAGACACAGAAACTTCTGGAAAGGATCCCGCTGGTGACTAAAAGCTGAAAGTGGAGAGTCATCGAGTCGGCTAGGTCCTGGTGCTGCTTGACCTCGGCCCCGGCGTCGGGATCGACGGGAAATGAATTCACAACTCTGTCATTCGTACCCTGTACGCACGCTGGTTCTAGCAAGCTTCACGGAAGCCGAGTCACTGTTATGTCTCCGCCGTGAAAGCGAGAGCAAAGCAGACAGTGTCTGATTCGGGGTCGGGTTCACGTTGAATATTTCTGGGAGGGAATCACGACTAAAAGAACGGATGTGCCTTGGCAACGCCCCGCCATCTTTGTTACTACACTTTTGTCTCGATATTAACTATTAGGGGAGGGCAAAGTCCCTGCCTATTTTAACATTCCGAATTATACAAAAATAGGGTAGCATTTTTAGTATTTTTATATCATTTATATGTGTCTGTATATTGCCCTTGATTTGCCATGTACAATATCTCCTTGAAGGAAAAGTAAAAAATCAAAGGAAAATCGTGCAATGGGAAAAGTGAATCCCATTAAAGCGTTCAAACTTTCTTCCGCTCTTCCCTTTCTACCTTCTCCACTTCTATTTACGTTAGAATAAATTTCCAGCTGTGTACCCCAGTTACTGTGTTCAATGAACGTTCGCGACGGACTCGTTGTTACATTTCTGGGTGCCGCGGTAGGCGCATAGCGCGGAAACGCAAAAATCTCGAGTCTACGGTTGAGAAATCGCGTTCTTTGTCCGCGCGGTTCATATTATACATTGCGCATTCACTGGATAACATCTGCTTAATCGGACAATGGGGCCACGGGTACGTTCCGTTGGGCCCTTTATTATGTGCCGTCTCAAAGAGTACGAAGGGCCTGAAAAGGGTCTCCCTACCGAAATCTTAAAGACGGTTCCAAACAACATCTGCCCTTTTCTGGCAGCTTACACGGTAAACGTATATAGAGAGAAAGAGGAGTGCAGTCTGCACGCGTCCTTTCAGGAAGGGAACTCCGTCGCAGTCGGTTCATTGTGATCGGCGCGCAAAACGGGAAGTGACAATTGACATCTGCCTAGAGGCGTCTATGTAAGATTTTCTGGGTCGAACTATTTTTAAAAACGGCGCACGACGAGCCCTTCTAGGGCACAACACTCATCCCTTTGCATCCGTATAAAGATGTTTCCTGCCTGCTTCCAGAAGTTGCGTTACATGATGGCGCTGGACAATGCATTCGACCCGTTTCCGCGACGTACTACGCCTATGCGTGTTATTGGAGAGCGTTTTAAAATAATATCCCTTCTTCTATTTCGATCGGCGACTTTCCAACGTTGGGGATATCGGGAACAGTTGAATGCAATTGTCCTATTTCTAAATACGTTTTGAAGAATGAAATGGGGGTAAAAATGGAAGAAAGGGGATGAATGTAATGGATACGATGGCGTTCACTATATTTCCTCGTTTATTTGTTACAACTTTGAGGCCTTAACTTCTTTGAAAGGCTACCAACTGCTTTTTAAAAATAGTAATTCTCTTAGGCATTATTTGGATGGACATTTTATTAGCTACAAGTTAATTTAACCCTTTGCGCTCCAGGTATTCGTTGGTCTCCTAGAACTTGTTTGAAAGATCAGCAATTATTATTACTTAATAATAATTCTTTTAGGAATTGTTTGGATGGACATTTAGACTATTAGTTACAAATTATTTTAGCCCTTTGCACTACAGTTGTTTTTCACATTATAAGCATTTTCCATATCGTGAATATCACAACGGCAGCGCCTATGGAGTGCAAAGGGTCAACTGTAATTCTTTTTTAAAAGTGATTTGTCGAAATTTTTTGTTTGCTCGACTCGAAATGAACTGGAAAATTATGTATTATTTATTTAAATAGCATACATGAATGTATTAACTTTTGAAAAATGGATTCTTTAGTAGTTGCCTACTCTGTGACTAGATCCATTCAGGCAGATGGAAAGTGTGATAGCTATTTTGTAGAGTAGCGAAGGAAGAGGAAGCCATTATGCTTCCCATACAAATTTCAACGGTACCAGTAGGGAACGGTTTATCGTTATCCAATTGGTCTTGGTGCTCCAGACATTGTTTTCACATGGATTGGAACACTTTCAGAGGGCGAGAACAAAAAAATCTTTGACTGTATGCCAAGAACTACCCCAATGTACAGGGTGTTTTATAAGGGGCGAGGAAAAACTCAATGGTTGATCCTTGGGGTGATTCTGAATGGAAATGCCCTGTGGTTCTTGACTCTGGCAATGAGCACAATAGCTAAACAGATATTTTTTTTTTGTATAAAAACTGCTAATTCCAACTGCATCTTGACTGTATGAAAGAATTTTTTTTACTGTTGAAACTATTAATCACACAAGTCTCTTTTGATCTTTTATGTGAGAAAGGTGCCTGATAATTTATTGTTGTGTAAAATCAATACAACTCTAAGAAAGAAAAAGGACGATACAAAAAATACAATGTAAAGACAAATTCAAGGGGTGCTGTGATAGTTTTTCATGAAAAAAAAAATTGATTTTACACGGGCAATTGCAAAGTAGACATTTATTTATAATAAAATGCTGGCTAAAAAAATAATGAAGACACAAATTCGATGGTAATCAGTACGATCGTAATTTTACTCTGATTCCATTATCAGGATACGCAATACGTATGCGGGTTTATTTTTGCACAGAGGCAACGTCAGTCTCGCAGAAGCGGTGCCGATGACTTTTAATCGCGTGTTTCAGACCGCAAATTGCGTCTGTTATTTTGGAGAGTTGTACACTCGAGATTCGGTTAATTAACACGCGGCTTGATATTTTTGCAAGACACGTTTACGTGTTACGTAAATTGTTATATCATCTTTTAGCGGTATTTAAATTCTTGCATATTGCGAACATTGCACGTGTATGTATTGTTAATGCAAACACGATGGAATACACATGGAATATTTTCATGTCTCATGCAGGCATTGATATGTTTTATATATCCCAAATTAAACGATGCAATTCGTTTAAGAGTTGACGCTTGTAGAAACTAATTTCGTAATTTTGAAGTTTCTTGAATAGAAAAATAGTTAAAAATGAATGAATGGTGAAACGTGTTAAATAATTTTTCTTAATGTTTATCCTCTTACTTTTTCTTACTTAACAATACTTACTTAATATTAAACCAAAGACCTTCAACCAAATTGGTTGATATAGCAATATTTAACAATATTTTTACTCCATTTTGTTTTATTAACAATATTTTTTGGTTTAGGCACATTTTTATCTTTGTTTGAAATTGCAAAATTATTAGATGCACGTACACTAGATTTATGGGCCGATAGCAATCAATCTTATTATCGATATAGCAGTGCAACGGTAAAAAATATATTATCATAAAGGCTGATGTTTTTTTTACAGTGATATTTTATTAGTATAAATGATAATATTAATGCGAAGAAGCCACAATTGTGATGAGTTCCGCATGAAGGGAGAAAATCATCAGCCTCTTTAGCTCAGTGGCAGAGCACTGGTCTCGTAAACCAGGGGTCGTGAGTTCAAACCTCACAGGAGGCAAATGCAATTTTTTCATCTTTAACATTTCGATTCTTTTCATTTTATCCAAACGGTAATTGTTAAGTATAATCTAACATAATATAGATTAAATGTATGTCTATCATTTTTTCCTAAAAATGGAAACAAAATATTAGTAAGAAGAGTATATTCTATTGTTTGTTTATATTTTATTGATGAAAATTTACCCATCTAACTTCATCTTACAGTGTTTGTAAATTATTTAGCACACATCTCTTAAATAAGAATCGCACGTTGTGACGATGTCACCACGTACATTTACAATTTACACGAAGCAAAGATTCACTTTTTGTAACTTAACTTTTTACTATGTTATACCCACCTTCGTATCTTTAAACAGAGATCCTGAGCGAACGTTAGAGTATATTAAATTAAGTCAAGCAAGCATTTATTTACTTTTTTCAATGTATGAGAAATAATTCTGAATATGAATCATTATCGAGCCACTGAACTCGAAAACACGTTGGTTTATCAACTGTCTGTCAACCGCTAATTTTTATTCAACTAAAAAAAGCAACGTGCGTCATACGGAGAGAAATAAAAAAAAATCAATACAAAGATCAAGTATAATGCGAAGCGTTAAATATGATCTATACATAGATAATAATTTTTTTAACGTGACCTATAACATTTAAATTATACTTGTTGTTGGATATATTCCGTGTATTGGCTATTTATTTATTTTCAATCCGTTATATGATAAGATAGTTTAACTATGGTTTGATTTTGTATTCTTTCTTTACTACGAGAGATAACGTTTAATATATGCTAAATTACAGCATCGTAATCTCTTTTATTTTCTCAATACTAATTTCCCTTTTTTTCTCAAACAATATTAAGGACCGAATTTTTATCCTGTTCTCTGGTAGTAATAAATAATGCATGTAGAATATTTTTTGTCTTGCATCGCTGAGTCAAAGAACGATTGCGCTTCTTAAATTTCGCGACTACTCGCTGTAGTTACGGCACTGGCAAAATCGAAACCGGTTTTACTCGATCACGAGACTTTGGGCGATTGCATACGACGTGGGCGAGGTAATGGTCCGCTCGACTGAAAATCAAAATTCCTCTGCAATACATAGGAAAGAAGTCTAAAATAAAATTGGCCAACTCATCGATTTTCCCAAACTTTCCAATTATTATTTTTTATCTTTTATCTTTACAATCATTATTAAATTTAAATTTTCGATTTAATAAAATCGTTTCCGCGAGTGCTATCCATATCGATAGATTACTTATATTCATATTTAAATATATTTTTCTTTATTTATTATCGCATATTACTAAAGTGAATGTTTAACATCTTTTATTTATATTGTGAAATTAAAATGATATATTCTTCGTGATACCAAAAGTTGCCAAAAAGATTATCGGACGATTCGTTTTGGCAATGTGTGGCTTGTCAGAGTCACGCTCCCAAAATTGATAAGCGCGCGATAATGGACACCAGATTTAAAGACATGTTCTTATTTTGAGAGACCTCGGGATAAAATTCTGTGCGTGCTGTTAAGCGATAAATTAAATTCGCCCTGATGAGCAAAGAAGCTGAGTATTTGAATCCATGCTAAAAAAAAAACATTATAAAAAAAGAACAAATAAGGTCCCATAATTTTATTTGTCACAAAATTACTTCTACGAAGTAAGAAAAGAACTATTATTTAAAAAAGACATGTTAAAGATTAAAAAGACACAGGATCAAACAAGAAATTACACAATTGAACAAAATACATGTAATTGCTAAGTCCAATTGATAAAAAATGTTTCGCCATTCATTTATTTATTCACACACGTTTCATCTTCAGAAAGATTTAATTCCTATTTTCCAGTCATTTATTTTGCCAATAATTTACATTTTTTATAAAAGATCAGCATGGTCGAAGATGTTAAGTAGTCGTCTTAAAGCGAACAGCTATACATATGGGTATGAACAGCGCGAACGAAAGCCCTGGTCCACCATCGGGATTCACATGGCAACTCGGCATAGGCGCGAAAAATTGCGAAATTGCTTATCACGAGGGTCGCATAATTTTGTTCACTAACATCCGTCGAGGGGCAAAAAGGCAGATATTATGCCGCCTACGTAGGGGGGGGGGGGGTACGTAGGCACGTTAGAGATACGCGCGCACAGGTATACATACACGCAGCGGCCCGTCGGAGCGCGAGCAGCATATACGATTCCCTTGCTATTTAGCTCGCGCGCTCGCGGACGAGCGGTTACTCGCGTTGCGGGTATTCACCGCGCGTTCTCGCTGCTAGTATTCCACTAGTATTCCGCGGCGTGCTCAGGGCACCCTCGGAACTACGGGCCAACGTGACCGGCATGGCCGATCAACGTTCTTTCGAGAAAGGCGCCTTCCAATCCACCAATTGCAAAATATTCCACAATTACGGAACTCGCTCTGCGATGTACATCGCCGATCAAACGTTCGTGGCACCTGGTCTGTCGCTAGATGTTACATTTCCTAACAGTTGGACAATAGTCGGTTTCTCGTTTAGATAATAAAATAAACGATAAAAAAAATAGTTTTAACCCTTTCGATATGGCTACTGTGTGTATCGCGCTTGGTCCAAATAAAAATATCTTAAAAAACATAAAAGATACGAGAAAATGATTTAGAGGAATGTTGTGCCATATCAAGATGCGCGTATCATGCTGGTATTTCTGTGACCTTGAGACGACCCTGAAACGCCCTGTAAGCATCATGCTCGATTTTTTTCATCACGAACCTATATTTTTTATTATAGATTGTTTGTAGGCGATGTAAATCATCTTCAAAACACTATTCATCTGTACATATTGCCCAAGCAAATTTCGAAATATGAAGGCTCAAAGACAAGCACTGCCCCATGCATTCTGCCTTCAATTATTCATCACAGAACGGTGATTTTAAGCTACACGGTAGAAAGGTACTTTTAACTGAGTCCCGTGTATATACGAGATCTTTTTTAATTAAGTAAAAATTTTAGCCGTTCTTATTAAATCCAACTGAAAATATTTTTAATACATTTCATTTTCTAATTGAATCGAAAGGTTTTTCTCGGATTTCCGTTTAAAGGTTTAATTTCGATACATACGCGTCGTGCGACACGCGCGTCACGTGCCGGCCAGAAGTAACGAAAACCGCGACCAGGCAGCATCTTCGCCAAGCTGTTACGTGCTTACGCGAGCGCGTGCAACACACATTGTGTATCGCAATACGCGTGATAAAACTCTTATCTCGCGGTATGCTACGACACAACGTTTCCCCCGCAAGACGGGGGATTGGCACGAGGAGGAACTTATCCGTATCGACACGCGAGGGCAACGTGACTTTCTAGTAGCCGCGATCGATACAAGAGTGCCTTCTACGTGTTGCACTCTCGCGGAGCTCCGTTTTCCGCTTTTTTTTCCCCCGCGAGATGTTCCAACTGTGTCGCAATTGCACTCCGGTCGCACCTGCGAGATCCTTGCATGCGCCCTCGATGAAACGTTTGGGGCACATGACGGTTTGGTTAAAATAAAAAAAAATAGAAGGGGAGAAAGGAACAGAATGGTTGTCCATTTTTTTGCATTTATGACTGTAATGGTGTAATTTTGCGATTTGTGATTTATGAGTTTTATAATAATTATTAAAAAATCAAGTTATCGAGGAGGCTATAGCATTTCGCGGTCAAAGTTCGATAAACAAACGATTTGTGCGTTAAGAGAACGTTTCCAATGAAAAGTCACTTCTATTTCGCGATTAGTGACGGTCTTTGGTATCGATCTTCGCTCACTTATCGAAGTTTTACCATACCTGAAAAGCCAATTTTTCCTGGGATAAATTATGGGATAAACAAAGTAAAAAGTAGTTTAAATACCCATGTAAATGGAGTAATTTTTTAGGACAATGTGCTACACGCGATTGTTTCAGTAACTATTTAAAATACAGAAAATTGTTTTAGACGAGTGTTCCACTGCATTAAAGGGGGCATATCGTGATGACAATTTATTGACCTTGCGATGACCTTGGAAAGCCCTACGACAGTCATCATATTTTTAAATTGAACCCTATATTTTTTATTGCATATTCCTGTATCTGATATCGGATCGTTTCCAAAACCCTGCCTACGCATGTATTTCACGTAAGCCGTTTCTGCGTTATGGAGCCTAACAAATTTTTTGGATTTTCCGATAAATTTCATACTCGATAATTCAGAAACGGCTTACGCGAAATACATTTGTAGATAGTGTTTTGGAAACGATTCGATGCCAGCTACAAGAATATGTAATAAAAAATATAAGGTTCCATTGAAAAATATGATGACGACTTTGACAAGGATTCCCAAGGTCATCGTAATGTCAAATAATTACCATCGCTATAGTCCTCTCTTGATACCGAATAACATTTGTCTAAAACGTTTTTTTGTATTTTAAATAGTTACGGAAATAATCTCGTGTAATAAACCGGACATACGGTATAAGTACTCGAGCACTGGACTCTACTTTTTCGCGTATTTTATTTTTCCACCCGGATAAATAATAGAGATAGGAAAAGTTTTGGCCCGAGTGATAACGGTCGAACTCAACGCATACGTTTACATGTTTTAAGCGAGATAATAAACCGCGCAATATTCCGCGGCCCTCCAAAAAAAAACTCGACGAATTCCAGATACGTTTTAATTGCAATCGAACGTAATCCTTCGTTTATTCATACGTATTATCAGAATCTCGTAATAACTTGCTAATTTCTTCACAATTATTCCTCTATCGCGGTGGTGTTTCTTCATTTCTTTGCGTTCGGCTTAAAAATGTTTTCGAAATTGATTACAACGTACTTTGGATAAAAAAAAATATAAAAAATATATATAACATAAAAATATTTAAAAAAGGCATAATAAAAAATATACATACATATTACAGTACGTATGTGTCGTAAAATAGTAGTATTTTACGAAATAATTCACAATAGGCGAATTTCTATTAATTGAATTTCTGTCGGGATAGTACCGATCAATATAAACAAATGTATCCCCGTGCAACAAGTTTTATATCGTGGAAGTTTTATTTTTGCACAATCTTCAGTGCCGTCGTGGTGACATAGAATTAATTATAATTTTATTAGCAATCGCGTATTTACAGCCGTTTGCAATTTACCTTGCAGAAAGCATGCTCTACGAGAGATCCAATTAATAATCTATAACTACATCGACCGTATACACGAGCTTATAACCCACGTGTCAATAAACGTATATCAATGACACAAACATAAATCATAGATAAACTTTGGAAATTTCCTACGACTAGAGAAATATGTATAATTTCATGTGCGCGCGTTGGCCATTGGCGTGACATATCAGATAACGATGACACGTGATCAAATCGTTCCTCTTCATCGCGTCCGCCTAATCTGCCTTTCGCTTTCTCCTCCATTAAGTGCTACGAACGATGACGAGTATATTTAAAAACCAACACGCTGTATCGTCAACCCCGCGTGTTAGAATTTAAACACACTCCCGGATTTTAAATAAAAATTTGCATTCAATTTTGCTAGATATCAATCTATCAATTTTGATAGATACAAGCATACTATTTCTGTTTCTCGTATTTTTCATCCAAGGATTACACGATTATAAATGTAATCCAGAGGCCGCAAAGTGGAACGTTTGTTTTAAGGGATAAGAAATATGTAATTCAAACGCAGAAATGGATAGATTTGTTGGTTCTAAAAATAGAACAAAACAATAATATACACATGTATAATCTGGCAGTACAAAAGTTTGCGCTGTTGCATCGCGAATCACTCATTGGCCTGTGTCACCCCGCGATAAACCGTTGTTCCATTACTGTATCTTGCAAATAAGCGAGGAACATCATCGTGCCCTGTGTACAATTCATCTTTTTTTCGTTGCGACGATAGCAGTTAGGCTTATTCAAGGCGAGACACTTTGCCTTGGACAATAATTATTGTGACGCAGTTTAAAGAAACATTGTTGTCTCGGCCACGTACCCACATAATGTGAATATTGGAGAAATTGAAGGTATTGAAGAGAAATGGAAGTGGAATTGCAGAGGAATTGAAGTAGAATTGCAGAGAAACTGAAGGAATTCATGAGAAATTGAAGAAAATTTGCAGTGGAATCGAAGGGATTGAAGAGGAATTGCACGAATTGAAGAGGAATTGATGGGGAACTGAGGGAATTGGAGGAATTGAAGCAATTGAAGAGAAATTGCAGGAAATAAGGTGAAATTAAAGAGGGACTGAAGTGAAATTGAGAATTGAAGAGGAGATGCAAGAACTGAGGGGGAATCGAAGTGGAATTGAAGAGGAATCGGCGAAATTCAAGAGGAATTGCCCGAATTGAAGATATATTGACGTGGAATTGCAAGGGAGTTGAAAGAAATGAAGATGGGTTGCTAGAATTGAAGTGGAATTGGGGAGGGATACAAGAGGAATTGCAGGAATTGTAGAAATTAGAGGGATTGAGGGAATTGAAAGAATAAAAAAAGGGTTGCGCTAAAATTGCAATTCAAAATATAGAATGCCAACTATAAATATAAAACGTGCCTCGACTTTCACAACAATTCTTTTATCTGGCCATCCGAAAAAGTAGCTTGTAAATTTCCTTCTCCCCTATATACGTACATGCTTGTATATGTTTAACAGATCGGACTCGAAACGTTATCAACCTCAACGTTCTTTTTTTTTATCCGAAATAATTTGTCCAGCGTCCTACATAGTATCAAACACTGCGTGCATTTATCGAAACTTACGATAATTACGATGACGCACAACGTCGTCCGACAACAGACGATACCGATAACAAAATCTCATACCGCGCGGGGTCGATCGTGTGAAAGGCGTGAATTTTTCAAAAGTCGAGGCAAGCCGTGTGCCGTCGGAGGAGCTGTTAACAAAACAACTGGAGACAGACAGCTGTGATTTCAGTTTGATAAGATCTTGTCCGGCGTATTCCTTTTCTTTCTTCCCCGGTGTCTAATCGTACGACAAGTGTCTACAGCAGCTGGTGCTTTCGACCAGCTAATCGTTTTGTGTACACTTTCGTCGGAATTGATTATCCGAGACCACTTCCGATCGCCGCACAACCATCCCAAATTAATGGCTTCGGAAATGACCATCTTCGATTGTGATGTTGGCGAGTAAAATCGTGAATTTGTATACCTACGTCGTGAAATGGTCACTTTTGCCGTTAACATTATCTTTTTGTGTTAAAACGATTTTTTCTTGTCAATTGCAAACACCTCAAAAAAAGGGATTAAAATTTGGAGCACTACGGATCCTTGTGAACTGTGGGATTCCAATTGTTGGACTCGACCTGTATATGTATGTAAATACGCGTAGCATAATTTACTGTTTGGTCACCAGTTCAGTCATTACTGCGAAGCGATTTGCCGATGAGCAGACAGTGTCTGAAATCCAGTGACGTCTGGCGTGAAAAGGAAGACGCGTTTTAATAGAATTACCATAAAACGTTAGGCTAATAAATATGTATATCCAGGCACGAGGCAGGGCTCGTACCAAGCGAGAAATGACGACGTAGTAAGAATGCATAATCGCATCACGTTTTCGCTATTCCACTCTTACACGTGACTGCACATAGTCTCCTCGTACGTACGGCCGACTGTATACGCCAAAGATGCATGGCTACGTGTGCGCACTCCTCACGCCACGTGTCCATGAAAAAAGAGAAAAATGCGCTCGTTATATTTGTCCGCTTGACAAAAATGCAACGAAGGACGTTCAAATCTTACTGTTCTCCTGGGATATTGCGAATACATATATGTATATGTACATGTAGTTTCCTGCTAGAACATCAAGTTATGTATGTACGTATGTATGTAAAAGTGTGTTTTATAACGTTCTCGTGCTGTCGAGAACTGGTATATTTATACTATTTTGTTTTTTAAATGCTGCGTTTGTTATATTTAAATGCAGTCTCTGACATTTGACGAATCGAATGGCAAATGCTGCGATGGAAAACGCATCTTCTTCTGACAAAGATTTCTTCTTTCATACTTAATAGGGAGAAACTTGAAAGTATAGATCATTCAAGTAATAAATGTATCTTGCAGTAAAAAGACTCTAATTAGAAGTCGAGAAAATTGCATTAAAAACTTGGGGCCTGCCCCCTTTAATACGGCCCTTAAGTTTGATGTAATAGAGCACTATAACCATCTGGCGGACAAACAATGAAGCAAACCTTATCATGTAACCAATATCACCCTTTTAGATAGACTTTTTTCCACTCCCAGGCGAAGTTTTTTCCAATAAATTAGGACTCAAATTGAAGCTAAAAGCTTCAGCTACAATCTGGTATATCATTCAATTGATTTCCAATTGCGGCTTGTGAACAATCTTTAACATAATCCCTTAACAATTATTCTTTTATGACCAGTAAATGAGGCCAGCAATTTTTATGATATTCTAGTGGTTTGTAGCTCAGACATTTAGCTTTAATTTGAGTATTTGTTTATACAAAAAATTCTGTCTAGAAACAGAGGAAAGTGTATCCGTTTGAAACGCTAATGTCGACATGATAAAATTTGTTTCATGTTTTGACCGCGAGATGGTTATACCGTTCCGTCACGTAAAGCTTAAGAGCCGTATTAATGGGGTGCGGGCCCCAATGAATGTACCCCTATTTTTTAACACAATTTTCTCCGCTTCTGCGCAAAACTTTTCAACGAATAAGGTTTTACATTAAAACCTAGATATCGGAAGAATCAAATGCTTTATTATGGTATCAAAAAATTCAAGATTTGGGAAGCGGTGTATGTTTAAAACGCGCTGTGGATACCAATCTATAAAATTTTATCCCGAGAATAATTACTGCTGTTTTTTTAAGCAAATGACTACCCTCAAGTTCATAATACGTATTAGACATTATTGGGGCACAATCGGTGAAAAAGGACAGCCCGTAAATCGGAAGCTTCCCCTAACAGTGGGCGTTAATTCTAGGTAGTAACCCACATTTATGAGATAGACCGCTTTTATGGCGCTTTCTCTAGTAAAGGCGCCCATCTGCTCGAGCACCTGACACGATTCACCTGCCACAGGTATGTACGCGCGCGTACACAGGTCAGCCATCCGCCTGACGTCGTCAGGTGTTTCTTCCTCGAGACGCTTAACGGCGTGCCGTGTCTCTCTCCCTCCCCCCCCCCCCCTCTCTTTCTCTATACAGGTGCAAAATTGCTATGGGCTGTGAAAGTTGCAGAAGGTGTACGTAGAATTCTCTTAAAGGGAATCGAAGTTGTTTCGAGAATTGCTGGTATATTTGTACTATCTTATTTTTTAAATCCTGCTTCACTTTGTGCAATACTTGGCCTGTGCATTGGGACCCAGCCCTTTTTAATACGGCCCTTGAGTTCGGTGCAACGGAACAGTATAACCATCTCGCGGTATAGACGTAACGATGGACATCTCGAAAATATATTGCAATGAATAATTTTTGTGTTTGTCAATTTGCGTATTTTCGTACATTGCTGTATTGAAGAATGATAAGGGATTAAAAATGAAGGAAGTATCGGCGTTTCAATACAAGGTGTAATGAGCAATTTTTATTTTATTGGCGCAGTAGCAGAAAGTTAAATTAAGTAAAACGGATCATTTAACACTAGGCGGCAATATTCTTTGGATACTTTTTTCTGTAACCTTCCGTTTAGAGTTATTAGCGTTTGCAATGGCGGAAATTATTTTCTTTCCCTAGGGGGCATCATCTATATTGCCCACTTTACCCCCTACGGTGAATGACCGAAGATCCGTCCTAACAAAAATTTAAAGGGCAATGACCCCATAAAATTTAAATATACGAAAAACTGAAACGTATCATCCACTTGGTTTACACGGAAGCATTAACGTAAAAAAATAGAGATTAAAAGAACTTCATGGACGCTCTAGTTCTAGCCTAGAAGCAAACTTCTTTCCGCACCAAGCACGTATGACCGTGTCATGGTGGAACGCTTTCTCACGAGTTCCTGACAAAAGAACACAAACTCTGTGTGCAACGTTCCGTCCAAGTTCGCAAGGGAGTTCCTGCGGAGGATACGCGAGGCTGCACAACGTGTATTACACGGAAATTAAAAGAATACGCATTTTCCACGCGACGGCTTCTTTTTCTAAGCACAGCGCGTTAACCAATATGGAATCGCGAACAAGGCGACCATTGTCGAGAATGCAAAAAGTGATCGCATTGGTCAGACACTATTTTTTCGTCGTGGCAAGATTTATTAGGCTTTCCCGTGCACGACAAACTCGTCTAATCTCGCGGCTACATAAAGTAATGGCCGCGTGTGTAGCAGAGTCTCGAGCCGCCAGAGTAGGGTTAAAGGGTTAAGAATTAGAGGAAGCAAAACGGCGGGCGAGAGTGTGTATTCGTGCGCTAAAGCATTTAGTCGGGGGATCGCGTGTAATACTCGCGACACACGCGATTGCAAACATGGGACACGCGACATCGCGTTCTTGCCGTTTCATTTAGTTCCGTTCCATTCGCCCCACCTTGCAACGTGCGTGTGCACCGATGTCACGCCATCACGTCATTAACCGCCGGTGCAATATGCGCTCAGGGACTATCGTCTCCTTCGTGGCATTGCCCCGCCGCCGCCTTCTTGATAACTATTACTACATATTGGAAAGAAAGAGAGACCGAAGTACAAGAAGGTGACGCAAACAAAGAATGTGCTGGAATAAACGGGCGTCCTCCGAAAAAAAAGAATACCTTAAAACTTAAGAGACATAAAACAAGCGAAAGCATGTGAAGGAACTTAATAGATACAGAGCGCTATCTCTGCATGCATAACAGGTGTGCGTGAGATGATCCAACCTATACTGAAAAACGAGACAGTAACGCGCACTGCGCGTAGTCGGAGTACGTTGCGATATTGACCGAGGCAGCGACTGTAGCGTGCTCGAGCGCTGCAAGTTCGACAAATCCTGAGAGCACGGGACAGCGAGATAGAGAGAAAGGTGGAGGGATAAGATAGCCCAACCCGCTGAATTCTGACCGCGATAGCCTAACCGCGAGAATTCTGAGCTAAAGGAGTTCGTGTACGAGGCGCATGCATCGGTGACGAAGGAGAACGAAAAGAAAGCATGCAGGATGCAGGGCGGTCGAATGGCAGCCAACGCTACATTCTGCTCCGCCGCTCGCGCATGTTACTTGGACCACAAGGGAACGAGAAAAGCGGTGATGGAGCGAGTGGAGGAGGTCGAAATGGTTCGGAAGAGAGAGAGAGCTGGAGAGGATGGAAACTACGAGAAGGAAGAAGGAAACGACCAGAGGGGCAAGGGGATGGAAGAAGTTTGCACGCGGCGCAGAACCGGTTACGATACGTCGAGAAGATTGGTGGGCGGAATGGCAGTGAAGCAGCGAGCCACTGCTACACGCGATGTCACCGCGCGTATATCCTGCGCGCAGTCTACTCATTGCAGCTATAGTGATAGGAAGTCGATCTCTTTTCATTGAGACAATTTCGTAGTCAGGCACTGCTTAAGGAGATTCGAAAGGTATTGAAATATGCACTACTATGATAAGTTAGTAGTCGATTTTAATTGCAGAGTATTTCTGCGTAGTCGCTACATGTGAAAGCCCGAAACTCCCAGCAGTAGATCCAATGAACGTGCGGTCCTCTGGTGCGCTCGCGCACGTGAGAGTACGTGCGATGCGCGCTCTTAGTCGCGTCCCGCCCGTTTCTTTATCCCCACGTAACCGCCTCCCTTGGCCCCCTTTCCTCGGCCGGTTACCCCTGTATACAACGTGCAGCATGACGTCACGTTCTCGTACGAGAAAACGAGATGAGCGACACCGCGTATACGAAGCCGTACGAGAAACCGGCGAGATGCTGCACTGGGCGAAACGGCACAAAGTGCCTGACACAAGACTGGCTTCCCCCTCTTTTCACTGTCCAGCACTACTCCCTCCTCGTTCGTTCTCCTGCGCTATTCCTCTCGTTCTCTCTGCCTGTTTACAAACACGCGTCAACTCGAACGAATACGTGACATCATCGTGCAATCTCGTGAAACGATGGCGACGGAGGCATGACGATAGAGAAACGACTGGTTGGTCCCTGGTTCTCTCGCTGGCTTTCTCGCTGATCGATTTGAAAGCAGCCACCGCTAACTTTCATTTTCTCACGTTTCACGTGTCTTCAACTGGGAATCGATGGTCTTGCCCCCTCAAGAGATAAAAATAATGGAAATTCGAATGCCTGGGTGTAACGGATCAAAAAATATATGCAGAACAAGTTGCGAGACAGAATAGTAAGTTATAGTAGCTCATATTGGCCGACATCACGTTGGTCTCGATCGAACGGGTAATAAAGCATTTGCGGGAGAACAAACTAGCCGTATGTGTAATAGCGCCATTATCACCCTCCTGGTCTGTACATACAGTTTGGTCTCGTGTCACGTACTATCCGTGACTAGTAAAAGGCAGACGCACTATCGTGACGTCATCGTTATCAGTAGGGTACTAAATTAGGTCGTGCATGGCGCGCATAACCTCTTCCCTCGGTCCATTTGGAACGGTAAACATAGCACGGGGGTTGATTTAAATGATCGCTCTAATTCTTGACGATTCCTCTTTATTATTTCAAGCACGACGCCAGTTTAATAGATTCATTGCTTTCAACCGTCGATTTTGCAATTAAATGGCTAGGGAATTAAAGTAGCCAGGCCAAGCGAGCGGATACCATTTGGGGTGCCATTATGAGGTCAAGGACACGGCTGAAGGTCATATACATAATGTTCTATTCCACAATGAGTAACAAGTACCTTATAAACAGGAAAATCAGAAACGTATCGACGAAAATCGTACGTTTCACCTGAAAGGGTACATGAACCTCGGCAGAAATAACCTAACGCAACCTCGGGTCAATATCGCAACGGACTCTTGAAGAACGCGGTGTTTTTGATGCGGATAGTAGCCCGCCTCGTCGCTGTTCAAGCAAAAGGTTAGTAGAGAAGTGCCGGATTGATTTTCTCTGGCCAGCATGCATTGTGACGTGACAGAATGGTATTATCCGCTCTGAGCAACGCGTTGCTCTTTATGATCGAACGGGAAAGGTACTTTTCATTACGAAACAGCGAAGGGATCTCCCCTTTCATTGTTACACTTTTTCAGCACGTTCGAACGAATCTACTGTACGAAAAACTGCGTACAAAAGCTTCGCCATCGTGCAACGTTTCACTCGCATTGTTTTGGAAACGGGCAGAACTTCCGGATCTGCATAAAAAGGCGAAAGACGCTTTGGATTTCCGGTACACAAAGCGGCGCCGACAACGTCGCAAAATCTTTTGCAGCGTTGCCACAGTCCCGGCTGACGTCACGAGCATACGACTGAACGAGCACGTAACAGCCCGTTCAGACAATACGGTTTTTCACCGAATCGGTCAATAAAACCCTATCGGCTGAACGGGCTCTAAAGCAGCTTGCGAAGCCAAACTTACACTCGGAAAAGTACAACGCTCTCGTTGTTGCTTGATGGGAACGATCGGAGATTGCATCCACGCGCTTCGTTAGCGAAATGCAGAAACTACGACCTCCAAGATGCCGGCTTCGTATTCTCGCTTCGATAAAAGCGTAGGGATCGAGAAAGATCTTTGCTGTACCAGCGTATGGAACCAATCGCATTTTTAGATTATACGCGTCTTATAAATTTAAGTCTTGTTATTGTTTTTAGTAAACGTACAAAACGAGCGTGTATACTTTCAAAAGCTTGATGGTTGCGAGTTTTATTTATGTGCTTTATGCAGTTATTTCTGGGACCATATTTTTAACGCTGATGGGAAATAGGAGACGCAGAATATTATTATGCTATTTTGCCACGAGGTGTCTACATATGTATAATTGCCAACGTCTGCCCGCCTGACGAAAGAAATGGTTATACACCTTGCTTTTGCTCGTTACCAATACGGAAAGGCGTTCTGTTAAAGAATTTTCACATTACATAATGGTTCATGAGAGATAACCCTATGAGACTTACACCAGGTGTGTCCGGATATTTACCTTGGCTTAAGTCATCAAACATTAATATTTAAGGAATTACAGTATTGCACGTTCAGGTCTCTCGTTCGCAGCGTTTTTTTTTTGTATCAATACTGATAATTCGCGAATGATACTGTACAAGTCTTTTATAAAATTACAAACATACGTTTCGTAATAGATCGTTATCTACTTTGCGGATAATGTAAAAATTATTATCACGTGATATGGGAAGCCATTTGTCTTAGAATGCAAGTTTTTATCTACGTTTTATTAGAGTAAAATTATTGAAATCAGTGCGTCATAATGTAACCTAATCTCTTGATGGCCAAGTAAAGAAAATTAACTAGATACGTTTATAAAACGTGCATTAAGTGTTAAAGTCCGTGTTAAGCCTTTTTAATGAACCGTTAAGTCGACCGACAGAGATCAACCGAATAACGGAAAGCGTCCAAATCAGTCCTTCCCGATGAAGCGTAGTTAAATGAGAAATTAAAGCACATTAAAGATGGCGTCACCGAGCCAGACATGTCTACCGTGTGTCTCGACGAAGCGGAAATAATTTTGCAGCGGTCGCGCTAGATAAAGTCGCCCTATCAGTCGCCCCTATAAAACATGGTAGTCTAACATAGCTTATACTTAGCATAACCATATACGTCGCCTGTTTTTACAACTGTATGTATACAAATGTATATAACGTTAATATACAACAAATTGCCGCTGGAGTACATTCAGGGAAATAATTAGCTTAATCTTCTCCCGACAGAGCGTCTGAAAGGGTCAATGGATAAAACCATACCGATGAGATCACAACATAATAAATAGTAATAAATTCATCTGCTTCTGCGTCTGAATAGATGTATCTCATTCTGCAGTCATTCACTTTTCTTGCTTATGTAGATCGCATAACATATGCGTTAAAATTTTTTTGTCCGCTGCACTATTGCATCCGAGGTTCACGTTACGAAGTCATATCGTGGCATGATGTCAGAGTGATGTCATTTGAACAGATATTCAACATTTGTTGCTTACTGAAACGTGCAGTGCCATGTATCACAGAATTGATTAACAACCATTTCCTGAATACGTAACAAAAAGGCGAAATAGCCGGCTGATTATTTACTTGAAATCGCATTTTTCTTTCGCAATGTTAATAAAATCGGAATATTTCTCGTCATTGTAAAACATAATGTTTATGCGTGCGGTAAAAATTGCGCTAAGTGTATATAAATTTTGTCATGTATTACGATTTTAACGATATGTCGTTGTTTTCAAAGATTACGTGAGTTTCTTTATCGCCAGATACGAAATCGATTTCGACATCGCGGTACCAGATGACGAGAAGATGCTATCGTGAATGGAACAATAATCACATAATTTTATACGCTTTCTGATAAGGTGTCGCTACCTTATCGCACCTTTCCTTTTTTTCTACCCGACAATATCATTCCTACTGAACGCAGGACAGATTTTTCTCGAGAGATTTTAAAATGCAAGGCTTTCTAAATAAATTTGAAAGATGGTCTAATCAAGCCGATTTTATAAATGCACAATTGCTAAGCTTTTATTTAGTTCATCGTCGTAATAGCAAAAACGCAGCCAATAACCAGACTAATCTACTCTGTATGCCAAGCCTCCTGCGACCGTTATCGCGTACACCCTTATCACGAAAGAGAACCTGATAAAATAGCAGGCCATTATATGATCGCTGGGCTGGTATTATGGTATGAATAGCCTTTGTTTATATCGCACAGCGCAAGCAATTTCGTTTAAGTGCATCTTAAGATTGCAATTCATAAGCATTTTTTTACGAGGCGAAGGCGCTAATCAGCAGCCTACAGCAACGATTACGATAAAAGAGATTAAATCAGCTAAACGTAAAACGGCGGCGTTAAGATAACTTCGAAAAAAATTAGATAATCATTTCTGTGATATGGAATGAAATTAAGCGAAATGTCTGAATTACTTGATATATTATATTGTCAAAGGGAAGTTATTTACAAATAGTTACAAGGGTTATTCCATAAAAGAAACATTTGTTATTAGAATATATGGATATTTCTCCGAATGGGACCTGTTGCGAATGGGAAATTTGGAGGGGAGGTGGGTGGCCGGGGGAGGAACACAAATCTAAAATTTTAGGTGCTGGTATTTAATAGTTTCCGAGATATATATTAATAACTTTCGGTACAATTAATTGAATTCTTCATCTACAGACACAACTAACACAACCGTTTTCGTTGTAGCAGCCGTCGTTATCGAGTGTTAAGTGGCCGATGGTATACCGATCCTCGCTGCAGTGGCTGTCGTCCTCAAATCTTCGATAGCTGTTGACACAATAAGGATACCGCCCTCAGAATCTATAGGATGACCCACGCAAAATCGGTTACTGTAACTTTTGACGCGCAAGGGATTTTATCGACAATACGGCTTCAGTATTAATAGCATTAATAGTTTGCGGCAATTTCGACGAGGCAACTAATGACCAAGCGTTGCCGGCCGCCTGCCGGCGGCCGGGAAAATTGTATGCCCAAACCTAACTAATATCTCTTTTCCATATAAATGGTACGCCGATAGCTCGAATTGCATGTCGTATAGCAAATACTTTAAATGCTACGGTCAATCCGAATTTTGTATCCTGGGATCGGAAGCTGACGTGGTGGTATTATACAAAATTACAGTAAGTACGGTGCACTGCAATTCGATATTTCCCATCTGTAATTAAAACGGAACATATTTCGGGAAAAAGGTATACATATTGCAAGGAAGGAACATTCCTTGGTCGACTGAAGTTACAGTAATCGATTTTGCGTGGAACACTGTATAGATTCTGTGGACGGTACCCTTATTGTGTCATCAGCTACTGAACACTTGACGACGACGTCTGCTACAGCGAAGACGGTTGTGTTAGTTGTGTCTGTATATGAAGAATTCAATGTATTGTACCGAAAATTTTCAATTAATATCTCGAAAACTATTAAATGCCCGCACCTAAAATTTTAGATTTGGTTTTTCACCCCGTCCCCCACCTCCTCTTCAAGTTTCATGTGGATCGGCAACAGGTCCCATTCGGAAGTACAACCGAATATATAATGTTTTTTTAATATCCCGCCAAGCCTTAAAAACTAAATACGTGCATGTTCTATGCTTGTGCGTGCACCACGTATTTTAATACTGGTTCCGTTAAGTGCATTGACAAGCATCGAGCACAATTAGAGCGTAATCGGATTTTACATTCATTCCTCCTAAAGCAACAAGGAGATAACGCGGTTGTGCTTTTTACTAGCCGCCATTTTAATTTGGCCCGAGTAACAAAAAATCGAGATACTGCACGTAGATTAGAATGGACTCCACCGTCTCTCATCTTCCTCGCGCGTATATCGCAGAATTTCCCTTGCTAAGATAGACTTAAAAGCATTAGAGAAGATAATCGAAATATCTACCCAACGAAATAACTATCAGTTTTGTATATAAGGTGCAAGGATCCTATCCGTATTCACGAAAAGCGGAGAGTAGCTAACAGCATTTTCTGGAGTGTAAAGTGGGCCTCTCGTTGCGAAGAGTGGGCACCGAGCGAGTCCGCGCGCGCGCTCTCTGGTCGTCTTTTTTCTCTCGGTTCTTCCTCTTTCGTAGCTCCTCTCTGTTTGATTCACGATCGGCGTTTCGCGCTCGAGTCCCCGGTCGCTAACTACGTGTTTCCCTAGGGCAAGCTGCAGTGCGCATGCGCGGTTTTGCGATTATGACGTCACGCACCATGACGCCACAACGCCGGATTGGCGGAGCGCGTCGTAGCCGTCGTTGTGTCGTCGTCGTGTAGCGTCTGGTCGGGGGCCGTGAAGGGAGCAGGTATGGGATCTGCGGGAGGGGGCAGGGTCGGGAGGGAAGGGAGCGACACCCGTAGCTCCGCTTTACCGCCGCATTCTCGAGCGTTCGTCTCCGTTCGACTCCTCGTACAACTAGGCGAGCGAGTGCACGTCGTCGTGTCGCGCGCATACCATTATTTCGTTGCCTCCGCCTCTCGTGTTCGATTCGGAATACGGTTTATTACGGTCGTGTTACGTATCG
The DNA here is from genome assembly GCA_023838395.1 of Holcopasites calliopsidis. Classification (NCBI taxonomy): domain Eukaryota; kingdom Metazoa; phylum Arthropoda; class Insecta; order Hymenoptera; family Apidae; genus Holcopasites; species Holcopasites calliopsidis. The sequence continues at coordinate 421,350 of JALHAQ010000072.1, forward strand.
CAAGAGCGTTGCATCGGTGTATCGCTTTAATGGCGCCCGGTCGTTAGTTCGTGGTGGATGATAAACTAAGCGAGGGTAAGTGGTGGTAAAAATATCTGGCGTCCGTGTAGCGTGCTCTTCTCTTTCTCTGCTCCGCCTTTGCGGCGCGTCGCTGTTTTATACGCGCTCGCTAAAACCCCGGCGCATTAATCGACGAACTATCGTTTCTCGTCGATGCAGCTGCGGTACAAAGTGGTAAGGAGTCGTGAAAGACCTGGTGTGTGATTTCTTTTTCCGGAGTGAAGTTTGATTGGTGTCTTTATGCCGAGACTGGAACAGTCTCTCGCGGCGAATATGCTGTAGACCCCCGGTAAAGAATACCGATTCTGTGCTTTTATTCGTGAGAGATATAACAGTAACACGGAGGATAGTCCGACGTGCAAAAGTGGATGTGAGTGATACACTTGAACGCAGTGACTCGGCCGAGTATCCACGGACGAAGAAGTCGAGCAAAATGATGGGGAAGCGAACGCAGTGCTACTTGTGCGACCTGCCCAGGATGCCGTGGGCGATGATCACGGAATTTTCAGAGCCCGTGTGCCGCGGTTGCGTCAATTACGAGGGCGCCGACAGGATAGACGCGGTTTTGGAATCGGCCAAGCAGATGAAAAAGGCGCACGGGTTCCACGAGGCCAGATCCTCGACATCGAAAGCGTACAGAACCACCGGCCACACCGAGCACAACGGCGGCGCGAACTTGGAAGTCCTGCCCATACAGAATACGGGCCAGAATCATTCGAGGCATCACAATATCGGCTACTCCCAGCTGCATCATCGAAACTCCATCACCGAGTTCAATACGGGCACGTCGAGGCAGCAGATCTCACGGCAGCACGAAGAAAGCCATGAGATCGCGAATGGTCTGAGGACCAACAACGTGAGAATCCCGAACGCCCACCTAGCAGCGGTGGCGCATCACGTGAATCTCAGCCATAACAGAGGCATCCCACAGCTCAAACGGGGCATTTCCGCTATCGACGAAGACGAGCATGCAGAAAAGAGGCTCTCGTTAGAGGAACAGCACACGGTCAGACCACCATTGACCAGGGGCGACTCCTTGCCAGCTGTGAGCCTCGCCGTTAGCTACGTGCAGGACAGAAGCAAGGAGAAGCATCCTGTGAGAGCACCTAGCTTCGAGACCGCCACTACATTCAAGGCCAATGGTAAGTTATGCGATGTGGGTGCTCGTTTATCGCGACCATGCATTGATATTTAAATTTGCCACTTCAAAAACCAACCAAGAGATGAATCAAGAACCTCCGAGTGAGATTTAAAGTTTTGGAAGACATTTAACCCTTTAAATTCCGCCGTCTTCTCTGAGTGGCCAAAGTAAACTACCCAAATAGATATCGTTTCCACTGCAAGCTCGATGGAGGTCATAATAACGGAAATGTATTCTGATATGACATTAGGAAAAGGTATCGGATTTTTTCCGCTATCGAGCAGATGGTCTTCTTCGCCTGTGCTTATCGGGTGGTAGTAAAAATAGGAAACGTTTGGTCGCGCGCGTGGCCATCTGGCACGAGAGGGAAGCCGCGTGCATGCGTTAAAAGACCCAGCCTCTGGGCTTCGTGGAATCATCGCAACGGAGTAAAAGGAAGCTATACATCTCTCTCAACTCCCACTACATCGCGTACGGCCCCAAAGAACTTATTCTATCTCCGTCTATCCTTTGGCCAGTTCCTTCATTCTGGACGAACGGCAGTCGTCCAAACGCGTATAAACGAGACGTAGGTTGAGCACGTGATGGGACGACTAAAAGATACACCGAGTTGCCGTACCATGCCGTGTGACGTTCGATCTAATGACGTCACACGATATATTTAGATACAATGAATGAGACCGTTGTTGCTCAATACAAATCTCATCAGCGAACATTTTGCAAATGTAACAGTCTCATCTATAGTCTAGTATTATCCGCAAACCATTTGGAGAAATTTGTATTTTGTTGCGATAAAGCTAGGTTATGTACGCAACGTTATATAAATGGCGCGCGAATTGTGCTTCCTTTTCCTACAACTGCGAGTATAAAGAATATGTACTTTGGGAAACCGGTTCTATATGGGTGCGCGATGCAGTCCCCTTTTTTTCGGCGACTGCATCGCGAAGGTAACTGTAGCATGGCCTCCTTTTTGTTGCGCTTCTTTTCATGGTACGCGGTTCATTGACGAGGTTGACGACGACGATGCTCGACTCGCGCCGCGTTACTGCCCGTACGTACAGCCGCGTGACCTTGGTCATCGACCGTTATTTCGACACTGGCCACTTTCTAATTCGACCTTAACGCGTGTGTGTTACGGTTATCGAGTGGGTTCCGCTGCGGGGCAGCCATCTGTCTTGCCGGCCGAGCACAGTTATAAATATTTCCTGGAAAATTTTCGCTGCTACTCTCGCGAATCGAGAGAACCTAACGTTACTTTGTTGAAGCCTTTCGACGTATATTATAAAAAGTGCTTTGATTGGTATTTCCTGAAATCCTGAGTGATTTAATGCGGCAATAATGACGGACGGGTAAAATAACGGGACAGTGCTGCGAATTGTACCTGGTCCCCGGGGTATTTTTCGTTTACCTGACTTGAAAGAGTGCCATCTCGGGAAGGCGTGATTAACGGCCATTACGAGATCTCAAAGTGACCGGTTGAAAATTCGCACCGGCAATTTTGAATAGGTCTAACGGTTTTTAAAAACTGTTTCGTATAAAATGTATACCTGAATCGAGTTAGCTCAGGTATGCAAGGGATGCGCGGACTGTTGTCTTTATACGGACAATCCGTTTTTATAGCGAAACATAACCTGGCTAACTGTTACGATGACTGTAAATATTTTTGGATAGCAGCCTGACTTTGAAATTCCGCGTGAAACGTTATCCTTACCAGTAAAACATATTCTGCTTCCCCCCCTTTTTTTTTAATCCTTGAGAGTAACATTTCCGCTGAGAAGATATTATTCATGTTCATGTTTATGCGTGTTTCGATAAAAATAGATTGACGCTGGCAAAGATTAGGCTCTGGAAATAAACATGGAGTTTGGGGTGATTCTTTAAAGTAGAAACGGTTTTTTCCCCATTAGTTTACATGTTTTAGTGTCAATTGAAGCTGTGGATCAGGTCCATATTGGATTGAAACACTTTGGCCAACATAATTTTGCATGTAACTATATCTTACGCGATATTTTCTCAATCCATCTACTTGAATCTATTGCTCACGTTGCTGTACTATCGCTTTGCGTCTCTTCAAAAAGAGTTAATGGACTTAAGCGCTCCCTAATGAAATGTAAACGCATAAAACACTCGCTCCGCCAAGTGCCAATTTTCTAGATAAATCCAATAGAGACATAACCCAACTTTGTACAATTATCCAATTTGACATTAGTTCAGTTAGATTTCCTCATGGGTTAACATTAGTATCGTTGAGATTGCACGGTAGAAAAGTATATGTGGCGTTTCTCGCTCGGATTAAAATACACACGTAGTCACGTACGAGTGCATACAAAAGAGACACCGATGAGAAACGGCCGTCAGCGATAGTATCGAGAGCAGGGAGCCTCGTTTCGCAATGATCGCCACGCTTTGTGAGTTCTCGGCTATGCTCGATCGATCGCGTACAGATAGAGACACCAAGTATATATCGGCTTCGTGCTACGTCACTGGACGACCATCGCGTTCCTGTGCACATCTCTCGTTACATACAAGGTGTTGCAAAGCACGTGACAATGCCCTGACAGAAAAAGGACATGCACCAAGCTAGAGAATACTTAATAGTAAATCTTTGTAATTTATCGAGATAAATTGCAACAGTTCATGCCAAAAAGTTCTACTTTGTTTTCATGTACTTGTCTATCATTACTAATGTTGCGAGTATCTAGTTACTAATGTTTGAAAACGGCTGTTGTTCCGTCGTTTCATTAACCCTTAACTACTATGGACGCTGAACTTACATAATTACGCTATAGTAGGTCTCACAGACTGCTGTTCATCGTGTGATTGCGTGCATACAAGTAATTTGTAACAATCACTCTTGCTTTGTACATCAGTAATAAAAAGATCTAAGCCTAGGTGGTGCTAGGGTGAGTGATTCTGTCGTGATCTCACAGAACATCTATAGCAGTTAAGGGTTAACAAATTCACGAAGGTTATCTTCGAGTAAATATCAAACATAATCTAAGATGTAGCTTTATTTCGGGACACAGTGTAGAGAGACGTGTCAGGCGTGAACGTGCGCGTGACCGCGTGAACGACGCACTGTGGAAGGGTCATACTTTCGAAACAAGGCCACTATAGGCGACCGGTTAGCGGCGATATACAAAGCACAGAGCGTGACTAAGCCGGCCGCCTACGTGTGCGATACGATGGCTGCAAACCACGCATGCGTGTTCCGCCTCGCATTTCACGCTCAACTATCCCGCCCGCCTCGCGATTTTTTTACTTCCTCCCCGGCATGGCATACGCGGAGAGCCGCTGCTACGTTTCTCCGTGTTGCGCGGAGTCGAGATAGAGACGCGCCAGCGTGCCTCGTCCTCTATATCGCAGTCGTCACGGAAAAGTACCGGTCACACGTCTTCTCGATGGTAGACCACGTTCTAGTCGAGATACCACGGTGACTCGATAATTGGCCAACGGCACTGGGGTGGGAGTAGATACGCACGGATGCTGCGTTGCAGTTGTATAAGCTCGCCGGGGACGGATATCGCGTGTCTCGATCCGCCGTAGGAACGTGACGAAACGATGCTTCTTTCTGTTTATCGATCCGTGCTTATCTGCTCGTGCCGAGGGAATGCGTTTTCTCCCTATACGGAGAAACACGTAAACATATCACGCTCCGTGGAAAATAATGGAGCACGATAAATGCGAAGTAGCACGTTGTCGGGCTAATTTCGTTGCGTAGCATTATGCTGATAACACCGTTACACAGAATGGCAAGAATGGAGTTGTAAGATTATCGTGGTTTTTGAAATAGCTTGAATTCTTACGATTTATATTATATTAATGTTGCTGTTGTATTTTTATTTGTCACACTTGCCTCATCAAAAAGTTATATTATTGGATAATTTGTGGAGATATTTGCCTGAGACTATGCTACTTTAATTTTTTTTTAACATGAAGCGCATTTGTTGGTTTTCTTATTTTGAATAAGAAAATGTAAAATTAGTTATTTATCCTTTCAGTTCACTAATTTCTGTACTATTGTGTGTATTCTGTACTAAGTCGGGAAAATGAGCTACAAACAGATTAACTTTGCTTCCGCTCGCGCCACGAAAGAGGTTATGTTTTCGGAATTATTTTCGCAAACCTTTTTCTTAGTATTATTACTGCGACCCTATTACGCCAAAAATGTACTGCACACGTGTTTTTATGAGAAATGCAACATTACAAGAAATCGAATGTTGCGTAAGGAGGAAGTTTCGCCAAGACCTAACCTACATGCATACAATCAGTTCGTCTTGTTAATATTATGACTTGTCACGTCTTAAGCGTATCAGAGGCTTTTTAGCAGCATGAATAAATTCAAACGGAATTCATGTTCTTTCGTCTGTTGACCTTCCCTAATGTATAATCGACCGACCTAAGGGAGAGCGTACTTTCGATCAAGGTGACGGATCTCGCTTTCGTGAAACGTTAAATAGTCAATTGGAATGCGTATTCTTGTGATGAAAGTATGCAAGGGAACTTGAGACGTAAACTGGCTCTATAATCATTCAGCGCCATTGCAATTTTAAGTCCCTCCCGCACTACGCAATATTAATTTTTATAAACTTGTACATTTTTATAGAACAAATGGAAGAGCACTTATAAATGATTGGAAGCCTGATTATATGTATACGAAATTCTGTAATAATAGTACTAGGAAGTATGTATTCAATAATTCAAATGCCAAGTACCGGCCATGCTTATCTAGCTATGGAAAACCGTAACTGTATCGCGTGTTAATTACTTTATAGCGTAAAAGTGTCCTACGGTGGGCTGGACGTGGTTCGTAAACAATATTAAAATGCGTAAGCCCGCGATGTACTGTAATGTATATCGAGATCGCTCGATATATTCCGTCATGCACGATCGTGCACTTCGCGAAAGCAAATAAGTCGCGAAAAGCATTTTGTACACAGCTGGCGATGCCCGATGGCACGTCTTGCGTTGCCCAGTCGCGATCTGATGTGGAATATCAATTTCACGGCAACTGCTTCGACTTCATCCTGATCGCTTAGAAATCGGTCAAATCCGGCGTATCTCTATCGCTTGTCTATTTATAAATTTACGTAGCCGGATGTTTCTTTAGTGGTCGAACGGAGTATAAAGAATTAAAAACAATTATACTACATGAATTCTTCATTCTTGGCAAATGAGATTGATTATAATTTTTGCGGCTTAAAAAGCTTAACAAAAAAGGTACTGGATTAAGATACTCGCTAAACACTTAGCTTATAAACACCAATATGGCGCGTCCCAAAGAAACTGACCCGACCATAAATATTATGTATTAGTTGCGCGCAAAAAAGTGGCAAAAGGTTATCGTAGAGTGTAACAAATACAGCGAAAGAAATGTTTGCGCTATGAGCTTACAGAAAACAAAGTCGAAGGCATTAAAAATAAAAAAAGTACTCTTGGTGATCCATAAGTTGCTGTATGTAACCTGTGAATAATGTAACTTAATGGAGGGCTTAAAATCCAGGAACGTAGAACGTACATGGTAAAACCGTTCGAAGTCGTTTTATAATTGCAACTTTATTTTCTACAAAAGAAGGAAACGGTATCTGTTTGTCTTCGAAAACTGTTGAAATGTTCGACAATTGGCAAAATCGCATGGTCACGTTAAAAAGTACAATGTAATAATTTAGATTACAATTCATGAATTTATCGGAGATAATTGGTAAAGACGATTTGGTTTTCAGGCGCGTACGTCGGTCCATCTATTCCATTGGCACCAGCAAATGTGGCGGCGAACGGTGGCGGGTCTCCTCTTCGCCCGCGAACGAGCCCTCCACCCCCGCCGCCGCCAGCGCAAGAAGCCTCCAACGATAATTCACAGTCGAATCATCACCAGGTAATAAAGTTCGCATGCCAATTCAGACGGTACGACGCGAAAGAAAAAAAAGTCATTGTTATATTACTTGTTGCATAAAATACTAAATCCGTTATTTATATATGTCATTAATTCTGTATTTCCCTCTAACGAATCCCTTTCTATTAGGGTTCGACGAATGGCCCATCACCGATGGCCGCTCTCATGTCCGTCACTGACAACCTAGCATCGCCAGAATCAGTGCCGCAACCACCGAACAACCCGAGCCCAACTAGCAGGAGCCCACCGACGACAGCGGCAAACGCTCAGCAACGCAGTGCCTCCAGAGGATCGCAGCACAGCCCGAACAGTACAGGTAATTGCGTCCGTTTTACAATCGAACCCTCCGGAGATTTCATAAAAAAAAAAGTACATAGAAGACAATTCCAAGCAAGGGATTAAAAGAAATCCGACGATAAGTTCTTTAAAAGGATAATCCTAAAGCTCGCTCGACTTGTTGATTTATTCCTCCTCTAATTACTGCAATAATTTCCCCTGGATGGATCAAACTGAATTTATATCTTCCCCTCACAGCACCCTCGGGCAGGAGGTCCAGCGGTTCAAGACACGTGTCGTCAACGACAGTGACAACGTCGGCGGAGGAAGCAGTGGCACGAGTGGCCGGCGCAGAGCAAGTGCCGGCGCCGATACTGAAATGCACCTTGTGCCAGGAACGCCTGGAGGACACGCACTTCGTGCAGTGTCCCAGCGTGCCGCACCACAAATTCTGTTTCCCCTGCAGCCGGGAGAGCATAAAGAGACAGGGTGCTGGCTCAGAGGTAAATTCACCGGCCGGATAAACCTAAAATCAATTCTGGATGCGTTCCTCCATAACGGCAAACTAATTCTCCATCAATTTCGCTCGATTCAGGTTTATTGCCCAAGCGGAGAGAAGTGCCCGTTGGCGAACAGCCAAGTGCCATGGGCGTTCATGCAAGGCGAGATCGCCACGATTCTGGGCGACGACACCACCGGCTCCGGGCTTAAAGTGAAGAAAGAGAGGGAGACTTAAAGGATCCCTCGTCGTTCGAAACGGGGCTGAAATTTTGCAACCCTCTAGAAGGGGTTATTTCGTTCATTGGTGGAACCGTGAAGGGTCCACCGAAAGAGAAGAAAAACACTGTCTCTTTTTCTTGGTAACGGTGATGAACGTTTGGCGACGATGCCGGCCAAACGTTGCTCGGTTCAGAGCCAAAGACGTTGTCGGGTGTTAAATTGGATTAAAGTTGGTTGTTGTCGGGGAAAGTGGACGATTTTGTTTCCCCAGCGACGTCGTCGTTTCGCTGGGTGTGTCCGCCCTCCGTTCGCCGAGACACCGAATGTGTGTCTGTACTTTTTTTCCCGTAAGAGATCGTTCGCTCGATCGAATTGTTCTGACCGGTCTTGAGAAGAAGTCTTTGGCAGTTTTGCACGCTGGCGTCGGGCCTGCACACGTGTATATAAACGGGGATTATCGTGGAACGGTTGAACGCGCGACGAAACGAAAGGTAAAACCGTGGAGCTTGTCGTGTATATTTACGAGGCGAGATGGAATCGGGGATTTTGTGTCTGGTTTGCGTTTGTACTTAGGCGGGATCGCCTTTATACTGTTTCTTGTGCCGCGAACGTTTTCGCGTTGTTTTCGAGTACAACAAAAGCAACGTACATACATATTACACATACACAACACACATGCACATACATTTACGAGGGGAGACACAAGTACGTTTAATAAAAACGTAACACAGGATATACCGTGAAAAGTTGGGCGGTTCTATTGTACTTTATTTTTACTCACGCTGTAAACGCGTGATTGCGGGGAGTAACCGAAGTTCGCTTTGGTGTTTGAGAAAAACTCCGTCGATGAGAAACCCATCGACGGTTGTCCTTTTTCTAATCTTTTATTTGTATACTCTTTCTACTACTACTATTACTACACGCTCGTTGTATGATAAAAAAATAATGGAAAAAGGAGAAAGCATCATGCGAACGATAATATTTAGACCCAGCGTACGGGTTTTCTGTACATTGTGTATATGTGTACATACCGCATTATTAATAAAACTTATGGACTAAACGAGTAACCATTCTTAAATGTACAAAAAGAAGCTTACATTTGCGTGTTGAGATCTATTAAATTATTTGTTTGTTTTTTTTTCTCGCGACGAAACAGTACGTCTCTATTAGAAGATCTTTTTCTTCGTTCTCGTTTGCAAGACTCTGTCCGATCTGGCGATACATCCGAGGAGAAGTGCTCGGGTGGTATCGAGCAATCTTTCAGCCAATTTGTCCGTGAATCGATATATCCGGTCGTTGTAACGTCCACTTTCACCTTTAGTTAATCGCTGTAGACATTAAGTGAGAGGGCCATTTGGGTTTTTCATTTCGCCGATGAAAAAAAGGCAACGCCCGTCTAATGAATAGGAACCATACACTCGCTATTGTCTGAAAAAAAATGAAGGAAAAGAAACTTTTCAATGCAAACGTATGTGTACTCTTGTTCTCTTACTGGCGTCCGAGGATCTTCACTTCTGATATCCCGTCATAGACAGGATGGTAGAAGATCGCTTGGACGTCGGCCCACCGTCACCTTTTTATATGTATATATATATTTGTACAAAACGGATTGGCACACAGAAAAAGAAATGCAGCGACTTATAATAATTGTCTCGCGAAGCGATCGCCACGCGCTGCTCTCAAGTTCTCCAAGAACGACGTCGCAACGTCTTGGAGTCGTTGACTTCCGGCGGAACTTGGGGTCATCGTTTCCCTTGGCCAACGGCGCTCTTTTTTTTTTCGAACTACGCGTCGCCCCGAGGTGCATGCGTCCTCGAGGCGACCGGTGTTTTAGAGGCTATCTGCGTTTTAGCGTAAGCGAACCTATGTATCGATAAACGAGAGTTTCAAGAATGCCTGGGAGGGAGTGAGTGTTGAATAGCGTGAAAGGATTAGAGGGGGCCGATTTGAAAAAGAGCACAATTGATCGTAGCAATACTTAAAAGAGGCTGTACGTGATATTTTTTAGTCCGCGACAGGTAGTTCCTACCTTCGATGTCGAACTTCGATCACAATTCGAACCGTCAAGTTCAATACGGATCCTGCGATTCACTCCATTTGCAAATAATGTTCATAGAAAAAAAAACGAGAGAACAAGAAACATTTACAAAAATGGAAAGACAATTTTTCTCACGCAGATACGACCTCTTGTTTCCAATTTTTCTTTCTCTACTCTACGATGGCACATACTCCCTTTGCTTGAATGATACAAATGTATCCGTTTTCCCTTTAAGTCAGGTTTTTGAATATATTCTTGTACTAATGGTCGTCGACCCGTGCGCCGATCGTTTCTACCCTTTGCTGTATCCATTTAACTGCTTGCTCAACTTCCGAAAGTATTTTTGGACGGTTTTGCGAAATAAGAGGAGGAGTGATATCGGTTCCGTCTCACGTAGCGTTTATTATTTCCCTCGGGCAGTGTACGCTTCTCAAAGCGAGTTATAATGGATTTCATTTTTTTTACCAGTCGTTCTTACGAGCGAAATTGAAAGTGCACAATTGAAACGAAAGACGTTTCCTTACAGTAACGACAAATATATAATAATAATTGTTACTCTGGAAAAATAACTGTAGCGTTCTTGTATGTCCCCCGTTTTTATCGTCGACGACCAAACACCGAATATCCGCCAGATCATTGCCCCATTTCATTCGTCTTCGAAAGATGAAGCAACAGCGCGCAATATTTGTCCCACGAGAAATGAAAATAAAATGACGAATCTCTTTAAGAGCAGAGTTTCACAGTGTGTTCCTTCCGTTTCATGTTTTTTTTTTCTTTCTCAATCGATTACTCTATGAATGCTACTTACACACAGAGAAGTACACACACGAAAGCGGAAGTAACGAATTAAAAATACGTCGAATAGCAATTGTAGTAGTGGATAATGCAATTTTCTAGTATACCGTACCTCGAGGAACGCGTAAACACTGTACTGTTTATCGTATGTATGCAACATGCAAAAGCAAAATATATGTGTTGATGTGTAACAATTAGGCGTTACTCTTTTATTATCAGTTAACAATTTTTCGATAAGGATTCCTTGATATTTTAATTGATTGAAGTATTTCCCCCTCCCATGTGGTCTTTATATACTTTTAATCGCGTAATAATTTATTTCATGCTCGGTCACAATTAATTTTCGTATTTAATGTAATAGTGTGCCGATTTTGCACACATATGTATTCGTTATAAAATCCCAAGCGCGTTCTTTTCGTACCAAAAGTGATATCAAAGATATTCCAAAGCCGAGATCGGACCCCATTAATTTTGGCCCCCCTTTGGTACGGCCCTTAATAGTTCGCTTCTGAATATTTCCATTCCCTTAAAAATTCCTTAAATAAACAAGGAAAAACATTGTTTCATTCTCTTCCGCAATGAAAATCGGAATAATTTAAGGGAAACGCGCATATTTAACGCGCGCCATATGAGGCTATCAGCCATGCCGGAAGCGGCTGAATCATAAGTTCCGGCGCGCCGTCTGCGCGAAATTGCTGCGCCACGGAGCGTATTGATCGGTCCCCGCTGGCAAAAGTGCATGCAACGTGTTTGTAGCCCGGTCACAGAGAACAGTTGGCGGGGGTTTTCCGCGGGCAGGCAACGCTTCCTGAACTTTGAAAATCAATGCCAATGTTCAGCTGGCGCGATAGCTGGGCCAAAGAGAGAGAAAGGGGCTGCGTTGCGCCGTGCGCGAAGAAGAGACGGGAGGAAAGCGGCAAAAGCGGCATATTGATCTGTCTCCTCCAGACGGCTCGAATGCCAGCCACGCTTCACTGTCTGCGCAACCAGAGATTTGCGCTCTTAAAGCGGATAGACGTCATGAGAACGAGCGTGCTTCATCCTTTTTTTCGCGTGCTGGAGGAATGGATGGAATAATGGCGAAAGAACGCGCGAGCATGCGGTCGATAAGCATCGTCTCACGTTAGGTTCGGTTATTATTAGATCAAAATATTTTAATGAACAAGAAACTGTAGAATAAGAAAGCGATCACGTGATCTAACTTTTGCGTTTGGAAAACGTGCTCATGTAGGATGTGGTTTTTAATAAATTACTTAGATTTTAGTCTGGCTTGAGCTTAAAAAAATGTCTAAAGATATTTTAGTGTGGCAAGTGCTACATTACTTAGTTGTAAAATAAAGCATGGAAGATTTTCTTCTGCGCAGAAACGAAATTCGCGCGTAAACGATCATTGGAGAGGAATTTTGCGTGATACATTTGCATCGATAATTCTCCTCGAGGTTGTCGATTAGTACGTGAGAATTCGTGGTGTACGTGAGAGGCAAGCCTCCGAGTTCTCGGATGCGATGATTAATCACTCATTCTACGTACTCGAAATTCTTCTTCTATATTTCTTCTTTTCGGAATTGAAATATCGAAGAATACAAAGAAATGAATGAAGTTTATTATCGTTTATAGGCTGCATTAATGCATTCCTGGTGATAACAAATTTTATTTAGCCCTGGGTACAGTGATTGCCATTATGGTACGATTGTATTGAGATTTATTTTGTTATTAATAATTGAAGGCTTCAGAGGATGAATGGGTTATCTGAAATTTGCATGAAAAATGAGCTTTCTTTAGTTAGTCCTCAGTATAGTGAGGAGTGAAAAGAGAATAACGTATACATATGTCACTATGTGATAAAAAATGCAAGAAGAATAACATTTGAATTCAGTTTTAATTTTTCCTTACACGAAAGTCCTGACACTTTTAATAATTATAATGTAGAGAGTTTTTGTCATTAAATGTGTATCTATTTTATAAAATTCGTAAGGCTTTTCGTTTAATCAAAACTTTTGAAACTGAAGAACATAGTTTAGGTAGAACAAACACAATTATTCCTTATTGCTAAATAATTGGACTTTGAAGAAGTTCTACTTTGGAGCACTTTGTAATCACCACTCTATAGGTTTCAACAGAATCGCTTTACTTCTTTTCTTTTAACTATTGGTCTTTCATTCACTGCATGTACTAGTGCTGAGTTTCCTGCATTATGAATATTGCACTAGAACTGTACGTTATTTGTTATAACAAATAAACCAGAGGGGCAAGTGATATGGAATTAAAGTAGATGCTTTGGGATCCGCCCCCTTTTTATACATTAATTTGCTGCAACGAAACACTATAACCATCTCGCGGTAAAAACGCGAAGCCATTCCTGCCGTCTAGTCGACGGATGACATTCGTGGCCACTTGCTAATAAAAAAAAATTGGGTTAAATATTTGAGGTGTTTGCATTGAAGTCCGGCCCCCTTTAATACGGACCTTAAGCTTTTTTTTATTTATTTGAAGCAGCTAGGTCCAAATCTGGCCTGTGTGCCTGGACTTTAAGTTTGCTGCAGCAAAACATTATAGCCATCTTGCGGTCGAAGCATAAAACAAATCCTTTCATTTAATCGACATTAACGTTTCGAACAGTTACACTTTTCTCCGCTCCTAGGCAGAATTTCTTAATAAACAAAGGCTCAAATTAAAGCTAAATGCCTCAGCTACAAATCACTGTAATCTCATAAAAATTGCTAGTGTGGTTTACTTGTTATACAAGATTAATTATTAGGTACCTACTGTTAACGATTACTCAAAATCCACAATTAGAAATCAATTAAATGTTATACCAGTTTGTAGCTGCGACTCTTAGCTTCAATTGGAGTCCTAATTTATTAAAACATTCTGCTTGGAAGATGAGGAAACCGATTTCCTTTGAAATGCTAATATTGCCTGGAAGATAAGATTTGTTTCATGGTTTGACCGCGAGATGGTTATACTGTTCCGTTGCTGAAAACTTCAGGGCCGTATGAAAGGGGGTCGGACCTCGATGCATGCACCCCAAACTTTTAATGCAATTCTTCCGACTTCCAAGCAGAATTTTTTAATAAATGAGGGCTCAAATTAAAGTTAAAAGGCTACGCTATAATACACAGAGACATGCGGTTTACAATTTTGTCTAGGAGGGGAGAAAAGTGTATCTGTTTGAAACGCTAATATTGACAGGAAGATGAGATTAGTATCATGGTTTGACCACGAGATAGTTATACTGTTCCGTTGCAGCAAACTTAAGGGCCGTGTTAAATGGGGCCGGGCTCCAATGCACTTGCTCGAATTTTCAATGAAATTTTCTCGACACCTAAGCAACATTTTTAAATAAACAAGGAATCCAATTAAAGCCTTCCTCCGCCACTATTATTTTAGCTTACCGGATTCCGCTGTAACGCAACTATACAAACTTTATATAACAATTTCATCCGTGTCATTCTCCATGAAAAGAAACCTTTCTCACAGTGTGTATCTCATTGCAAGGCCCATTTCATACCCATGCTTATCCGGCGGATAGCAAATTTTCCTTCCGTAAAGGAAAAAGTGGTGGAAAAATTAGAATTACAAAATGCTCTTGTTCTTCGATGCGATAAGCATCGAATCCTCGAACATTGCACTTGGTAATTATATGTAAAAAATATTCAGACTTTAATTCTTAACTCGTTCGGTGGCAACGTATTTATGTAGCACGCAGTTATAGCTGAGAACGGAAAGTAAGCGCATTATTTACAGTACAATCACCTGTGTTACATATTATTACACATAGGTTCGTGTTTGAATCTATTATTTATGCTTCCGGTGTACTTAAATTTATAAACGGTATAAAATCGTACATCAACAAAATGGCACGTATTATATTAATTTGTATCTCATTAATTATAATCTTCACGTGCAACTGACTTATCCAATATTCATATCAGCTAGAAACAATGAATTAACATATCTACTTGAGTGCGATTAAACATGATGACCAATCAAATGTTGGACGAAATTTATTATAATAGACTTGCGAATAAAACTTAACGATGTTGTTACTTATGGTTATTCATTTATTTATTATCTTACATAAATGCACGAGTTATTATTTCTATCAACAACAAAGTGTGATATGTCGATATATAAAGAAGTTTTATCTCTGTGATTGAATAAAATGGTGCAGGTACTCGAATCCCATACTTGGATGAGTCACCCTATGCGATAACATCATGATAGAGATCTATCAACTTTAAAGGACGCCGCGAATTACGTAGCGTTGACGTATACTATTATTGATCCCGAAGTCCCAGAGTATTAAAGCGGGAAGCCTGTTGGCGATGCACCGACGTCACCTCTCTCGATTTTTCTACTGCGATTTTACATTGCAATGGTAAATGGTATTGTTCACCCTGGTGCTGGTGTACAGGTGCCACGGAACCGATCGTGATCGATCCGATAACAGGAATAGAGTCCTGTAAATACATTGCACATGCTCGATGCATTTGCTTTTTTAAATCGAGTTCAATTGTTATTTTGAGCTACAGAGAGAAAAGGAAATATAAACGGTGAGTTACAGGGTTTTTATTAACTGTCATCAACGGAAATTTATATTTGCATATTTTACATTTGCAAAATTATTACGTTCTACCGAAGAATTCTGTTATTATAGATTATTATTTATGTGTCGATGAATAATTTCATCGCGCCTAATTAAAAATGTTTAATTAAGTATGAAAACTGAAGGGTTTGGAAAACAATGGTGTGCCCCTTTAATGATGTTGTCTGGCATTGTTCACTCGAGTATTATGACCTTTTGTTGTTCATAAAAAAATTAGGAAATTAGCAAAATAGTTATTAATGCGTAAAATATTTCTTCATGCGAGGATAGGGAATGTTTCCAGCCTCAGCTGCTTTGATGTTATTCTCAGTTGTGTAGGATAAATGTTCAATTATGTGACTTTTCGCACGAGCATTTATGTACAGTTCAATTAAAAAGGATAAGATGATAAAAGTACGCAATGAATTACAGGGTGTCCCAGAACTACCCGAGAGTCGAAAAGGGGTGATTGCTGAGGTGATTCTGAATACCTTTTTCCTCTGCGAAGATGTTGTTTGAGGCTTCGTTTTTAAATGGTTAACGAAAGACCGTTGACCAATCAGAGCACGCGTAAAGCCCGCGCTCAGCTGCGCGAAGATCGTAATACGCTCGGCCGCGGTCTTAAATACTCTCGCGGCTGACCGCGGGCTCTACGCGCGCTGTGATTGGTCAATGCTTTTCGTTAACCATTCAATAACGGAACCTCAAACATGTTCGTAAAGGAAAAAGGTGTTCAGAATCACCTCAGCAATCACCTCTTCCCGGCTCTCGAGATAGTACTGGGACACTCTGTATATCCTTCTCTGTCCCTTAAGAGATAAACGTTAAAGGGAAACGATTTTAAGAACTATTTACCTTCTAAGGAAGACCAGGGGTAAGAGATGTCTGACAAGGGAATATTTTTATACGATATACCGTACATTATTCAGATCACTGAGAATTTGAAATTCCAACACGGACCATTCTATTCTCGGATATGAATACCATGATAAATATTAATGCAGCACTGCGTTGAAATCAGATTATTAAACTCTATGAATTATTTTGAATGTTTTATGCTGGAACGATCGAGGGACATCATCCGGCTTTTTTCGAAATGCAATTCTTTCACGGTGTTTTATGTAAAATTCATGGCGAGCCCAATTCAGTTCATTGACCTCAGAATTATTTATATCTAATTCTTTATTATTAATTTAAGAAGCTTGCTGCATTTGCTTATAATTATTTTAATTAACTATGATTTCAAAGTGTTCACTAAACTGGCGAAAGAAATATTATTTTACGCTCTGCACACTTTCCTTTTCTTAAGTGGTAGACACACATTAAGACTTTATTAATATTAATATTGAAATCGATACAGAGAATAAAAATTGCTTTTCATCAATATCCCGAGTATTTTTAATCCACAAAGGTATTGCAAATTGCGGCAGGATTCCAGAAATAAAATAAATCTACATCGGTAATAATTCAACTTAAATAATAACAACACGAGGTCCCTCAAAATTCTTTTCGTCTATTAACATCCTATCATCTTTTTTTCTTAAAAAAATATAGAATGCAATACAATATGCATGTTGGGTAATACCGGAATTGTTTAATTTGGCGTGGAGGGGATGGTCGATAAGTAACGAAGAAGCGGTTCCCTTTAAGGATCGATATTACCACGTATAGGGTAGTTGTTGGCGTAGTCAGGAACGTAGAATACTCGACGACGTAATGCACCGGACGGGTTTGATTTTCTGCAGACAAGAAGCGGTGGAAGCCCGAGGGCAACCACCCCTGTTGGAAAGAAATTCATAACTTTATTGTCATCGGTTCTTGAACTTGCCACTCTGAACACGCGCGTGCGTTTGACTTTTTCTTACTTCGCTTGGCGCCTTCGCGACACGCAACGTGCTATGCCGTTTCTTCTTGCAACCTCCTCGGTGCAAATTTTTCGCAGTGAGAATGCACTCCTGAGTTGGCAGAAAGTTATTGAAAATTTTGTTCGCACTCTGCTACCTTTGGATTTATCGTATACATCTTTTCTGGTGATATGGAGTTTGTTAAAACTCAATTTTTTATTAAAATTTCATCTAATTTCATCCAAATTGTATTCGAAATTAACAAGGGTAGCCTATTACACTTTTTTTTTATTTTTATGTTAAACCACAAGCCTTGCACAGACAATTTTTAATATAGTTATAGTTATAGTTATAGTTATAGTTATAGTTATAGTTATAGCTATAGTTATAGCTATAGTTATAGCTATAGTTATAGTTATAGTTATAGTTATAGTTATAGTTATAGTTATAGTTATAGTTATAGTTATAGTTATAGTTATAGTTATAGTTATAGTTATAGTTATAGTTATAGTTATAGTTATAGTTATAGTT